>JAOUZG010050968.1:5309620-5348759 GCA_026289955.1 Argiope argentata | reverse complement strand
TATATATATATATATATATATATATATATATATATATATATATACATTCCATAATATAGGTCCCCCCAATATTTATATGCAAAAAGTATTTTCTAAAATTGTCGATGACTTTCTTTGTTTACTCTTGTTTTCCATTTTAATATATAGTAGACAACCTTTCTCGATATCTATTAGTCCTTTTTTGTGATCCTGTTGGCAACTTTAAAAAAAGGTTTAATCATTTTGGAGTTTCGAATGCAGCTGAGAATCCCTTTACTCAAATTTATTGAAGACTATATATATTTTATTTTTCAACATGCCGGGACCGGAGAAACATGCATCCATGTGAGCATAGCATGTGAAAGTTTATACGCTTAAACTTCCTTCAATTTATAATATTTTTCATGAAAAGTAACTAAAATTATTTTCAGACAAATGACATTATTGAAGCTGAAATAATTTGTTCAGGAAATATTTCATTAAATTTTGAATTTAATTAGAAAACCATACAGTTGTACATTTAAATAAAGAAATAATTTATGGGGCTTGATTTTATGACAATGCTAAGGTTCTTAATTAAATTCTATTTCAGCGTGATGCGCTTCTAATTAAAAAAGAAAGAGACAAAGTCTGTGCCTGAAATACAAGTCCATCATAACAATATTCTATAAATAACATTCAAATGTTATATAAGTTTTTCTTTTTTGACATTATTATTTATTATAATATGTAAAAACAATTATCAGTTTTACATGCAACGTAATAAAATATTAACAGTAATGAAATATTTTCCCAATTTTACCTTCATATATATTGATTACTCTACAAGAAATTATTAATTTTTTTCATTATAATTTTTATTACTTTATTCTTTGAGTTAGGCAGAATATGAGTAATATACCTAAAGTGCTTACAGATTGATGCGGTAACACTATTTGAGAAAAGGTGATTAAAATATAAATTTCGCATTGTTTTAGATATTCGAATTCCTTCCACATTTCCAGATAGCAATGTTATCTAGGACGACATAATATCATTAAAACTAATTACAAAGGCTTTCATTGATTACTTATTTTATAATCAAAATTCATGCAAATAATGTTTAATTTAAGGTTAACTTTTAATTTATTTCCTTATTAACTAATTGCTATTGTTCAACATTAAAGAATATCTCAAGAATGTAAGAATTTGATTTTGCTTTTTTAATGCCATAATTCCTATCTAATGTTCTGTATTAAGGAATGTCAAACGATGTGAGAAATTAATTTTATATGCTTATTCTTAGCTATTTTTCTAAGTTGAAGAATGCATAAATGAAACAAGAAAATGATTTTTTTTGTTTATTCTAAGATTCTTCCGTTTATGGAAATTCAAAATATACATGTTTGTGACAAATAAGTTTTTTTCTTGATATCTTTTCTTATAATTTTTTTCACAGAAAATAATAGCTAATTGAATTCTCTTTGGCATCATTGAGTATTTTTAATATTTTCAAATAATTATTTTTAGAGATTATAACGAGGAGTGATAACAATAAAAAATAATAATTACTTTGGTGTTTTCATGCGCAGTTTTCGAAAATTTCATAATTAGATTTAGTATTCATGTCTTCTCGGTAATTAAACTAACAAATTAGGTAAGGTAATACATCATTCAAGACCAAATCACGTCGATAAGGAAACAATACATCATAGACAGCGAATGATGATGTGACATAGGAAGTGAAATAATTTCTTCTTATACAAACTCTTGATCTAAAAAATTATTAACCCTTTGCACTTTGAAAATTAATTCGATGCATAATTATTCAATATACAAGGGATTGTTTATTGCTCCAAATTTGTGTGTGTGTGTTTAAAATGGAATTTCTCCGTTGTTTTACCATTCTGTAGGTATTTTCAATAATCAAAATTGGAAAATAAATAAATAAAACGTCAAAATGATGCACAGTCTTGAATGGTATCGTAGAGGCACCATGGAGTGCAATGGGTTAATATATCGAATAATTATTCTTTAAAATACTGAAAACATCCAGAAATTCATCATTTCAAAAAAAAAGTCACTTTTGTTATGCCGTTATAAATTACGTTTTGTATTTGAAATTCCAAAATGCATTTTAAAAAGAAATCGGGAGAATGCATAGATTTCAAATGCGTTACTTAAACATATGTAACGTGTTTTATACAAAGAGAAATCTTAAGTAACTTTGTATAATGGTGAGATGTAATATTAAATATCAAGAATACAAATATAATTGAAATTCAGTAATATTTTAGATTTTAATAAAATAATATGCTTGGAAAGTTAAACTTCTAAACAACAAAATACTTTTTACTAAAACATGGAATATTCTATGTGGAACTGATTTGTATCACTAAGGAATGTACTAGTTTTGATGCATTTCTATTACGTTTCCTATAAGAGAAATCGATAAGGACACAATCAAGTAAAGACGAAATAGTCTTCACAGATTGTTGTCTAGAAACTATTCGTAATTGGCGGTTATATTTTTTTCCATACCGTGTACCGGCCTACCTATTGTGCTCTCTATCTCAAAGGGATTTTTGTCCCCATTTCCTCAAATAAAATCAGAACTGGCCATTAATAGCATGCAAATAGATATGATATTCAGAATGGATCAGTATCGGAAATAATGCCAAGAAGACAACGTGCAAATCATAAGATGAATTTTATTTGACCATTAATTGGAATACAAATAAAAAATAATTTACTTCTAGTGAAACAATCTTAAAAATATTCTATTGGGAAATCAGTTTGGTCTAGGACAATATTAAGGAGAAGTTTGTAAAATTGTAATGCATGTTTCAGTTATAATTCATTAAATTTACAGAGATTTATTAATTTATATTTTATATAAAAAAGAATGAAATAACAAAACACACACACACACACACACACACACACACACATATATATATATATATATATATATATATAATCTAAAGAAAACAATATATAGGATCTAAAAGTGAAAAAATGAGATTTTGGTGAGTAAGAAATAGAGAACAAATTATCTAATAATAAGCTGGTTATTTTCTCGAATTTAAACCAAAATATTAACAAGGCTTTTATTAATTTTTTACGTATAAATTAAAGATAATATTAGAAAACTGAATGAGGCCTAGCCAAAAGCATTAGTTATAAATCCAGAATGTTTTATTTCGGTTCCAAATGCAGCCATTAATAGCTTACCCGCAATGACTGGAAATGCTTATCCATTTAAAATCCATTGTTGAATATAATCGTTGTTTGAAGCCATTAATGATCGAAACTGTAACGAGCCAACAATTAATAGCTTCAGATTAACAAGTTAATAATTCTGTTAAGTATGTGAAAGGGTTTGAAGATGAGAAACAGTTAAATGAATTGCTTATGCGTCGATATAACACAAAGAACGATTTACTTCCTTCATTATATACTTAAAATATAACTTGAATTCAAATTTTAGTTAAAAATTCTAAATAATCTTGAAATACAAAGAAGTAGAGAATGATTAGCTATTATCTTTAACTTTGTATGAAGTTTAGTATTGATTTTAAAAGTATTTTCGAATTTTTTTTTTGAAGAAGGAAAAATATTGGTGTACAAAGTACTTCTAAATGCTTTTATTTTTTAGTTGTGCATGTTAATTTTTATGCATTATTTCCCATTGAGAGTTAGAGTAGTTATATTAACATCCCGTTTTAAAGTAACAATAGGGTTATTTTTGTTACGAGCCTCATAATTTTGAACTGTGGTGAAATAACAAGGACTTCATCTGAGCTGGCACCCTTCTCTCCAAATTTTCCCACCACAGAAGCATGGAGACGTTTCATCCCGACAGATTTAATGTGCACCAGATCGGCTTGCATGACAGCCCTTCGATGGAACCTGGTTTCGAACCTAAGGCCCTCTGGTTCTGAAGTCGAGACCTTACCACTAAGCCCCAACGGCTTTTATGATGGGGGTGGATTGGGTGGGGGCGGAAGTTCGATACAAAGATTTTTAATTAAATATAACGAGCTCATCAATATTGAATTAATCAAGTATTTCTCTGTAAAATATAGTTAGAAAAGCGAATAAAGTTTCTCACGGCGCCTGATATTAATTTCTAAGAATAAACTGAAATCTTTTCATAAAACTCATATCAAACTGGTATCTTATTAAAAATTTGCAACATATTATTATATAGTTCACTTTGGAAGAACAGTTTTGATAATATATAATATTTTATGCATTTTAGAATAGTTAGTGTGAACAATTTAATTTCTGTAACTTTAAAACATTATTAAATGCATCAAAAACTACTAAAAAGTAAAAAAGAAAAAAAAAGTAAATTACTTGAAATGGGCAAAGATTTAAAATAAGTTTTAATAATACAGTCATTTACCCGAATTTAATTGCTATTCATTGATTAGTGATTTGAAATGATATGTCTCTTCTATAAAGATTATTTATTTCACTTCAAACCATTGGTCTTCCTGAAAAATATATAAAAATAGAACATATTACTTTCTCGTCATACCCAAACAAATCCTGTTATTGATACTACTATTTTCAGCGTATTAAATCAGTGATAACGTAACACTTTCATGGCCAACTAAAGTGGTAGAAATTCGCCTCTTCTGCGGTAAAGTTGTGAAATATCCACTCGCGAGTAAAGTGATCTTAGTCGAAATGATTCCGAAAGTGTGCATTTGTTGAAAGTGTTTACTCACGAACGGTAGGGTCAATAGTATTTCAGAAAGCGTCCAGTTGGTCAGGGTTATATTCACTCATCGGTAGTTACTTGCCGAGATAGAGGCGCTACGACGACCGTCACTGATACTTGAGTAAATATTTGATGGGTTCTCTGCGGACTGCAAGTTTTAATCTTTGCGACTTCGCAATGAGATGTGCCACTCTGGGCAGGTACCGATTTCGGTACAAGGTGAGGTGCTGATTTCTTTGAGTATGTTATCAATAGTTGGGATACTAGAAAATGAATATGTAGATAGTCTAATTAATTTTTATTCCTGTTATCTTCTTTATTTGAGAAAAACGAGGAGAAATAAAGAGGAGAAAAATCCTTTGAGATAAATTATAATACTGCTTCTAATTTAAACTATTAATTTTTACTCCTTTTAATAATTCTTTTTTCAGTTAGATGTCTAAAGAAATATTTTCTAATTGTGTATATTAAGGAATAAAAATGTAGAAAATGATATAGGTTTTTTAAATTTCTTTACTTCTACAATTAATAAATTTTGTTTACATTCTCTTGGAATTGTAAAAATGTTTTTTTTTCATAATAGATAGCTTTTCTGAATGTTAGAAAATATTTAGTGAATTACTTATAGCAATCATTATGCCAATTAAAGGCATTTTCTGCCAAATCTGTTATTTTAACTTGACATAATAACTTAATTTCAATTATTGATAGAGTTAAAAAAATTCAGTTTCAGATAAACTTTTGAGATATGTTCAATTTATAGAAACTTATTGAGAGAATGGGTTGAGAACAGTGGCTTATAGAAAACTTTTGAATTAGTTTTAAACATTATTTTGCTTATAAATGTTGGAATAATATTCATATAATTTTTAATTGAATATTATCTTTACATCATAAAATGACTTTAAAATGAAAATAATTATCAATTGTTGTAACGATTATTTAATTAAATTCACTTTTAAGAAAGATCTTTTAAGCGAATAAATCTTTAATTTATTATCATGCAGAAGATATTATACATTGTTTGAAAGTTTTAATATATTCGATCAAAATTATAGAAAATTTTTTTTTCTATAAATTTAAAATTAATGGATTCAATTTAATGATATGTATAATAACTGTGGTATCTGTGAAAAGCTAACTCCGCAATTAAAGAACAGCTTTCATTCATAAAATATTTATGCAGTATGATTAAAAATATTCCTAGAGAATTTCCTGCAATTAAGAATCGAGTAAAATAATATTATAAATAAAAATGAAAGTTAACAGTGAAATAAGGTGTACTCAAAATTCAAGACCTTGCGACTAATCTATATAAAAATATATATATTGTCAGTATTTTTTCATAAACACAGTATACCAGCTAAATTGAGATAAATGGAAAGTTGAATGAAGTAGTATTGAATGGCTTAAGATAATATTAACAGATCTATAAGCTATTAGATATATTTTTTAATTAAAAACTGTATTAAAATCAAAATTAAGTTGAATGATTAAAATACTTCTTAAAAGATCAAGTAAAAAAAAGATTTGTAAAGACTTCTTAAAAGATTTATAAGAATAATATTGATATTAATAGATGGTTAGTTTGCTGAAACATATTTTAACTACTTACTCAAACCTGACACATCATTCATTTGAAATGAATGCTGATTTAAATCTAAAATTATTACAAGTAAAGCTAAAAGATAAGAATTTTGAAACAGTTAATTTTTTTCTTTATTAGCTCTAAGATGGAGGCATTTAAGAGGCTAAAGTTTTATTCCTTTGAGTTGTAAAAGTGTGAAATAATGTTATGTAAAACATGACAAATGCAATAGAGTATGCCATGTTGCAATTTACTGCGCGTGTATTGCATAGAGCATTAATTTCGCTTTTGTATTGAATGTAGTACAGGAAATTCTAAAATGAATATGTGCTGTACGTTTGATGATAGTTTAATAAACATAAGTTACTTACAAATTTATAAGATCTTATTAATTTACAGAAGACTGTGTGTGTGAGAGAGAGTACGTGCGTGCGAGTAAAATGAATAATTTAAAATTTATTTTTTAAACTGATAAATTATGCATCTAATTCGAATGTCTCCATTCAATTGAAAACAAATTGAGTAATTGTTACTTTTTCATTTATGTACATAAAGTTACAAAAATGAAGTTATGAAACAATTAAAGTTAGTAAATTATATTAAAGTTAAGAACCAGAATATATTTATGAAAAAAAGTATATCTTCATCTAGCGAAAATGATGAGTATTAATATCGACTATTAGATAAAAGCTACTATTTAATTTTACACGTGGGTGTCAGGATTTAATTTTAACCATCCATTCATCTATTTCTCATAGAGATTTCATATAGGTTAGTTTGAATCTCTTTATTTTAAGTTTGAATCCCTTTATTTTATTCGAAAATTCTCAACTGTATTTCAAAGCTATCTTAGAAATTTCTTTTATTCAATAATTCGAGTTCCCTTCAGATCTTTCTTTCGAGGAGGAACATGTGAAAATTCCCCTGGAGGAACTGTACATTGAAATTATGCAGTGACGATTAAGAATTAATTGATTTTTTCGCGCTTAAATCATCATTTCCAGGTTTGCTGAGCAAATCAGAGATAAAAAGAATCCGAAGTGGAAACGGATGCTCAATAGAACGTAAATTAATCCAATTCGTGTTTGACGGAGTTAAATGAGAAATCTTTGTTTAAAATGTGGTTGTAAGGCAGACAGAAAAAGTTTTGAGAACTGTTATATCTTAATGAACATTAAACAGACGAATCTATTAAGGAGTCTATCCCTGCAGACATAATATTAATGCAAATAAAATAACAAATAATTTTTTTTAATATACGTTTCCTTCGATCTTTTAAATTTACTTAAATATTCAAAGGTGTCAGATATTTTAAAAATGGTATTCTCTATCAATTCATTTATAAGTAATTATCATGATCAGCTTTAATGATTTAGAAGTGATACTTATATGGAGCGAATACTTTGAAAATGCTAGAAAATGATCGTTTCAAAAAGAATTTTAATAGTTTAAGAAACTTAAATGAAATGAAAGATTATTTTATTAGATAACATTAGCGGTATCACAAATATTACAATACTTGTTTGTATCTGAAATATTCAATTTCCCTACATCTAGCATAATAATATCAAATTTCAACCATTGTAATCCATATACATTTGTTATTTTTGTTGATGATCCCAATTTATTTAATAATTTTGTCTAATATTGCATTTATATGAGTATTTGAATAACCCATTGTATATAAGATGGATTTTTAAATGCAATTAACTCTTTAGAAAGAAAAAAAACCCAATGAAATGTTATATATAGATTAAAAAAAATAGATTTATAAGTATTACTGAGCGAAATTAAAATGGTCTAAGATATATTTGCTGCTAGATAAAGTAAAATAATAATATACAGAAGATAAGTTAATAATTAATATATAAAATAATAATATGAAAACTAATATACGGGTAGTAAAATAATAATATTTAAATACTAATTGCCAATAAAATCAAGCTGTACGGAGAGAATAAAATTAATCGTGTTTTCAAGCGAAGTATGGATATTATTGATACATTTACGATACAATAACAAAAGTTTTTTTTATTTTAGTTAATTTGTATTAAAATTTATTTTATTTGCTATAATAGAATTATGAATGATGAGAAATTGAGATTTCATCTAATTTCTAATTAAAAACGAAAAATAACATATATGGGATTCGATTTATTCGATATTCACTTAAAAAGAGAAGCTATCAGTTATCTTATTTCTTTAACTTTTGTCTGTGAGCTTTATTCTGAGCTAAAAACAACAAAAGGGAATCAACAGCGAAAAGTAATAATCAAACATAAAAACAACTGATGGAAAAATTCCAATTTAAAAGGAACTCCTTCTTTGAAAATAATATTTTTTTTTAAATTGCATTCTATGTATTCGAATATCCTAATTGAATTAGAGCCAATGACGGCATCAAATCAAAACAATTTAATATTCCAAATATATTTTTCAAAAGTGCTATGTAAAATGATACTGGAAATCAGAAATGACTCCCAAGAATTAAAGACAAATTGAAAAACAATGTAACAATAATAGAGAAAATTAGAATACTTGATACCTTTACTAGAAATATCATAATTATTTAAATAAAAAATTCAAATTATTTTAACATCATATTTTCATACAAATTTTACTCAGAATTTTAATTAGATTTCTTAAAAATAAAAGATTTTATTAATCTCGTAAAATATATAAGATTCTAAATATTGAAAAGGATTTAGTTTTTTTAAAAAAAGGAATCGATAAAATACGTTTCGTAAAAAAATTGATTAATGTAAATCGTTATTTATTTTTAATCTTAGTAATAAATTGCTTTTAATATGCTTGTAAAATGAATGTTAAATCAACTATGAAGGTGTATTGAATTTTTTGGTGGTAACCAACTGAAACTTAAATGAGACCTGACTCTTCTCTTTGCCCATTTTGGAAAATAAGTACCTTGTAATTTGTTTTTTTTAAATGTTATAAATAAATGCCTTTCATTATTGTAATCAAGATTGAATTTATTTTAAGTTGGAATCAAACAATATTTAATTTGTAGGCAGTAATGCTTGATGTTCTTTTTAGACACTTTTGTTTAATTTGACGGTAATTTCTTTTCTTTTTTTTTTTGCTTATTTTCTGAGGTACTAGCTTTTTGATATTTTGTGCACTTTTATGATACTATATTTCAATAGTTTCGGAATCAATTATTAACTAATCTGTTAATCGTATGTAATTTTGATTTCAAACCCTCGCCACGCTGGCGTCCTGGAACAGAGGTAGCGCGTCTTTCCTTGTTCTGGGGGGGGGGACTTGGGTTCGAGTTCCGGTTCTGTCATGGTTGTTCTTTATCTGTTATAACTGTGATATGTTTGAATGATTGCCCTCCTCTGTAAACAGGATTGGTATAGCGAATGTGATGCGTGAGTTGCTGTTCTGTATCTGAAGTCTATGAAATGTGTTTTCTACTTCTGTAATTCCTATGTAATACTTAGAGATGCACGGAGATTTCTAAATGTTGAAATAAATACATGGCGACACCTGTTATTGAATTTGAGAAACAAGGATTCAAAAATTCCGTATTATTTAAATAATAATAATAAATTCGAAAATTTTAAAAAGAAAATATCTAAAAGAATATTTTATTTAAATACGAAAATACAAGTTATTTAACAAATTTTTTATGAGAGTCCTTATATTTTAGGTTTTTTAAAATGTGCTATTTGATAGAAATATTTGGATATATTTTATACGAAATAACGAGTTCCAAATCAGAAAATGTAAAGCATTTAAATTAGTGTATCTTAGTTCACACTTCAGAGAAATAAATAACTCCGAAATCAAACGTTTGGCCAAAAAATGTAACGGTACGAAATATTTATTTATTTAACTATGTTATATTATAAACCTTTAACCTGAGTTATTTAACTTCGAAAATTCGACCTTGCTTTAAACTGAATCCTAATTATTATAATAAATGATAAATTTCGTTACCTCTATTCTTAGCGGTTAAGCTCAAAAATAAGTTAATGAAAACAGATAACCTGTTAATGTTTCGCGACTAAATACACGTCATACTGCCAACATACATATTGAAATAAATGTGCACCATTAAAAAACGAGTGTTAACACTGTAAGAGAAAAGGAAGCTTTATCCAGGCGGAACTGAGCTGTATTTTATTCTTGTTGAGTTAAAAAAAAAACATGAAGCGATGGTGACAGAAAACCTGATTCGTAATTGGAGAAAATTTGCTGCAACAATGTGTGTATTCAATCTAGACTCTTCTTAAGCATAGAAAAACGACCTCTTATTAATTATTTGACCATAAAAGCATCTCATTAAAGCAGAGGTGGCGAAAGATTTTTTCCTTCTGAATTTTTTTCGGAATTTTCTTTTCGAAAACTCTTTGAAGCATTTTTGTAAAAAAAGCCGACGCTTCTTTCCGACATCGAAGTTCTTGGGTCTGTTATGTTTCTAACATAAGAAATATTGAAAAGAAATTCCGGCATTAAATATAATGATTCAAGATTTTGATTTTATTCTAACATCAACGCATGATTTTTTTTTGCTTGCTGAACGTCTCGGAAATTATCGTTATAAAATATGTTTAAAACAAATTAGATTCATCTAAATACATGATTATTATAAATAACCTACAAGGTGACATTCAATTTTAGAGATTAACAGAAGTTCAGAAATGTTCACAATGCTTCAGGGGGTTCATTATCAGAAAGATAAGCTAAAGAAAAGAGCTTTTATATCCTTTAGCTAAGAATATACCTTTTATAATTGATATTTATCTATCATTTTATTGATCCTTCAATTTCTAATGTAATCATGTAAAGATTGAAAAAGTCTTTACTGCTTCAAAAATTTTGCAAGAGACTGCGAAAAGAGAACCAATCGTAGAATAAAATAGATTTTCCTATTCTAAAATATGTCCCTCTCCGGGGGGGGGGGCTCGAAATGATGATGAGATGCTTCCGGCATGGTGGTTGGATCTCAAGACCCTGAAATATACACTAATAAGTGGGGGGAGGGGTTGGCTCCTTCCATCGATGGCGGGACGAACTTTCTATGAGAATGGATGTACCAAGTCCGATTATGGCTCTTAGGACTCAACTACAGTTCACGTCAATTTTGCTGTTGCTGCGGTTCGGTCATTCAGCTCACGTGGTTTAAATCCATGTGTTTCATGACGGGTCGAAAAGCCAATGTATGATTTAATTCTATCAAAAAATTAGTCTTTTAAAAGCTTCCAATTGTGGCAAGATAAGGCTTAAGTTAAAATCATACATTCACTAGATTCAAAACCAAAATTGGCCGTTCTGATAATGTAAGTAAAGAAAATTAAATTTCTTTAAGAACTGGGTTTATAAAAATTGATTAAGTATTAATATAGTAATAATTCCCTAGTCCTCCTTTTATATATAATATGTCTACTGTATTTGATACGGTGAAAGAATTTTAATTACCGACAAAAAGACCACATATTCGCGTTTAAATTTAACACAGTGTTGTTGGATCTTATGCATGTTGAATACATCGGCATATAAAGATTCCTATATATTGTGACGTAGAAGCGTATATAAGTGTCATCTTATCCATCTAAACAAAACTCATAAGTCTAATATGTGTTTCTTTAAAGTTCCTCGTTTATCTACTCACAACCTCAATGAATCATGGGATGCGTACTTAATCACGCTTCGTCATCTAATATTCAAAAGAGAAGATAAGAGTAATAATGTAACTGCTACAGTATAATAATATTTAAAATAGTCATAATATATATCTTTATATTCACTGTTAATGGAATCTTTTAGTCATTTTTTAAATATTTAAAATATCCAACCAGGCTTTCAGTTGAAGACTGAAAGGGTAATCTATTACAATTAGTAATTAAAAACTATTCTAAAATATTTCAATGCTGATATATTACACATTAGTACATCCGTACACTAGTCAACATTCATTTCTTGTTTTACTTTGTTAATGTGTACTGTTTTATGCAAAAATCAAAATTCAATAACGAATACACCCTTAAAATCTGAACAAATTACCGAGATATCTTCTCATTAATTTTTAGCGAGTTAATAGATATCTTATAAGACATGGTTTCTTATTATTCTTGACATCTTGTCAAAGTCACTTTTACATGTCTTATCTTATAATCTTTTTCTTCACGGGAAATATATCTGAACTTCAACAGTATCGATTACAAGTTTATTAAAAAAATCATTCATTTTCATAATTCTATTTATTTAAAAGTATTACACGTAAAGGTATGTAATATATGAAAACAAGATTAAATCTACCAAGTGTTTTGGACAACATACGACTTTTCTGTGTGTATCCTTTGGTTCATACGACCTACGGCAGGCAAATTGAACTAGTTCCCATATTTTGGAGAATTTTCCTGTCAACGGTCATTATTACAACACAATTCATGCCTTGAACTCTATTAATGTTTTTGGTCGGGGGGAGGTACTTAATGTGCCACAAGCGATGAAGTCACAAAGCATTAAATCAGTTGACCTCGGGAAACAAGGGAGAAAAGCGAGATCACTCCCCCAAACACGCCCATCCTACGATGCAGAAGTTCATCATTTCGGTATTGACGAATTTGAATGCTCCCATTAGGGGGCACCCTATCCTGTTGGAAGACGCAAATCTCCTGAATCACCAGTTAGCTGCGGGAACAACCACAATTACACTGTATCCAGGTGACTTGCAGCTGTCATATTCTTCTCAGGAGATAGAAGTTCATGCGAAATTTGGGGATTTTGTAATTATTGTCCTATTTCAAACTGTGAAAATGCACAAAAAATATTCATCTTTAGAGATTCTCTTTCGCTTATCACAATTGTAATTATAAGTTCCAATGTCAAAAGTGTGGACTAGTTCGAAAACCACAATAAATGTGCTACGGGACATAGTAGGCACACATAGAAGACTATTTAAGAAGAATATAAAAAGAAGTAAGTACACATAGCCGACAATTTGGCAATTTTTTGGTTATTTTCCTACATCACTCACATTTAAAGGAGTAATACCTTGAATGTGTGTCATGTTTTGAAAATGGACGAATTTTTTGCAGCATGCGTGTGTTTTTCAGTATCATGCATTTGCATAAGTATAATATCTTTAAATATATAACATTTTAAAACAATGAATCCTTTGTTACATTGAAAATGTAATATAATGTTTAATTTTAAGTATATTTATAGCATTCGCGAAACTCAGAAAACATATTGTTACAAACTTGGGTAATTGCTTCCCAGCTGTCCAGTCCTGTTTGGTGCTGATCGGGTGTTGCGTCAGTGATCTCAAAACTTTGGCGATTATTTGGTGATTTTGGCGACAAAATAGATATTACTGGGAACTTTGAGAATTTTGGCAATCGGGCTAATAGAAATCGAGATAATCCCGATTGGTTCAGAAACTTCTCGACTCGCCTCCTGTGAACTTCAAAAGGTCGGAAGTCTCAGACCAAAAATAATTGTAAATAGTCGGAATCGTGCAAAGAATCTAAATTATTTTGGATTAGTCTGGCGAAGAGCTCACGCGATTGCTTAATTGAGCTGTTCACCGAGTCTTGTTGTTCATTGTAGAAGCAACATCTTGTCGTGTGAGTAGTCAGTCGTGCAATCAGTAACTGGATACAGCTAGTGAGTAGTCAGTCGTACAGTCAGTAACTGGATACAGCTAGTGAGGAGACAGTGGAGATTTTCAGGCGTTTGGAGAGGACGTAGAATGAAGCTACGAGAATTCCCTCCTTCTGCTCAGTTCTATCTAGTTGCTTTGTGTGCTGTGGTTGCTATCGCTACCAATTACTACTTGTGAACTACTGCTAGTTGCAGTGTGCTGTTGTTTGTTTCCTGTGTTCATCTTGGTTATATATTTGTCGTTTTCGGGTTAATCACTAAAGGATTGTTCATTTCATCTACCAACAAATCAAAAAGAACCCCGACGGAAGAGTAAATCCATAATAATATTCACTTCTATATTAAATTTCTGTCAGTCACTGATTTTGTGAACATATTGTTGTGTATTATCTCACATACTTCCAACTTGGCATTTCCAAAGCGAATTACTCTTTATAAACGGGGAGGGACTTTTGATTGTAGAATTTCTACTCCTCATGTGGTGTTTCAACATGTATACTAAATATCACGTGCAAATCATGAATTGATTGTTCTTTGCTTTATATGAATATGGTTCACCTAAATTTTGAAAATATTTAATTAAAATTTTCTCATTTCCCCTCTTGAAGGTAATGGAAATATTTCTATAAAAACATCATTTGAATGATAAAAGAAAGGATAATAATATAACAAAGTTCAAAATTATACGGAAATCGAAATTTGTCATTGCTTCTTTTTTAATAAAGTTCGTTAAACTTTTAAATATTTCATTACAAATGCCTTAAACAAGGCTAGAATTACTGATAATAAATTACTGAAGTTTTCGAAAAAAATAATTTTGTTTGTAAATGTGGAAAAATAACCATTATAAAGAATGACTTACGAATGTGGTTTTTTAAGAACCTAATACTCAAATATAAAAGAATAGATAGTCGAATATTAAAATTCTAAGTAAGATTAAATGTATTCTGCAATATGGCTTCAAATAAATTTGATGATTTAGCAACGAATAAGGCATTCATTGAAGTTAAATCTCAAAATTCATTATTAATTTCATACTTTTCTAATTTGAAACAAATCGTGATATATATACTATAATATTTAATTGTAATTTTACTAGTAAAATTTATGCATTAGACAGATTTGAATAATTATTTCGAATAATGATTTGATTTATGATAAGCGTATCAAAAGAAGTGCATAATTTGATAGAAGTTTTTGTAAATCATTCTTTAAATTAAAGAAAATGAATGCTGAAATCATTGAAAATTTAATGAAATATATATTTGATGATTTCATTAAAATAATTCTAATTGCTAATCTGCGGAAGGAAGTTAAACAATACTAGCCTAAGATAAGACAGATTATATTTAATTTATGTTAATATATTTAAAAACGTATAATCTTGCCGTGATTAATAAGCATATATTTCGAATAGGTTCTCTGATTTTCAATATGAATAGAGTAAACTGCTTTTCTCATACATTAGTTTCATTTTTTAAATAAATTTCATTATAATAGTTCCATGATCTTTTAAAATCGGTTTAGCCCTTAAGAAAGGTCTTAAATTTATCAAGAAACCTTCTTGTAGTTTTATATGTTGCTTCTATTCCTATAAAAGGAAATTGTCTTGTGCGGATGGAAACTTAAAAATAGAACTATATATTTTGTTAATTGTGAAGAACTGATTCGACAATTGCTGCATTTTTTTTCTATATCCAATAATAAATTGTTCGATATATACTACAAACGGAAACTTTTAATAAAAATTTTTCTTTTGTAAATTTGTTTCTATAAATAATTACTAAAAGAAAATTACTTATGATAAAGGCATTTATTAAAAAGAGTATTATTATTAAAAGAGTATTTTTTATACTTCTTAAGATTATTAAAATTTCCTTTTAACTATATCTTGAAAATAATGTTGCGATTAAATCAACGTATTTAATCAGAATTTTAACTATACCAAATCTTTAAATTTTAATAATCATGATTGCTGATGGTGTGGTTAAGAATGGTGTATCCTTAGGATTTCTATTCATTAAAACTATTTCTTAATGACTGTTTTATCATCTAATGGGAAATACTAATAAGAAGAAAATGTTAGGATAAGAATTTCCTTTAGAAGTCATAAAAATATTCAATTTCTCACAAGAATGTGATCTCCATTATTTTCAAATGATTTGAAATTGTAATTTTAATAATACATTAAGATTTACAATTTGGAATATACTTTGTGAAAGTACATTGTAAAAGGTGTAAAAAGCTTTTAAAATTTCAGTTTATCTTAGAAACATGTTTTAGACATACAGAATTCTGAATTAAGTCAAATATAAAAATGATAAGAAATTAAAAGAGAAATATTTAAACATTAACATGCATTTATTTTAAAACTGATGAATAATTTTCAATAAATACACTGACAAATGATAATTTTTTCACAGATTTTTCTCAATTTATTTTTTGAAATGACTAGAAAATTGGAAAAATGGTTAATAAAATATATTGGTCATAAAAATGCTAATACAAAGTTGATTTTACTAAAGTGTTTATTTTATTTTATAAACATTCGAATTGTGCTGAAAAATTAGTAAATAATAAAATAAGTTATTAATGAAAACCAAAAAATTAACAATTCGTTGTTGATAATGTGTTACTATTTTAAACGTTTGTTTTTGATAAAAGATACAAATTTTACATATAAATATGGTATTTTATTTTAGGTTTGTTAACAAATGGGATAAATAAAAATATTTTCTTAAATGGCTTGAACTGCTTTTATTATCAGCATCAAATAAAAATCTATTAAAACTAATCATTGGCTACAAAATTATGATATCAGATGTCAGTGAAAACTATTTTTAAAACGACGAAAACATATTCAGTTTCCTTGCAACAGAATAAAATATTCGTAGAGACGGGCAATATTCATGTGAACAAAAAATAACAAGAAACATCTGTAATCAATTCGGAATTTTGAAATAATCAGCTTTGGAAAAAGCTCGAAATCGTCGTTTTCCTTTGTCCAAAAGTGCAAGTCAGCTAAAAGGCAGCGCCGAAGGAGAACTTCTTCTACTTAAAGAACCCAACTGCCACAAAGGTTCAAAAAACTATGGAAGGAATTTATATTCAGAGGGAAAATTTTTCTCGGAGGTTGAAGAAGAGTTGGTTTTCATTGATTATATTCTTGTTATTAATTATGTTTATGCAGTTATCTGAAAATTATGAAATTGTCTGTAAGTAAAACTTACCAACATAAATATTCATTTTGATACAAGGGAAACATAAATTTATCTAAACTCATAAATAGGAACTTTAATCTTTTAATAGATAATTGCAACTGAAATGTAAAATTAATTAATTCTTATACAAAAGAAAAACTATTTTTTAACTACTATAAATTAATATCTGAACTTAGTTTCTCCTTAAAATGTGCTTCATTGAATATTTTTCATTTAATAAAAAAATCATTCAGTTTTCACAATAATTCATTTTTTTGATAAATTATGTACAACTTTTCATTTTTAGAACTAAATTATTATTATTATGAAGATATAGAAAATGTTGGAATTTTGTAAACATCTGAATTATTTTAAAAGTTATTTATAAAAGTTTTCAAAATTTAAGGAGATGAAAGTCTTCGATTTTGCTTGTAATTAAAATAAAATAATAAAGGATTATAATTCTACCAAAATGATGGACATTAGATTTTACAAATAATGTCATTTTTAAAACGGAAACAAAGGTTAATTCAATAATTTAAACATGTTCTTCGTTGGGTGAATTTTATATGACCCAAATGAGATAAAAATTCTACTGAATGTAATTACTGGAAAGAAGCTTGACAACTTTGATTGTCAGTCACATGAGATAACTTTCACAAACTGTGTTTGGATGCTTATTTGTTTGATTTAAATTATCTCTTTTTTAGGTTTTTAACAAATAAGCGGAAGGTTTTCCTTCCACAGATATTATTCAAAAGAAATTTATTTGTTTAAAAGGATATTTGTGGGTAATTTTCACATTCATTCAGTGCATTCTTTGTCATTAAAAACATTCCCATAAATCCTGCACCATTTTTACAATAATTTTAAAGTAAGAGTTCTTTATAATCTTTTCATACAGAATTAAACTCTAATTGTAGATCTATAAGTAATTTCTAAACTGTTAGTAATAGATATATACTACGAATTATAAAAATGTTCTTAATGATATTAAATATTATATATGTTGTTTGAGACATTAACATTTCTTCTGAAAAATATTATAATTATACATTTTTATAAAGAAGTTTGGACTTACAAGTATTTAATGAATATTTTTGGAACGCTAGTGTTTTAAACTAGAAAATATTCCGCACTACTGTAACTAAAAGGGATCGAGCTAAAAATCTTATATATCATCATTTTAGGCAATTTTAGACCATTTAAATGAAAATCTTGAAGAAAATTTGCCAATAAAATTAGGGCGCTTCCTCGACGTAGTCATTTACTGTCATAAAGTAATGAAATTGACAGAATCATAAATTTATTAGTTTTGCTGGATTGGATGGATTTTCTTTAAAATGTTGGTATGCTAGGATTATGTTTTTGAATATGAAAAATTGAAAAGGGGACTGTATAAAATTTAGAGTTGATTATTTTTTCATCAGTTTATTTATTCCGTTAAACATCCTAAATTAAAAAACATTCATATAATAGGGAATTTTTCCATTTATAAGTATATGCCTAGCTCTTGCTGTAAAAACCAACTATTACACTACAATAGAATGGATATACTGTATAAATGAACATTTAAATGATTTTTTAAACTTTAATTAACTGTTTTTTATTAAATTTAAAAGATTCAAATTAAACTCTATGTACAACCTTCCAAATTTAAAAAGTTTTTTTCTTGCATTCTTTTGAAATGAAAAAAAAACCATCTTTGTCTTAGTTATAAAAATATTATAAACGTTTCTGGATAGTTTCTGGAATTTAAAAATTGGTTCAATCTTAAAAGTTAGCACCCATTTAAAATGCATAAATATTTATTGCAGATGAAATATATTATTATTATTATCCATTTAATTAATTATTATCCATTTAATTAATTAGCTATTAAAATTATCCATTTAAGATAAATATGTTAAAATGAAATTTCTGAATCGTGTACAATAAAATTCTTAACCACTGTGCAAAATATTTCAAACTTTGAAAAATTATTTTGTTTATCTTTCCTTTTTGAAGAGATTTTAAGATCTGTAAAAGTTTTCAAAATTATCAATATAAATTTAAAATCAGAAGATGAGATTGTATTTTAAAATAATCATAAAATGAAGAAGCTAAAACCAGCAATCAGCTATATGCCTTTAAGTGCAATTTAGTATGAAAATAAACTAATTCTTTTATAAAACAAGATTTTGGCTCATATAAAAACTGCTAGTCAGTTGATACTTTTACTTTCTGTAGAGCCGAATTTCTTAAATGATAATGCATTGAAGTTTCTTTTATTTATTTGCATTATTTTTTATTTTATATCAGAAACAATCTATAAAAGCAGAAAAATGTAATTTATTTTTTAAATTCCTATTTAAAAGATTGAAAGTTTTTTTTTGCTAATTTTCTTTACAAATTTTCAGCTTAGAATAATTTAAACTTTTACAAAAAAAGTGAAGCAAGCTTGAATTTGAAAGCATCCTTAAAGACGTCGAAACAAATGTACCTATAACTATTATGTATTACCGATGTTGAGGAAATTGAATTGAAACAAATGTTTGTTGTTTACTATTAGGGTCTATTTAGGTTTTACCATAATGTCGCCGAAAGTAAGCAAACTTCCTTTTAAAACTTTATGTCTCTTAGAAAATGGCAAATAGAATTTTTTATATTAGATGAGTAATGATTAGGGGTTCATTTCAAAAGTAAAAATTTATTAATCAAAAATAAAAATTATTTTTCTTTGAATGATAAGCATGGGAAAAGATTCTAAGAGACAAACAATCGTGCTTACAAGACAAAAATAAAGTATATAAATAAGTATTTACACATAATCAGTCAATTACAGAAAGGCTTAAAAACTTTTCGTGAAAATAATTGCACATATTCCAGGAATTAAATAGACCGATATTTCAGCAGTCGCCAATGAAAAGGAATGTTAAGCAAAATATTTCTTACTGACCCAATGTAAACGCAGCATTTAGGATTTTTAAGACAAATTACAGATGATTGATCCCAGACAGCAGATTGAAACATTTGCTGAAAAGAAATAGAGTTCTGTGGTAGTTAAACATATGTGTTTAAAAATATAATGTGTAAAATTCTACTGAAGGTTTCCCATGGCGTATTTCTCTGATATAATTTATTTCGTTTATTTTACTTTTGAGATATTTAAAGTTTATAAAATTCTAAAATAAAATGATTTTTCGGTCATCTCGTTTTACCATGTGGCAAATATGATCAAACTTTCATAAATCTTTGAAAGACACGCTTGTGAGAAAAGAAATGCAAATTGCCCTTTTTGCAGGTACACAATACGAACAGAAAAAAAAGTGCAAAATGAACATTCAATTTCTTTGTTCTACAAATGGTTCTGTATGGTTCTTGAATATAACTAAAACATCTATTCTTAAATAGCAATATAATCCCTTTCAGAAGTTTGTTCTTCTTTATATAAATCATGTAGCTTTAGTCAAACTAATAAAGGTAGTGAAAAAAACAACTCAGTTTCTGAGAGAAACACATTTCGATAAATTTTACTCCGTCAGAATTTGGAAATTTACCATATACTAAAAGCTCCATGATGAAATTGATTTATTCGTAAGTTTAGGCTAATCCTTTCATTTTCGAGAGAAGTTCAGTTAATTCTGAATAAAGCTTTCAAACGTAACATTAAATTGTCTACCAGTAGGAATATTGGCTGTTTTTAAATTTTGTTGGATGCATAGTTAATTAATTCCAATCCTCTGGCTGAATGCAACTGCTCAGCCTTTCTATTAATAGAATTTCGTTCCTCTCCATTGGGCTAATCGTCTTTTCCGATACATCACTTTATGTTTTGTTAGATGAATAAAGAGGATTCTGTGGAAAAATAATCGAATATCACTAAAACATATTTAAAATGCTAAAAAATATCGACTTATATTCTTAAACCTTTTCTTATTTAAAAGAAAAAATGTTTAAAATAATTTATTGAATATTTTGTAATACCACCATTAATTTATAGTACTTTTGTAATGTGAAATATAATACAAACATCCTAAAATTTTAGAATTTTATCAATATAGAATGATAATAAAAAGAGTAGCAGAATTTATTTTTAAGAGTTAATTAAATTCTGCTATTCTTTATTGAATCTTAGTTCATTTTTAGTTAAAGTAATAGTTTTACTAAAAATATGTTTTTAGATAAAAGACTGCTTTTGTAATTGGCCTTATATTTAAAATTAACTCTCTTCTGATTATACGTATTAATTGTGGTTTAATCTTTAATCATTGATTCCATATGCAACAACTGCACATTGTACATTGGAAAAAAAATTGAGATCCGAAAATATTTTTCAATATCGTAAAGCGTCTATATATCTCTTACTGTTCGTCTATAGTATTTAAATGTTTCACTCCCCTGTTTTTTACGCCTTCACATTGTTACTGATATATGAGAAAAAATTATCTATCTATTTAGAAATTCTTTTCTGATTTCACAAATTCTTTAAAATTTAAGATAAAAAACTATATTTTCACAATTTAAGTAACATTTAAAAGGTGACTATTTCATTCCAATTTAAGTTTCTATAGTTTTTTTTGTCTGAAATGAAACCGAAGATTATATAAATTATAAGGATGATGTCTTTGAAACTATAAAATATATTTCTTGAAATATTGAGTTTAGATTCCAAATCTTCAATTGGATGAAAGCCTGCCACTCGAAGTTTTTCACGCTCTTTGATATTGTTTCTGTTAGGTTCACATAAGGATCTTAGGCTAATTATTTCAGCTTAACAAAATTAAAAAAGTGATGAAAAGGTAATTTATTGAAATGAAATAAGCAATTAGCCGAATGAAGTTTTCATGCAACATAAATTTTGAGTTTATATTTGATGATTAATACTGAGTTTTCTATCCAATATTAACATCAAATATAAAGAAGTCCTAGTATTTTTGGAAAATTACTTGTTTATTTATTCGAAAAAATGTGGTACATTTTCTTTTGACCATCAGAAATCAGGAGACACATGACCAACATAAACTGAACCAGGTTATTTGGCAATTCAAAAATGATTCAATCATTTTTGCGACTCTTCAGTCAAAGAAAATCTTAAGTAGTTGTTTAAAATCTTGTTGGTTGACATTTTTAAAAATTATTTCTTTTGCGGTTCTATTACCTTCTAATTTCATATTAATCGACAATTTCATATTTATGATCAATCTGCTATTAGTTATTAAACTAATGTCTTGAAGTATCATAGACAAAATAGCAGTGGTTACAGAATCAAATATTCCGTACTGATCGCTAATTAATGATGCAGCTTTTATCTTTATCTTCATTTGTCGAGGATATTTCATCTTGTTGTAAACTGGTTGAATTCACCATAAAATTCGAAATTATATTTTTCTGTGTTCTATCTGAAAGGTGTGTGAATGTACTCCTCCCCTATAAAAAAGGACTATGAAAAGCGAATGTGATGAATGAGTAGCAAAAGTCGTACTCTTGACCCTAGTTGGATCTACTACAAAACAAGAGACGATGGTTAGGCTTGAATCGCTGACTACCTCAGCGAGCTTGTCAGTGCCAAGTGCCATAAGAAACAACAACAGCAACGTATTCATAAGTTGGACAATTCTGTAATGAAGAAATGGTATTTATGAATTATTAGATATATTTTTCCTTTTTGTGACACTCTTTGTTAAAAACTGAAAAATTTACTTTTTTATTGTTGATATTGTTTATAAAGTTAAAACTCTCTCTAAAATAACATCGAAACACACTCAAATAAACAGTTTACTTGGTATGAAATATGTGGGCAACCATATACAGGAAGTATAGTTTCGGCATTTTCTTGGACAATAACTAATTCATTTCATAAGCGAACTGAATAGAAAAAATCCATGTCAAATCTGATTTAGAAAAAAACAATGCCAAGCACAATACACAACAAAGATATTACTCATTTACTAATACCGTCTAGACACCTAGTAGACATAGATACAACATACTACTGATCTTTGATATGGGGATCTGACAATAGTGTTATCTGTAGAGTTTCGTGGTTGGGTAATGGATTCAAATCAGTTACTCTCACTAATACTAAACAATCGATGTTTTTTTCTTTCGAAAACATGTATTTATTACGAATACTCCAAAATTCACACACATTTTTAAAAAAAATTAAGAAAAACTTCAAAATATTCAATTTTTTCTTACTTTTTAAGGCATTTACATGATGAAAAGTTATTGTTTAAATAGACAAAAAAATTGATGTAACAATATTATTTAAAACACTTTTGTTCAATAAGAGAATAATCTTTTAAGAAATCATCAAAAGACAATAAAATTCTCCGTTTGTTTGTTTTTTTGTAGATGTTTTGTGCTGTTCGAAGATATTACTAGATTTGAATTTTTATTTTTTGGTATACAACCATCATAACATTTTCACTCTGTAGCGACTTGGAAATATAAAAATTTTCATACAAGCCAATATGATAAGAACCCCCCCCCCTAACTTCAGCCTAATAGCTAATTTCTTATTCGTTTGTCTTAATCACATGATTTCAACAGTCAAGTTAATGTAAATGACGAAAAAAAATTATTGTTATACTTTTTATTTAGTAGATAAATAGAATGCCAAAAGAATACAATTTTATTAATAAAAACGTTTTGCCAGACTAATATTTTATATAATAAACCATTACGATCAGAATTGGATAAATTATTTTATATCAATTCACTGTCGCATCACGAAAATGAAATTAGTTAATGGATGATCCTCTTGGGGCAATCATTGATATTTTAATTGATTTTTTTTCTATTTAAAATGCAAACATCTAATTTTTATTTTATTTAATTTGACTAATAAGATGGATAAATTGTTTAAAAGTACAAATTTCCTAATTTTTTTAGTAGTGTATTTATTGATTCAAACATAAATAATCTTCAATTAAAGTATTTTTTCTCCAATATGGGTATGGGTATTTGCTTCAATTAAAGTATTTTGCTTGAAATATGGGCGTACCTATAATGGTTCGAAAATTAGTCAATGGTACACGATTAAAATACACACACACGCATGCACACTCACACATGCATACACACATGAATACATTACACACACACGTGATTACACACATACACATGCATATACGCACATTCACACCCATACATACAATACACACATACATACGTCCATTACACACACACGCATACACACATACACATGTATACACATATACACACGCATACACACATACACATGCATACATTACACATACATGCATACATTACACACACATACATACACACATACAGACACACCTACAGAAAGAGGAGGGGGGAAAGATGTATTATTAAAATGTTTTTAACATTTTCAAAGATGAATGAAGCCGCTCAAAATTACCAATTTAATCTTTTAACACAGTATTTTTTACAATTTAAAATGTTTCTTAATGTTAATACAGAAATAAATGAATCCAATAATAGATTAAATATCTATACATAAATATGTCTATGTATTAGTATGCATGATAATAGATTTAAATGCTTAGATTTTTCCAAAATTATTTAATTCCAAGATTATTCGTTAATATCGGATTTGTAGAGGATTAGAGAGGACTTATAGAGGATTTAAGAGTCCCCTGGTGAACAAAAAATCGTATTAAATAGAAGCCAAAATAAGTCGTTGAATGTATAATGTTATTTCGAAATAGGAAATATGCAAAAGAAATACTTATTAGGTATTTTAAGCGGTTCTCGAAGCTTTTCTGAGCATCTCAATAATTATACTTTGAAATCATTGTAATAAATATTATCTTTTAATAAAAATTTATCTTTAATAAACTCGCATTAAAATTTGACTACAATTGTAGCAGATCCAACAATGATTAGAAACTTATTATTTTTATAATTTTTTCAAATGTTGTGAATTTATTTCTCATGGCTTAGAATCTACATATTTAATATAAAAACTACATTCAATTACTTCTAAATGTAATTGATAAAAAGTTTAGAATATCATCGCAATCAATGATTTAAAAAAACCTATGCTGATTAAAAAAATAATTGGCCTGTAGATACAGAATGGAATGTCATGTCCGAAGTAATTTTTCATAATTTATGAGAAAATTTCTAAATAATGTTGAGTTAAAATGCAGTTATAATAGGGTAAAGCGAAGCAAAATAATAGAGCGACAGAGGAATTTGTATGATTCTTGAAATAGTAAACACACACACACACACACACACACACACACACACACACACACACACATTGTCATGGCTTGTCTACACATTTAAATAAAGGAACATATGTTGTTTATACAGGTCAAAACTGAATCAACTGAGTCAATTCTAAATCAAGAACTCAACTTTTGTCCTCCTCCTTTAACCCGTTATTTACTGACAGTACTTATAAGTACCATATAAATCTACATTATATTTTCGTAATATAACTATTTATGGCGTTGATATTCTAAAAAATACGGATAATGTAACCTAAATAGCAAGAAGTTAATATAAACTAAAAGTAGGAATGAAAAATATTTCATTAATAATTAAATTAATTACGATGTTTCTATTAATTAAAAATTTTCTCTCTGGTTCTATGGAATTATTCGGAAAGGAAACTTAACTACTGGTGCAAAAATGAAGTTGGAAAATTGATGGCAACATAATTCAGTAGATAAAGGGTTAAGGTTTGCAGATACTTTCTGTTGATCACCGGAGTTCAAATAATAGATTCAGATAAGATTTTTTTATCATTCGTCCTGAACTAATTTTTGTGTTTACTCATGTTTTCTAAGTCTAAGTTTGAACCTCGGAGATATTATAATAGAAAAAGATCTTTTCTTTTATCTCAATTATAAAATATTTTTTGCCATGTTTTAGAAATTCTTTCACACTAATACATATTTATACAAAATTAAATTGGTAGTCAGAAAATTGTCTTTGTTTTAAATTGCAGCATTTTAATAGATGCCAACTTTAAAATGGCTTATATATATATAAAAAAGTTTGAGAATTAACACAATATTTTCTAATAGCAGAACTAAAATTTAATTTCTAGTATTTCACATTAATCTAATTTTAAACAACTTAGAAAAAACATTGCAAAAAGCTATTCAATTAATTAAAACATTAAATGAAAGCATTTAAAAAAATTACAATTCAGTAAATCTAGCAAAAATTCTTGCTAAAAAATATTTTAAAGAAAAAAACTTTGAAAATAATTAATAGTATTTCGAAACCATAAGATAAAAACAATAAACCATTTTCTGATTATAAAAACGATAAGATATCTTAAAAATAGATTAAATTTAATGAATTTGCCTGGAGGAGAAACCGAATATCTCAAATAACTTTGAATTATTTTTTATTCCAATTAGTAGTTGTTTCTTTAAATTGTTGAGCTCCAAATAGATTAAATTCACTCTAGAAGAAACTATTTGAGTTTTTTTATTCACTTAATAACAACTGCGGTTTATTTTATAAGTTGATGACTTTTATTTTCTATCATTTTAAAAATCATTTCGATCAATATTACTTTTTTGTACAGTGCAACGCAGATACATTGTTGAATTTGTTAAATTGTTAAATAAATCAAAGAGCAAATTGTTGGAGATGAACGACCAGATTAAAGTATTAGTAAGAATTCTTAAGTGATTACATTTCATGAATATTTTTGAAATGTCAGGGGCAAAGTGGCGCGGATCATTTCTGGTAAATAGAAATAATAAAAACAGTGGTTGAAATTTTAAAATGGGGAGCGCCAGAAATAATTGCTGACTAGCGTTTCTTAAAACTTATCAAGCTTAGCAAAGCAGCTTGTCAAGTTCAAAAAGTGAAAGTAATAATTTTACTTCCAAAGGTAAGATAAATATACAGGGTAAGTCAAAATGAATATAGCGATTACAAACGGCTATAACTATTTAATGAAAAAAGATATATCGATAAGATTTACACAGAATGTAGACGGAACTTCAAAATTTATTAACGTAAAGCGCACGTGCAGCCAAGCGGATGCCTGCGCATGCGCGAAATCGAACTTCGCAACGACAAGAAACCTGTTCAGCGCGGCGTCTCATTAGTGGAAATGGCTAGTCCCGTGCAGAAAGCATTCTCTGTGTTGGAATTTCACAGTTGCCGTTCTGTTATTACAGTGTAGAGAAAATTTCGTCAGCGGTACAATGAAGAACCTCCAAATGCGAACAACATACGCAGATGGCATCGGATGTTTGAGGAAACAGGATGTTTGTGCAAAGGAAAAAGTGTGATTTCTACCTATGGGGTTATGTGAAAGACAGAGTGTTTGTGTTTCCCTTGCCCAAAACAATTGAAGAACTGAAAGTACGCATTTGTAATGCGCTTGAGTCGGTTAATGAACAAATGCTTCAGAATGTATGGCGTGAAATGGAATACCGATTAGATGTTGTCCGTGTGACCAAGGGAAGTCACATAGAACATCTATGACTTCTGTATATAAAATTTTGAAGATTCTTCTACATTCTGTGTAAATCTTATCGATAAATATTTTTTCATTAAATAGTTATAGCCGTTTGTAATCGCTATATTCATTTTGACTTACCCTGTATATTAATGTAAATTTTTATATTTTTCAAAGCTTGTTGATTGAGTTTTTATCTACAAATTCTAAAAGTAATATCTATTCAATTGTACCTATTGATTTAATTCCTGCTTATATGAAACTCAAAGCCGATGTACAATTTCGCATTTTCAGTCTAGCTCGTATCCTACAATTGCCTCTTTTAAAGATAAAAATAATTATTTTATTGATTGAACTATTCACTTTTTAAAACAGCTTTTTTTGCTTGTTTACAAGTTATTTATATAAGCGTAATGCTAATTTCTACTAATTTCACTTGTCACATTATTATTTGAGGCTTAAAACAACTGTAGACAATTTTAACCCTCTAACCTACGAGGAAAACAGAACAAAACATTGTAATAGCCATGAAGTGTGACTGTGAAATTTTCAGAAAGTATCTTTCTGAATCAGATTCTTTTTAAATAATTATTTATATCTATTTATAAATATAATCGCTGAAAAATGAAAAGAGTTAGAGGATTTGGATTAGTTTATGTATATTTTTTATTTGAGAGTATTATGAGAAAGATTTCATTAGTTAGAGACATAGTGAGATGACGTGGAAGACATCTGAGCAGGAACTTCCTTTCCAAACTTCTATTTTATAATATTTAACGCTTGACTCTAGACTTCATATTTAAAGTAAATTACACCAATTTACTCGGAAATTTTCATGGAACCGAGTTTTGAATCCGAAAACTTCCTTTGATGAATTTGAGACTTCTAGTTTTAGTATGAGACCAGCCTCCAAAAGAGTTAAGTGTAGTTCGCTTATGATTTATACACCTCATTGTCAGATCTGTTATGGACCATGGGGGCCTGGTGGTAGCCTCGGACCCAGAGAGGTTCAGGTTTGTTACCCGATTCCACAGAAGAAGAGTCGTATAAGCTGGTTTGGCATACATTAAAAGCGTCCAGGTCAAACGTAATCCCACTGATGGGGCGTGATGTGGAGAGGGGCGGGCAGCTCAGGTATTCGATCCTTGTCATCTGATCCTGGTTCAAAATTACGATGTCTTTACCAAAATAGCCCTAGTGTTGCTTTAAAACTAGACATTAGTATGACTTTTTATATTTTAGATGAAATCAATGGACCAGTATGCTTGCTGTCTAACCCTGCTTATATGAACACGATAATTCAATAAAGCGACTTGCTAAACAATTAAAATTTAACAAGCTTTCTTTGCATAAATATTCAATAACTGCTTCCAATTTTGGATTAAATATAACATAAACAGGACCTGCCTATCATTGTGTAAGCTAGTAGGATAACAAAAAAACAAGGGTAGGGTTTGAATACGTCTGTTATTGAATCTTTATTCCTGTCATAAGTCTGTATCAAATTTTTAACCATAAAGGTTAGTCAAGAAATTGTGCTGTTCTAACTTTATTTTTTTTTCATTACGTGTTGAAAATAAACACAGAAATCTATTCTATGAAAGTATACAAGGAAGAAGGGTGAACATCCCTGATTATTTAAGGATCCTTTAAACTATTTCAATCTGCAATTCCTTTTTGTATAAATACTGTTAAAAATCTATAAAAAATTATCTTATTTAACTGCTTCTCTTTATAAATCGTGTATGAAATCATTTAAAAAGAAGATGGAATCAGTGACATTTTTTAAACACATAGGTTTGTAGATCATTTTACTTACTTAAGTAAAGGAAATTATAGTCAGCAAATAATGATTTACTCGGAATGAAAGTAACACTAAACTGTTAATTAAGACCATAATCGATAAAAAAGTTTAATTATAAATATATTTTAATGGTGTCTCTCTGGAATTATGTTTCGGAGTTAATCAAAGGGCATTCGATTTTACCACAAATTGCGGAGGAAATTAAGATAATTACTTGTTGCTGACAGAGGAAAGACTAAACAGAGTAAATATTTTGTGACTCAACTAGAAGATAGATTCAGTTATTTCGACAATAGTTGCTCAAATATCGGACAATTTCTTTTAATGAAATAAATTGTCAGGTAATTGCTTCTGTTTAAGGCTTCAAATTTATTATTGATCTTTAAAGTATTTTGGAAAATACACTTCAATTTTGCTTGGTAAAATAAGAGCTATATCCATGACAGAAATATAAATTCCTTTTAATTTAATTAATCTCAATTGACTACGTGAAAATAAATGGAATTTTTTAAATCTTTTCTGGAATATTAAAACTTTACTATGTTTGTGGTTAATGTGGCATATTAGTATAAATACAACTTCCATTTGAAAATTTATCTGAAATCACTTTATGGTAGATTTTATAATTAAAATGTTTTATAGATTAAAAAATGTTAATATTTTATAGATTAGCAGGTGTAATTTGTATATTATTTTTAAAACTAAAGTGAATTATAGTTTCTTCTGATACGTAGTTTTCTATACTGATGTCAATATTCTCATTGCTGTAGCAGATGACTAAATGTGATGAATTGAAATATAACTAATGACTATAAGAAAATAAAAATACGAAAAAAAAACCAGTTAAGAACAAATATTTCAACTTTTGAAAATATTTATAAATTTTCAACTTCTGAAGTTCACCGTCATTGGGGAACCAAATTTGAAGCACTCTCGCACAAAAATGGCACACCTTCGTGTCAGATGTGAGTTACCATTTATGGTACTCATAAGGAAGACATCGCACAACTACAAATTATATATTTACATGCATGTCTTAGAAAATTTGAAATTTCGATTCAGAAGTTCGCTTCTCTATGTGCACGAAACATAGGGAATAACAATGAAACCTTACAAAACATTTTGAAAATGGCTAATGGAAAACAGTTACAATACTTATAGTAACAGTATTGTTGAACTGTTAGATATGAAAGTATTAAACCTAAATCAACATATGAATGTGTTAACCTAGTTAATGTATGAATGTAATATTAAATGTATGCGATGGTATTACGCCTATGATGTTTATTATTATATTCAACCAATCAGTAGTAACCGGCAATAAAGAATTATCTTTTGTTAAAATGTCTATACCTGCTTGACAGAAATATTTATTCCTTAACATGAGGAGATCTAGTCTTAACGGATTTCTGAAAGACCCTATGTTGACCAGCAGGTCAATAATATTCTCGAACAAAGGATGAAGGAAGTTTTCAAAACAATATTGTATTGAAATGGAGGTGGTAATTATTATGCAGTAAATATTTATGAGCGCACAAATTGGTAACAGAAAATAACATAGGAACAGATAAATACTTTTAAAGAAGCATACAAATTCGGGAAAGTATTAAAAATTATAACTGCACCGGATATATCAAGAAAAAAAATCTGTTTAAAATCAACTTTTACAACAAAAGTATTCCAGCAAAGATTATCAATATTCATCAAGATTCTTCTCTTATCAAAAATAATGACTTATTAAAAAGTGATTAGTAAAATTCTTTTCTTATCAGTAATAAATGGCTGATTGAAATGCCAACATACGAATGAATTAAAACAAAAATACATTAGATTTTGAGTGAGTGATAATGGATTCTTTAAAAACATCATACATCTTTTAAAGATAGCTTACAATGACGTAGATTAAAATTCACTTAATTTCTTGCAATTGTGGTCTGTCAGTAATGTCTAATAAGTTATCTATAGTTCAACCAGGTTTATACTTCAACCATAATTTACTTTTAATGCTAATTTCTTGGTTCATCAAACATGCATGTCGGGTTTCATATTTGGTGTTGCAACAATTAGAGAAGGGTTTCAAAAATCTTATTCCAGTCTTGTAACTCCCAAAAATAACTTATGAAGTAAATATTTGCTTGCATTCTTTTTCAATAATATGTGAATGGATGTAGGTGACGGCGTGAGTTACAATTTAATGGAAATGTAACCCATGTCGTCGCCTACTGGGAAATGTGGTTACATACTCCAATGTATGTGCCTAATTAAGTTACTGAAATATACCTCTACAATAGACCATCCATAAATAAACACATTTTGAAATGTTTTACCATGATATAAAAGGCAGTGTGTTTTCATGCATGATGAAAAATAAATTTTACTGATGTATACTTATGGAGGTCTTTAACTTTTTGCCTTCCTTAATTTTTTCAATAATACAGAGTTTATTATTTTTATTAAAATTTTAAAATCCAGGATGTAAAGTTTCGAAAGCTCAAAAATAATTATAGGAATGTTGAAAGATGGTATTTATTTAACATTTAATTATTAAAGAACATATGGTTTTCTGCCTTATGTTTTAAAGTATAGTGATTCATGAAATTATATTTGGAATTCAATGTAAAGAAAGAAATTTATAGCTTACAAATTCCCTGGCCTAATATTTGATACTCCTTTATATAATGATACAATACAAGTGAGGACACAATCGCAATGCAAAAGTAACAATGCATGTTAACAAATATCTATCTCTTCCTTTTTCTTATGACTATTTCAATGTCATCTAATTTTTCATCTTTTTAAAATCATGCTTGGATCTCAAAACAACATTTGTTGAGAAATATTAACTGCTACTACCTATAAAGGTGTTGATGCAATAATACAAACATAAATAAACTCTGGTTTTATTGAATCAGTAGAATAAATGATATCAGAAGCTGTGTGGAATAACTGATGTATATAGAGTATAATTATCCGTAAGAAATTTTTTCTGGAACAATTCGTTCTTTTTTATTTGATATAAGTGTAATAAATAAATTTTAAATTTCATATATATTAGATTTCTTTTATGTACATTACGAAATACTCAATGAAATAAACATTTTTCATTTATCGAGTGAACACATGTGACTGAAATTAATTGAAAGAAATTTTTCTCTCAAATGGTTTTTGAAAAAAAAAACATTTCTGTGTGAATAATAATTTCTAACATGTTTCTACGCGAAAATGAGGGGGGGGGGGATGTCATCGATAAAAAAAAGTTCAAATATTTTTATTATATTTTCCATTACTGAATTGCTAAAAACCACAAACTTCCATATTTTATTCCTTAATTATTTTTGAAAAGAAATTAATGTTTATTTCTTAGATGAAAAATTCCTTTTAAATTACATATATAGAAATAAAGAAACGATTGTTAAAAAAACAAAACCGACTATCCACAATTCTATTCCTACAGCTCTTAAGATAAAAAAATGCATAAATTTTTTACTAAAAATTCCATACACTTTTGAAAATTTAAATGTTTACATTATTTTTTGACGAATTGCTGAGTATTTTATGCCTTATTTAACATGTAATCAGTTTCATTTTTTGTCTTAATATTTTTTTGTTATATATCTTTGAGAAACAAATATATTATTTATTTATTTTTTATTTATAAGTGAACCATATATCAAAATAATTTTTTTATCTAACTTTATCTTATTCACGCATATTGCTTTCATTTATCTAAATTTGACTTACCAGATAGATAAGAATTAAAATTCTTTTCAATATTTATTTAGGTAAAAATTGTTCTTCGAATACATGAAGTTTGTTAAGGATAACCTGCTATTTGCAGAAAATAAAGTTAAATTAGTATCAAGATAAGCATTATCTGTATCTACATAATGTTTTTTTTTTCAAAAATAAAAATCCGGTCTTAATTTGATTCTATAACTGTTATTTATCTAATTTCTCAATGAAATAAAAGAAAATATATCATGAAGCGATTACTAATTAGTTTTTGAGTATACTTGCCATTTTAGTAGGGTATGCGTACAAATAAAAAATAAAATTCTTTCAAATCTCTATTATTAAGCTATTATCACATTCTGTTCTTGTATTTAATGTTTCAACAATAAAGAAATTCGGGATAAGAATATAGGAAACATAACTCATGTTGCAGCTATGAAAGAAGGTGGATCATTAATATATTATTAATTGTTAGAATCTTATTAGAAAAATCATTGTTTGGGCTTATTGCTGGGCATCTACAATTTACTGCCATATAAAATAGAAAATGAAAATTTTTCTTACAAATATCATGTCTTTCTTCAAAACTATTATCTTTAATTTTTCTAAATCTTTATGAGAATATAACTTTCAGTAATTAATGTTAGTTTCAAGCTTTATAAGTGTTTCTTTAACCTTTTATTAATATTAAAATGCCTAAATTTATGTGATAGGTATATTGAAAAAAATGTTATAAAATCAGAATTTTTAAAATTGAGTTTCTCTTAAAACTTCATTGGTGATTGGATATTTTTAATGCTATATCCGAACTCCAATCTATATCCAAAACTCCTTAAAATTTAAAAAAAAGATCATTTTCTTAATGTAGAATATATATCATGTTTAACAGTATAAAATAAAATGCTGATGGACTCCCACTTTAGGTTTAAAAATAAATATGAATTTGCATTTTAATATTTTACTGTTAAATATGAATAAAATAATGTTCAAATAGGTGTTTTACAAAATAAAGTTAAGGGTTAGAAAGTCATAAAAATAATAAAAGTTAATACAAAAATATGTTTCCAGCTTCGTATTTAATGTTTAAACAATAAGAAAGAATCTGTGGGAGTAAGAATTTAGGAAACATAACTCATATTTCCATCTTCCTATTTCATTTGATATCTAAAGAACAAAAAAATATATCATGTATTTTTCTAAATATAGAATGCACATTATGCAATCTTATATAAGATTGGTTTCCTAAGAAATTTGTGTGGGGTTATATGATAGATGAATAAATATTTGATATTTAGTTAAAGAGATACTTGATATCTGGAAAGACCGTCTTTTATGTTTGATAGGTAATAGAAAGGAATTTTTATGTACCATTGTATTGTTTCTTTAAGATGTTTTGCCCGATGTCCTTTCGTTATTTCACCACGAGTTAAATACTTGGTGAAACTTTTAGACTTTTAAAAAGAAATTGCATTTAAAAATTTATAAATGACACAATATTTAAATCGGAAAGAAAAAGGAACATTTATATTTCAAATGTATTTTAATAATCATTCGAATTTCAATAATCAAATTAATTGTATTATAATGGGCAAAACACCAGAGGACAATTAGAGTAATAAGAAGTACTTTATTAAAATTAAAAATTAGCACATTGTAAATATAAAACAACGAATGATTCGTTAATAATTTTATTAAGGCACAATTTTTTTTTATCTTCTTAAAAAGATGTTTAAAAATAAAGTTGTGATTGACTCTCAAGAAATTTATAATTTATTTTCAATACATATATTTTATAGTAGTTTTCAAACAACACAAATGATTTTCGAAGGTTTTCAGCATTATTAAAATATTTATTTTGAAAATAATAGTTTTAACAAGAAGGAGTTTTGTTTTTGATTGCGAAATAAAATTTATCATGAAACTTCGCCACGTGACCATGTTGCAAAATCTTTTGTGCAGACATGACAAAGAAAAAAGGGCAACAAAAAATGACAAAAGCGAGCTGCGGAACAAATTGTTAAGCATTTATGAGAGTCAATAACAGGATGGTGAAAATAATAAAAAAAAAGTAACTGATACCCGTCATTTTTTTCATTTTTTCCTGACTTAAGCTTGAGTTCAAGAACACTTTAAGCTCAGTAAAAGGTTTTTACACTAAGTCCTTATTGTGCAAGGCGTGACGAAATGACATCTGGGAACATGGCGGGGAGGATTTTTTTGAAACCCTTTCTCTTTAAAATAATGCAGTTTCTTATATTTAAGCTGGATGAACAAAATTGTTTTGTAATATTCCTTTTTTGTAAGAAAATATATATACACTAAAGATTATCTTGATCTATAATCTTTAATGTTAGCAGTAACGAATTTATCTTTTAATATAATTGATTAATTTGTTTGTAACTAATTTAAACTAAAAGGATTTTTATCAATAGAGCAGATCAAGAATATTACAAAAATAAAATACAATAAGGGAAGAGATATAGAATTTACTTCCATTAATTTTATATAGGCAATCTTGAAAAGATTTCCATAATGTAAATTCCCCATTGTTTATTCTTACAATATATTCTTCCATAATGAAAGAATATTACGAAAATATGAATATATTACTATTTACATCACAAAACCAACGAAACTATTAGCCTTACAAATGCAATTTGCATAACAAATTTCAAATTATAAAAAAAAATCTTATGAATCTCAGGATGTGGAAATTGAATATATTGATAAACAATTTTCATTTAAATTTTCCATAATGATTGAATATTGCGAAAATGCAAATATATTCTTACTATTTAAGACACAAAATTGACTTTTATCGAATAATAGCATTACAAATTGTATTTGAATGACAAACTATAAAAAAATCTTATAAATCCCCGGATATGAAAATTAAATAGGCTTATAAACATTGTCTCACTCTCCAATTTTAAAGAATTTCATTTTTAAATTTTCGTATATATAATCTATTGAATATCAGTTGTAACTATATTGCACTTTGCTTTTGAATGTGCTTGATTTAAAAGTATATTTTCTTACTTATAACAGAAATGGAAATTATAATAAGAGAATAGTAACAGGATAGATTTCCAGAATGAAAACTCTGCACCATCTATTCTATAGCAAATTTTTCTATAATAAAAAATATTTTGAAAATATTGATATTTACTATTTGCATCAAAAAATTGACTTTATTATTTACATAACAAATTATAAAAATTTACATTACTAATGAAATTTACTCTTTACGTTACAAACTACAAAAATTTACATGACAATTAAAATTTACTATTTAAATTACAAATTATAAAAAATGCATTAGAAATTAAATTTATCATTTACATTACAAACTATAAAAATGTGCATTACAAATGATTTTTTTTATTTACATGTCAAATAAAACCAACCATTTGCAATTGAGATATATGAGTAGATTTTAAAATAATTGTCATTCCCAATAGTATGCATCTAAGATATGCAGAATACTGTTATTTTCTGAGTGAATGGTAGAACAAGACAAAAACATCAGAGTTATATCAAAAAAGAGTGATCAGATTGCAAATAGTATAATGCAGGTAAAAAATATTTATATATTTATATCTAAAACTTATTAGAAAGGAGCTTTACATATAAAGTTGCGATTGATGAAGAATTTAGTTTAAATAATGATTAAATAGCATGTATTTCAATATCTGCAAAAATACTTCCCTAAGTTACCATTATTTCCCTAAGTTAAAAATGAAATTTTGTTTAGACTTCACACTAGGCACTGCATGAAAGAAAAAAAATTGTATAGATAAATTAACCCTTTGCACTCCGACAAATAATAAGATGCAAAATTATTCACCTAATACAAAGATTCGTTAATTGCCATTAAAAATTAATATGCATAATTCTTTTAAGTCGAATTTCTTTGAAAAAGGGAGTCACATCTTTTAACCATTATGCAGGTGTTTTTAACGATTAAATTTGAAAAAATAAATAAATAAAACGTCAAAAGGAATCACAATCTTGAATAGTGAGTCAGAGGCACCATCAGAATGCCAAGGGGTAAATGATGAAGGAAAAACAATTTAAAAAGTTATGACTCAAATTTTTGAAATTAAATGAAATAAAAAAATATGAAAAATTATTTAAAAGAATAAAGAAAGAATTACAAAAATTTAGACCTCTCAATGTCATTAAATTTTGTTGTCTCATTTAAATATTTTCCCAAAGAGTAGAGAAGCATAAGGAGCATTTCCATCTGAATATTAATGTTACTGAAAACCGTTGTCAAGGCAAATGGACGCTAATATATTATTAATTCTTGGAATCCTATTAGAAATGCTGCTAATTGTGTCCATTACTGCGACTCTACAAATTATTGCTATATAAAATAGAAAATGGGAAATCTTCTTACAAATGCCATGTATTTCTTCAAAATTATTCTCTTTGATTTTTCTAAGTCTTTATAAGAATACAAATTTAAATGATTAATATTAGTTTTAAGTTTTATAAGTGTTTATTTAACTTTTTATTAATATTATAATGCCAAAATTTATATGGTAGGTGTATTGGAAAAATGTTATAAAATCAAAAGTTTGAAAATTTATATATTTTTTAAAACTATATTGGTTGTTTAATATTTAAATGCTATATTCTTTTCTAACACTATTTAATTTTTTTTAAATATCACTGTTTTAATGAGGAAAAGAAATCATGTACAACAGTATAATATAAAAAGATGATGAACTCTCACATTAAGTTTAAAAATAAAACTGAATTTACATTTTAACATTTTTATCGTTAAATATAAATAAAAAAATGTGTAAATAGGTGTGTCAAAATAAAATTAGTAGGTAAAAAGTAATGAATATAAATGATAAAAAATAACAAAAAAGATGTTTCTAACTACCTCAAAACAATGTATATATATTTTTTTCAGATTTATGCTTGTCTTATTAGAGATACACATGTCTAGATACCTTTATAAAAGATATATTTTAAGTGTCTCATATAGAATAGATATTCGTGTCTTATCCATGCATGTTTCTTAAGTTTGGGAAACAATCTTCTAATTTTTTATTAAAGATTCCTATAATATTCTATTATAAGTTTGTATAAATATTTCAATTACTACTTCATTTAGATAGTTACAAACCAGATTTAGTTGGAAAAATGAAATATTAATGGCAATTCATGACGTATGAAGTACATATATTTCCTAAAAATTAGCTTTTAAATGAAACAACAAAATAATATTAAAATTGACAAAATGTATTCTTAATGATTTGATAAAAATGTATTCTTAAGGGTTTGATAAAAATGTATTCTTAATGTGTTGATAAAAATATATTCTTAAAGGTTTGATAAAAATGCATTCTTAAAAGATTTGATAAAAAAATATCAAATGCAGATAAACTCAAAATTATAACTTCAAAATTATTGATCAACAACAAAATTTTAAAGATCTCACTTAAAATTTAATTATGTCCTTTATATTAAAAGCATTTTAAAAATAGGTATTGTATTTGAACTATTGTATAATCCCAAATACAAGTTTATGAAATTTCTTGCCCTAAGATAAATGATTACAGAAAATATTTCATTTCTACAGTCCCTTTAGCTAAATTTTAAGTTCAGGAATAAGACAGTCTAGCGTAAAAATTCAATTTCACTACTCTATAAATGCGTCTTGTATAAGTTGCGAAATTCAAATTGCACGCTATATTTTTTATTGAGGACAAGAAAAGCATCATTTTCTCTTTCAATATCATTATTTTAATAGTACCTCCATATTAATTTATTTCATGCGATTTGATGTACGTTTCTTTTTTTTAAGAAAAAAATATGTTCATTCTTCAGAATTTCGTTCTAATAATTTCCAATGTGAGTATAGTTAGTGAGACTCAAATATATAGATGCGATTTATATTCACTGAACAACGAGATAAAATATGTGTATCATCAACATCATCAATCATGTTTTAGCATGATTTATTTATCTTATTTTTTTCTCAGAAATCAAAAAAAAATATCTAATATAATATATATAAATTCCATTTATATATGAATTATATATATATATATATATATAT
>JAOUZG010050968.1:5295566-5309220 GCA_026289955.1 Argiope argentata | reverse complement strand
TCTATCATTTCGAAACATCCTCTTGTTATATAAACATGCTGTGTTGTTCTAAGCAAATGCAACTTGTTAAAAAAATCAAATAGAAAGCTACAGATATGATGTATTCGTATGCAATAAATATATCACTGAGAAACCATATTATTTTAATATTTTTCGATTAATCGAAAATTATTGAACCAAAAATCAGTGATTGGAAATTGATGGAGTATTTTGTTCGGGTAATCAAAAAAGTATTTTTCAATTTCAGGTAATTAAAGGTTATTTTTAATTTCTTTAGCATTATTAAAAAGTACCTAAAACATAATGGACAAAATGATGAAAATGCTGTTAACTTTGTTAGCATTGAAGGCTTTTTGAAATCATTTACATTTTTCAAATTTATCAAATAGTTGATAGAGTTAATTTTTTCACTAAATATTTATTTTATCTGGGAAATAAATTATACGCATTATCCCCACCAGACTGGCTAGAGAGGTTTTATTTGAGGTGGGGGGGTTGTAAAATTGACTGCGAATAATTCTATCGTAAAATTTTTCATTAATTGGTAAACCATTCTCTCTTTTCCTATTTATTGTTGTAAGTAAACTTTATTAAAAAAAGTTACTCATCTATACTAAACCGGAAAGGGACCAAATGAGCTCTAGAAACGGAGGCGTGGTGTGGTGTTAAGTGTATAGTGGGACATACTTAACGGTATGAAATTTTTTTATTTTATATGTATCTCTTCTAAATATATGGTTAGTTATCTAAAATAAAGAGAGATAAAGTTTAATTTCTTCATATTTCCGACGTTTTAGCTTTCATTTCTGTTTTGAAAAATTTGGTGAAATTAAAGCTTAATTTAATTTTAATTACTTTATTATTTTGACACCTCAATATTCTATGACTGAACATTACTCAATGAAACAAATTTCAATTTGAGCCAGTATTAAATATTTGAAACAATATTTAATAGGAGATATTTCATTTTATGTTGTTGATAATCTGTAACAAATTTCATGTGAAAGAAATCCAGTTTTGACTCTTCAAATTTGCAAAAATTCTTTCATTAAACGAATAGATTAATAACTTAAAAACCTAAATATATTCATAATTTCTATAACTGACCTACTGAAATAGGTTAGTTATCAAGACACAACTTTAAACAATGTTATAATATTTAATGCGTATTGTCTTAAATGATTATGTAAAAACTCAACAAATTAGAATTAATAAATCATAAGAAATAATCTACCATATTTTTGCTCTTATATTTCGTAATAAAGTTCTTATTCTCCTCATTCCGATTAAAAATGAGAAAGGTCATGGATATCAAGATTATTCATATTTTAATACATAAAGCCACTACATGAGCGTTTTGGGCTTCGCAGTAAAGAGAAAAAGAAACAGAGAAGGAAAATTAAAAATTATTTTGACCAATTAAAAAATATTTGAAATAAAGTTAATATTTTAGAAACAAATTCATATGCCGAAATTCATTTTCACATTTCGTTAGATTTGTTTAGTTATAATTTTTACATATAAGCAAAACACACACACACACACACACACACACACACACACACTTTTTATCCATTAATGGATTGGAATTAAAGTTTTAAAAGGATTTACATTTCATTTATTAAAATTAGTTACCGTAATTTATTTCACTTTTTAAGGATTCTAATTATAGTTTCGTTTGCTTTTGAATACGTAATTTCAGAATCATCCTCTTAATAGGTTTCGCTCCAAATTTGATAGAAGTCTACAAATTTGGTGTAAACATCACATACCAAGATTAATTTGCCTTGTTCTAAGAACTTAGAGGGTGTGAAACCTGAAAATTCAGAAAAATCCTGAATTCAAATTTTTCGACAGTTACAATATTTACACTTTGTATGTTTTGTCAAATAGAAAGTAAAAAAAACCATTAATGAATACATTGCATAAAATTTGTGAACTTATTTCCAATATCACGATTTTAAAAATATTATGTGTAAAAAGTTTAAATATAAAAAAAAAATTCTTCCTTGTGATTAAAATATCATCTAAGGATGAAATTAAATAACCTTTAATTGAATGCTTTGAATTGAATTGTAAACATTTCACATTTATTAATAATGCAAAGATTTATTTTCCGATGACTGAAGTTTTGCTTAATTCAAAGTGTCTTAGGGGATTTCTACTAAAAGTTTAGCATCTTAAAAGTGCACCGCTTTCATTTATTTAAGTTAAGATGAAAGTTCTCAAAATGATATGCAAAGTTGATTTGAATTGTAGGACTTGAAATTTATCTTAAGAGAAGAGCTCAGGAAATGTTACATTGTGTTGTAAGATTAGATTTCTTCTCAAAGAGTTGTATTTTAAGCCCTCGATACAACAATTAAAAATCAAACTGTGCCAGATTAAATCTTTTTCTTTCTTTATTAACAACTTTCGTTTTTCTTTTCACTGTTAAAACTTTGTTATTTAAACATTAACTTTCAAAATTAGGGCAGAAATTTTAATTTGGTAAATAAATATTCACAATCTCATTATTAAATATTATGGTCATATTTACAATCTTACTTTTAAGTTAAATCAATTTAGTTCCATTAATTTTAATACTAATGGAAGACATTTCAAGAAAATATATTTGTAATGTGTGTGTGTGTTTGGTTTCGGGTTCTATAGGTCATATATATAAACATTTTAGTATAGATATATTGCTCAGCTAAAAAATTAACTTTAAAAATATTGCACGTTTTACTTAAACATGATATTACACATAAGTTCAAACATTTAAATATAAAATAATATAGCATTATTATGTTTTATTCAATCATAATTATAATAATATATTTAATATAAAATAATATATTATTATTATTATGTATTATAATAATCAAATTTGAAATGTAAAATGGTTAATAAGGGCTTCATTCATCCTTGTTATATTGTTGATTATTATTTGTATTAAAAAACCTATTTTTTTAAATCTCACAACATTGAATTCTGACAATTTTCTAGTTAAAAAGAATATTTATATATTTTTTGTTTTGCGATAAAAATTCAATTAATCTAAAATATTAGAATTTATAAACATTTGGTCATTCCTTTAGTTACGTTATATAATAAATCATTTAAGTGAGTTTCATTAATTTTTTCTAAAGTATTTATGCCTAAATATTTCGGTGTTAGATAATAATAGGATATTTTCTGTAAATGGACAAAAGTAATAAAATTATTTCAAATCATTCTCTAAAATATTTATAGTTTAAAATTCAAAAGAGGAAATAATACATGTTTAAATCAGTTTTCTAATCTATAAAAATATTATGATACTTCAACTCTTTAAATTAAATATTGCAGAATCTTAATTTATTTTCTATTTTTTTTAAGAAACATTTAATGAATAATATTTTATGTATGTTAAAATTATTATTTATATTTTAAACAGAGTTAAAACCACTAATAATCCTAGAAGTAATTAAAGATATCATGCAAATGTTAAAGAATTTTCGCGATAGTTAATTAAAATTTTTGAAATATTTTTATTTCAAGCAATTTAACTATAAGCTGAAGTGTTTTGAAAATTCATTAAATAATTATTTATTTACATTCTCCGAAAAATGGGTTTTGATAGAACAATCGTATTAGAAGACAATCTTTGATACATATAAATATTTTTATAGGTTGTAACAAATAACACTGTCTATTATTATTATTGTGCAAAAACATGTTTATTTTCGAATCAGAATCAGTTCTTGTATGAGATTTGAATTGTGATGAACGATGAAAATTTTAATTTCAAAAATACTGATAAAACAATCACAACTATGATCTGATGAAATAATATATTAATGACAAAATATATAATGATAATAGGAAAAGAATTAGAATTTTTAGAATTAGAATAAAAAATAAGAACAAAACTAACTTGAATATAGAGAATATTGAATAGCAAATTTATGATTTCAAATTACTTAAAAAATTTATTTGATTATATTTCGATTAAATTTTTTTATTTCTAAATGAGGTAAAAAATAGATTTTTACAATATACTTTCTTTTACTTAAATTTTTGATTAGAATCAAGATTCCAAATCAGAATTCAATTTATTATTAAAATTAAACAAAATACTTTCAATGGAAAATAAATTTTGAATTGTTAGTTAAAATCTTGTAATTTGGTCTTTAATAATAGTTTCCAATTTAAAATTAATCTCATGGGACCAAAAGGAAATATTTTTACAATTCAATCGTCGAGCATATTGTCCATTTTTTGCTACCGGAACAGAAAATCATGTCTAACCAATACATTTTCGAATCATTATATGTTTTATCAACTAGTGCAACTTAAAACAATTGTGACAATACATTATTTTAATAAAATTTGACAAACAGGGGAGGATTTACAAAAAATAAAAAAAACAAGAATAGACAACTGTTAGATCAACACGCCTCCATTAAGAAAATTTTAAGACGGGATGTTGAATTATATAACCTATGGTAAGAATATAAATATTACCTTCCACAGCGAAGAACAGCCCAAATCACCAGTACCAGCAACATTTCTTTTCCTGGAGTAATTCAAATTCTTGATGATGGCCCTATTAAATAGGGGACAAAAGTGCAAAAAGCAAATCGTCGCCGGATGTCCCGGGCGCCGGGATGAGGAAAAGAGAAGTGATGTTGCGATCCACACGTGTTTCCCTGTTTCCTACCCAGAAACTTTGAGCGCCCTTCTCCCTCAGCGTCTACGTCACCGGGGCAAGGGAGATGCGCGGAATTCAGAAATGAATATTCGTCCAACCACGTGAAAACTGAAAACTGCCTGGGGGGCACGATTTCTCTAACCCTGTTCCTGACGCTGATTGTAAACTGGAGGAAACATTTCAGATGGGTCGAGAACTGTTCACGTGAGAAAATTGGATAGAAATCGAGTAAGTCAGCTATCCAACTGTAGGGTTTTAGAGCTAAAATTTAAGTTAAAGATGAGATGTAAAACTGCAGGCATTTTAAGAAAAATAAAGACGTATAATTAGATAATAAACCCAGTAATGGAAAGTAGACATGTTATACTAAATAATACTGCTGCGATTAGTGGGAATGCACTTCGATTTCTAAACGCAAAATGCTCAAAATTTCAGGGATAAGTATCAAGCCTTTGTATATGCTTATTACAAGTCTTAATTTTGTTGGTAAAAATTTGATACAAAATCTTCACCTTTTCACTGAATAAAAATAACTGTGGGGGAGTTTATAGAGTCTGAATAGTTACATATTGCAAGCAATCGTTTTATCCCAAAATATTTTAGCAGCAAACAAAGCAAAGTTTTTTTGTTGAAAAATTCATAACGCCTTGATAAGACATCTTTCCTTTCCCATTACTTGTAACCATTATTACACTTGAACAGTTCAATATGAAAATGCCACCTTTTCTTAAGGATCAAATGAAAAAATAAAGATTGGCTTGTTATAATGCTTAGATGAAAATTCAGATGAAAATAATATCTTTGAATGGTTAAATTAACACCAATGATTGCTTAGAAGCAAAACCTAAATCTAAAACTTGAGAAATTATAAAATGAATAAAAAAATGAACGCAACCTACTCAGATAGAAAAGAGATTCTTTGTGGTATTTAAAATGGAAATCGAGCAGTCGGTTTGAAAATAATAAAAAGGAAATCATTTTAGTGATAAAAAAAACAATATGAATATCAACACTGACACAAAACTGAAAGCAAAATTAAGAATAAAAGAAAAAATCTGTCATTATACAGATATTTATATAAAATATGCATATTAAAAGTGTATTTAAAAGGCACAAATATCCTGAGCATTTTACTAATTTGTTATTCAATGATAAATACACAGGAACCATTAGAATGTATGAGAATAAACGTTATTAAAGTCAATTTACAAACATTCATGTGTTAAAAGGCATTAACTATTTAATATTAGTAAATTTAATATTATTAGAAACACGCATATCTAATCAATTACAGCAGTTGACTGATTTTCATTTCTATTAGATATCTTCAAAATAAACAGTGTCCAAAATGCGAATCTAAAACTTGGATACTTATTACATAAACAATTTTAAAAAGGCGAGAATTTTTTAAATATCAGATTAAAAATGTAAATAAAGAATCTTCATCAGTTACATGACATTTCGTGGCATTTATTAATCAATCACAATTTGTCATTTTCAGCAATTACAGTTTATTTACTAGTTTCTTAAATAAGGATTAAACGAATCCACATAACTAATGATGTATGAAGGTTGCTTAACATTATCATGCATGATTAATTATGCGTTAATAATTTTATCATTATAGGGGAACACTGTATGAATTTGTCATACGTTAACATTTTAGGTTATTTTATGTGCATCATTAGAACCTTTAGACTTTTATCTTTTAGAGCATCATCAGACCTTTTATCTTTCAGATTAAACTTTCATAAATTTATAACATCTTACAATAAGAATGCCTTAATTATCTCTTTGAAGATAAATTTAAAAATAAAAACTGTCTTCCCCGAAAGAAGAAACACTTCTGAGAATTGAGAGCAGACTATATTTCTTGATTTTTGTCTAGCGGACTTTGATGAAGAAAAAGCAACATTTAGTTACTCTCACACAGTCCAGATATAAGTTGATAAATTTCTTATTATAGGAATATATGAAATACCATATTTTTACATTCTTACCAGCTGCACTTAGCGACATGGGAGAATTCACTAAAAACAGCAATACCCAAACTGTAATTTATATTTTAAGCGTCATTTGTAGCTCTATTGGTTAGTTTAGTTGCATTAACCTCCGTTTTAAAGCAAAAATAGGTCCGTTTGGGGGCGGATCTCGCGATTTTGAACGACAGTTGGATGACGAGGAAGGCAATCGGGCTGTCCATCCCTTCTCCAATTTTCCGCATTTGGTTCCGTCTAATTTATTGAGTAGTATACCAGTTTGTATGGTGGTTCTTCCATAGAATCGAATATCGAATTTTGAAACCATTTCATATTGAAGCCGAAACCTTACTATCGGTAGATTCTGAGCCCCGATAGATAGTTTTGATAGTAGTGTTTGTTAAATAAGATTAAACAAGTCTAATACTTTCTTTAACTAAAATAAATCTACATGAATATAAATTAAATTCCTTAAATTGTATGTATGCGGTTATTATTTTAATAGGAACCATACAGATTATATTGGCATTTTTATCGAATTACCATATTACCCTTACAATCAACTTTTGTTTTATGATGTAATGTTACAATTAATTTGTTACAATCTGGAAAAGGATATTTTGTTACAATTTTGAAAAGACATTAATGAGAAATCTCAAAATAATTTCTTAGATTTGTCAAAAACATTGCAAAAAACAGTTTGCCGTAAAATATAAATCAATCTGCATGCCCATATATTTTCTAAGGAAATTGATGACCGAATGTTGCATAAGATTGCGCAATGACATGTTGAATAAAAAGACATTTGCTTTAATTAAAGGTTTTCAACTTCTTACGGAATTTCTATGAGAGTAAATGACATATTCATCAGTGAGCAAGAAAGAGTTAAGTTTATTTTAAAATAAGTTAATTAAATGCTATTGAAGATAATCTAGCTGATCTATTACAAACCGAAAATACTTTAAATGAAACGAGGTTCGTTGGATCTAAATACTTACCCATTTACTAACTTTAGAATTTCCAGACAAATAAACTGATTAGCAGATATTACAAGATGATATAAGATAACATTTTCTTAAGTAAATAGTCTGTAGAAGTTGTTTCTCCACATCAAACGCATATCATCGAAAAGCAAACTAAAGGTGAAGGAAATTCAACTTCATAGAAAGCTATTTTCTTCTTTTTTTTTTTTTTTAATTTATATTCACAGCGTGAAAAGAAACCATCTAAACCGAAAACGAAACATGAAAGCGATTCAATAATTTAAATGGAAAATGAATCTTATGATATCAAATAAATGTGGGAATGTTAACTTTTGAAGAGCTTCCTATAATTCTCTCATAATTAAAAGCAAATAGTGTTATCCCCTGAAAGTTTATTATTTTGGTATTTAAGTTGTTTCATGAGGTTCGTCATATGACTTTTAATAGTATAATTTTACTAAAGCAAGAAAAATCGAATACGTATTTTGGCTGAATCTAAAGATGTTTACTTGCAGATGGAACATATGGAATGTTGCAAAAATGTTTTTTTTTAAAAAAATACAAGATTAAATTAATGACTTTTGGTTGCGTAGAAATACGAAATTTTCAACTATTTTTTTAAATGCTTTGAAATGAATTATTCGTTTATTTTTAAAACTATTTGAACTATATAAATTGTTCAAAGAGCTAATTGAAATATCTTATACACACTTTGCGAAAAAAAATTATTATTGCTAAAAATATAATACTTGTCTTCACATTTAAACGTTCAACTAAAATTTATGTTTTAACTGAATGTATTCTGAATAACAAGATCACGATATATACTTTTGAAACCTGTAAAAATAAAAATTAAAGGATTCCCAATTTTAAAGATGTTGGCATATATAAGATGAATGTATTTTCATGATTATTTGCTAAAAATAATTTGCATTGATAATATTTTTTTTAATCTGTATAAACGCTCTGTATATGTCAGAAAATTTCTGGATATTATTTCTATTTTCATTTTAATTCTCCAAAAATTTAATAAATTTGAATGTATAAAAAATTAATACTGTAAATGGGGAAATAGAAAATTGTTATATTATAATGAATGTCTTAATTCTAGCTGAATATCAAATTTGAATCTGCATTTTCAAGATTTTAAAGAAATCTTTTAAAATTATTATGCACAGACCCCAAGCACATCAAAAGCAAAAGGATCTCACTCTAATAAGAGTGTATTTTTGATTTAGTGTTTATATTTACTCAGAATGACATTACCTCTATATACTTTTATAGTTCATATTTGAGTTTACATTGAAATAGTAATTATACTTACTACATATTTTAATATGGAGCAATATCTTAAATTAGACTTGCGTGCTTTTTTATAAGCAAAAATACATTAAAAAGCAGCAGTAGGTGGCTAAATTATATGAAGCTGTACAAACCATGTATAATTATTTATTCAGAAGGAGTTCATAACAGTCAGAACGAAAGAGTATGCCTGCCGTTTAATATTGAAGATAAGCATGACATTTTTGTTTCATTATGGAAATTAGCAAAAAGGGTCCAGGAAAAATATGGAATAATATTAATAATGCAGTATTTTTTCTTCGTATAGATAAAAAAAATTTCTGAATGCGTTAGAAAATTATGTATTGAAATTTACGATTAAAATAATAAAAAAAGTTGATAATAAAAAACAAAAGTTGACAGTAAAGTGTAAATAAAAATGTAATGTAATGAATGTAAATAAAAATTAAATGATTAAATATAATATTTTTTTATTAATATAAGATACAAAGAGATTCGATTAATAGTAATTTATTACATACAAAAAATAGCTGAAATCTTCAACTTAATTTATGCTTATTACAGAAAAGTATATAAATATTTTCAGACGATTATTTAACTTTCTCTGATAAAATTTAATTTTGAATGTGAAATGCATTGTAATAAATTAGCAAAGTATCAATAGAATATATGATAATTTATTCTGCTAAGAACTAATAAATTCATAATTTTTTTCTCTTATTGTTAAAAGAAGACAAATTTTTGTCAAAATAATTATAATGAATTTTTCCGATATAAAATTAAAAACAAAGAAAAAAACCCAGAAAAATCCAAATTACTTATTAGAGCGAAATAAAAAAGCTTGAAATTATATATTGATTTTTTTTATTTCTCATACCTAAATTAGAAAATTAAGTGAGTTAATACATGAAATAATAACAAGTATAAGTTAAGTAATATTGCTCTATTTTTCACCATTGAAAATGTAAAAATTTTGGTTTTTAAATATTTGGAGGAAAAGTGATTTTTCAAAAGAAATTACTTGGATTAAACGAATTAATGAATATTTTTACTCATTACAAATCACTAATAATTACCTTTTAATGTCTCTTGGTAATCGAAATAATTAATTTTGGATTATCACAGCCTCTTGGATGAAAACGAGGAACCTAGAATCTGTAATTTTGATTTAGCTGTAAAAGTAAATATATAAAGTTGCAGATAGTTCAAAATATTAGCTTATCAGAAAAGGGAACCCGAAAAATATTTTGTGATTGGATTACTTTGGGTGCTTTATGTTTGGTTTATCAATGTCAACATACATACAGCCGAAACATAAATATTTTCATATTAAAGCGTTCTTTTTACATCAAAAATATATTTCAATTCAAATAAAGTAGTCATTCCTGTACATTGCTAATATGGTAATTCTTGTTGGTGAATTTTTGAGAAGCTAATATTTGACTGTTTTACGTGTACACGGTATGAAGATGATTCACTCTCTGTTTTTGATTTCAAACTTTGTTTAATTATTAAAATGAAGTTAGCTTTTTATGTTGTAGAAATGATACTCAAAAATATATACATTATCGATTGTTATTATGGGTGTCAACAAATGTATTGTTATTACGTTTGGGAAGATCTCCTGTCTCGAATTGTATTTCTTATAGAAAGAAGCTATATCAATATCCAATATCACCTCCCAATAAAATATATCCATCACTTTGATATAAAAAATATCTAATCATTTTTTTGTTTTCCTAGAATACTTTTAATGTTTTTTTTATTAATTTAAATTAAAGTAAGACTCAGCTACTTGGTCCACAGACTACAGAAAATAACATCCCATCAAGAATACTTGTCCAAATAAAACCTATATACACATAAATAGGGAAGCCTGTCCCATTATTGAATATCTAAAAACTTGAATGAACTGGACAGCAGCAAATAACAATGCATGCACTGAGACAATGCTGACTTACCAGCATCTCGCTGGTAGATCTCGTCATCGGGGCTGATATTCCATATAAACCATTTCAGAAACCGAGGATATCTTTATATACACGACATTCTTCTAGCCCTTGAACTGTCCAGCTCTGAAGCAGCACTAAAGTTATTTTGGGATGGATCTCGTAATTCTGAATCATGGTCAGAAGACAAGGATGATACCTGAGATGCCCCCCCCCTCCACACACAAGCGGAAGGAAGCCTTACTAGATGGATTTAACATGCAACAGACCTTCTTACTCGACGGTTCAACAGTGGAATTCGGTCTCGAACCTGAAACCCTACGGTTCAAATACCTAGATCTTTCCACCAGACTACAGCGGTGTTCTTTGAACCAGAAAAATAGTCGCGTGTATAGAAGCTACAGAGAACTTTGTCCTACCCAATTAAATCGAGATCATTGATACCTTACTAATAATAATTTGATTAATATTTCCTATGATAGCAATATCAATTCAGAATGACTCATTCAAAAAATGTAATACATGCATAAAAGAACTCAAGGAATTCTTACTGAATTGAGAATATTTGATATTTAAGACTTTTAGAATCAAGCATGTTTTTAGGATTTGACATTCATGTAAAATAAAATGTAAAATTAATTAAGTTCAACAAATCATGGTTACAATGCTTTACAAAAGTTCAATTAATTTTTAGTGAATACTTGAAGATCGAAAACTAGTGATTTAGAGCAACAAATTTACTTACGGTGAACGTTGATGTCAACATAATAATTAAAGTTTTAGTTTGTGCAATTAATATCTTTTAACTGGGTTGCACAATTGCTCTTTCCTGTAACATGAATTTTTTTTTCATTCATGCAAGAAAATCAATTCATAATTAATTTATATACGTTAAAGGTGACTTGTGCCTGTTTTATTTTATGATTCAAGTCGGATCTCAATGGAAGAAAAAAAGACTTCAAAATATAGCTTAAAGGAATCAGCAATTAGATATTGAAGGAAATAAGCATTTAAACTTGTGAAATCACATGATTTTGATTTCACTTAACATTTAATCATTATATAAAGGAAATAAGGGGCTGTTTTAGATGTTATATGTTTCTAATGTTTTTGACACATAGGATTTAGTCATAATTTAAACTGTTTTGAAATAGTTTACACATAATAATACTCGAAGAGTATATAAAGAACGCAATTTGCCCTAGATTGGGTAGAAAATATGTTGGGTATCTGCTAATGGAACTCAAATAAATATTTAATATGCTTTTATATAATTTATCAAAAGCTGATCCCATTAATGACCTTTATAGATATCTTAGATAATAATTTTAAAGAACTAAAACGCAACCCGTTTGAAACAATGAAACCAAATCCGATTAGAAAGTTATAATGAGTGGAATTCGTAATTAAAATAAATATGTAAAGCTATGGCAGTTACTTAAAAGCCTAAAATGTATAATTTGAAGCTTTATGGGTCTTAGTAAATTGATTTCACTATCTTATTATCGTCTTACTTATTAAAAAGTATAAAACATATTTTGATTAATTAAACATTAATTTTATAAATTAAAACCAACTAATGCTCTTTTATATAAGGAGTAGAAACCATTTAGGATTTGGCGTCATATTAATTACTACACATAAGAATTTCTAAAATATTTTAGTTTTACTTCTAGCTAACTAACAGAAATATGGCGCTTAATATTAAGAATTTCATTTATCTTATACTTTCTTCTCAAATACTTTTAAATGGTGATATTAAAATTAATAGATGCTTTGGCAGAAATTGATATTATATATACGTGCTCAAAAAATAAGAATAATTTGAAAATTGTATAAAACATGAATTATTAGAGGTGAATAGAATAGAATAAATTTGCATTTAGATTGCTAACACATCTAAACATTTTTTTTTCAAGTAGCTTTGCTTGTTACTGTTTCGCCGAAATATTTTATTCACTTACAAGCTGAAAGAAAAGAAACTTTATAGAAACATAATGTAAACAAAAAAATCTACTTACTGTTCTTGAATCAAATTATTCCTATAAAACTGAGAAAACGCATTTTTTGTTTTGGATAAAAGCATTATGATTTTAATTAACAGTATTTTTCGATTGAATTAGCATTTTTTAATTAAATCGAAGCGGGAAAATAAAACAAAATTTATAGCATTAAACCCGATTACTAATATCTTGGCTTTATATTGAAAGTTATATTTTTCCCATTAAAATTCTGAAGCGAATAGAAATTTTAAAAATAAGGAATACTTTAAAAAAATGTAGACAAAGAATTTACAAAATGATTTTAAACAAATGAATAATACTTTACGCTTATTTCTAATATAGATGCTATGGAGACAAAACTTTCAACTCCAAGGTTTTTTTTGTTGTAAAATTGAAAATAAAATTCTATCGTATAGCTTGTTTATAAGCTACAAGCGAAATTTAATTGAATTGCGAATGCGATAATGAACATGAGAATTCATGGGAGTCCGAAGTTTGAGACCCTATTCCAATTGTTTTTTTTTAAAAAAGCAAAATAATAATAAAAAAGTTTTGGTGTAAAATTGTTTTTTTTTCAAGGAAAGACACTTATATATATAACCTTCCAAAGTAAAAACTTATTGAAACGTAAAATGTCATCTATACCATTAATCACAAAATATAAATCTACAAAATTCAGCTACCGCTAAAAAAGTAGATGAATGCAAATAACTGTAAAAAGTTTCCTATGTGTACAGAATATATATATATATATATAAAAGAG
>JAOUZG010050968.1:5272900-5290566 GCA_026289955.1 Argiope argentata | reverse complement strand
ATTAGATCATAATTTCTGAGTTCTTCATTTCCAGCTATTAATTCACACTTTCCCTATTTTCAATCGTCAATAAAATACATTTTATTCATCCACTCAAGTTCAATACATTTTTTTAAACTTGTAGTGGATGACACTTGATGTTAACACAGTTTTTTTCAAATATTAATTAAATAATTAATTTTAATTAATTTTCAATACTTTAAATAGAATTTTAGCAGTTTATAATGAAAATTGAAACCAACAGGCAGTAGCTCATTAAGAAAAATGTGCGGATTTCAGTATTTTTCACGTGAAGGTTAAGAATGCGAGTTCAATTCTTGCAAAAATTAATAATTTTTCGATGAATTATTTTTATTAATTGTAATTATTTAATAAAAAGTAACTAAAATAAAATTTATCCTTGTTGACTTAAAGTAGTATTTGATTTAATTTTTTTAATATTTTTATTTAAAAAAATCCTTAAGAGATTAGAATTTGAGAAAGAAGCCTTTAAAAATCAAAAATGACTTTAGAATATTTATAAATCCAAACATAAAAACTAGTTTAACTTCCCAAAAAATAGAGATATCAAAACAGCTTTATAAAGACACCTGTTTAATCATAAAGAATATTAAATAATAAAATACTCATATTTTTGCAAGAAAACATCTTTTCGACGTAATCAACTACCTTAAATTTCAAAGAAAAGTAAGCAAGGAAAAAATTAATTTGGATTAACAATTGTGAACACTGATGATTTCTTAATTCCAGAGTTCTTTTCCTTAATTCCCATTTCTGGATTGATTTATCCTTCGTTATTTTTTAGGATAACAAAGTTGCTGAATTTTGGTGTAAAAACCCTTCTAATAATTTTTCACGCATCATCTATCGGGAGAGATAGCGAAAATAATGTTAAAAAAACTCACGAAAAGCATAATCGCAAATGCGAAAAAATTATGAATCCAGATCGCAGAGTAATTTTAAATTTTGCAGACTTGCCGGATGAACATTAAGTCATGTTTGCATTCCTAGATCTGCAGCCCTATCTCCAGATCGGGAGCTCAAACGAAGGCGTGAAAGGGGAGGGAGGAGTATAATGAGAAATGATTCGAGAGTAATTTTATTTTATTTATTTACTTCATTTTTTAACCTTGTCCCCCTGTGATACTCCTGGTGCCTCGGGGCATGAAGACAAGATGAAAATGATAGAGGGATCACCTTGATCGACTGGGGGACATCCATATATTAAAATAAATTGCATATATGACTCATTTGAAAAAAATAACTTATCACTCATTCCAAAAATAACATATTTAATGATCAATTGATAAAAATACACTATTTTTTTAAAAAGAAAAAAATTGTATTATACTGATTTTTTTACAGAAGTGTCATACTCTATCATTTATATAGCTCCTGGAATGGGTACTGAATATGGGAGCCTGAAAATGAAATGTATCTTGTTTCTCTTGGGCATGTTTAGTAAAATTTAAACTAAATTCTCTTATAAGATGAATATCCTATATTCTTTTAAAGTTTACTCAAGGAAACCAAATTATTTTTCTCGTGGAGAATAAAAACCATTATTCCACAAAAGATACTTAAAATTTCTGAATAAATAAAATCTAGCAAATAAAACTTTTATCCAAAAATAAACTGAAAATTCTTCTGAGAAAAGAAAAAAATAAGAATAATGATAGAAGTCAGTGAAATCATTTGACTATAAAACATGGTATTCCAGACCAACACGCTAATATTTGAATAGGGTGGAAAATACATAAATTTTAACATTCATATCTAAAGGGCATATTCTGTCACAATATTCTTTTAAAATTGAATGTTAATACTGTATGTCAAAATATTGGATTGTTTTTCATTTTCACGCCTTGAAAGACTGTTTGTGGGAATCATGCTAGCTAAAGAATTCAGATGGACTTACGATTATATTTTTTTACTATTTTAATGGTATAGCTCTATATTTACAAAATTATTCATAAAATGCTTTAATCATCTGTTGTTTTACGATATAATTAGATATATGTTGCTTAATTCGAAGAAAAAAATGTGGATTTAAGTGTATGGAATTCGTCTGGAGTTTTCAATTGAATGCAATAACCAGAAATATTTCGGTTGAAATTTTCATTTCCAGTACAAACTGCCAAAACGCTATTATTTAAAGTATTAAAAATTAATATAATTAAATTAATTAATTAATATTTGAGAAAACTGTATTAACATCAAGTATCCTTTCCAGGTTTAAATAAACGTGTTTGAACTTAACTATATATATATATATATATATATATATATATATATATATATATATATATATATATACTATATTTATATATCTTGATAGATATATAAATAGTAGGAATTGAAAAATAAGCAAAAACCAATTTTATTTGAATAAATTGATAGCAGGAATTGAATAAATGGATTTTTTTTATTATTTTCATGTTTAGAATAATTAACTGGCAATAAAACTAATGAAGATTGTCAAAATATTCATGTTTATATAAAGATACAAATTATAATACGTTTTCTAGTTTATTTCTTAAATGGTAAAATATTTATGAAATTAAACATGTTCCCTTAATTTCAAAAATTTTTCAATCTGTAAATTGATGACATTTTTATTTTTTCTTTCATAAAGTGGAAAACTTCATAATGGAAATTTTATAATCATATTTTCTTTTATAATAACAGTTGTATTATTATGTATCATGCCTTTGATTAATCCAAAATCTTGTCTCCATATTTTAGATTATTTGGCGAGCTCTATTATTAACAATATTTCCGCATCATTGCAAAACTGTTGAAATGTATTCCCAAGCATCTCACAGTAACTATTAATAATAACTCGGATTTTCAAAAAATAAAAGAAGAAATGCAATCTCACATCGAGAATAAAAGGAAACATCAGGAAATAAGATAATACGATTCTCATCAATTGTTATGCGGCTAAATTGAAATTCCAAAGAGAAATTGATTTAACAAAATCATAGTTGCTTCTGTTAATGTCATATATATAAAGGATTCCAATCTTGAAATTTACAAGAAAGCAGAAAAAATGTAATAATAATAGCAAATGAATAAATAAATGAAGTAAATAAAAAATAAGTGAAATACATAAATAATCTAAAATAAATATAAAATAAATACAAAAAAATACATAGTAAATAAAGAAATAAATTAAGAAATAAAATAAACAGTAAGTAAACATATACAATAAATAGTAATAAAAATAAATAATAGATAAATAAATAGATAACCAAAATAAGAAATGCAAAAATATTATTTAAATAAATAAAATAAGAAATAAAATAAATAGCAAGTAGATTATTATTATTATTATTAATAATAATAATAATAATAATAATAGATAATTAAATGAAAATCAAAAGTAAAAAATTATAGAATCGAAATTTCATAATAGTTATACACTTTATTTAAACTGGAATTTAAAAAAAATCAAAGATTCCCAGCACTATTGGACATCGAAACTACTACAATTTTTAAACCTAACTAATACGAAATCCACTAACTACTTCCAAAAAACAACTTTACAAAAGCCATTATTACAACATTTTCATTACACTGTTTTCGCAAAGTAAACTTCATTCTAGTAAATTTTCTATCTTATCTACAAGAAACATCAAAGGGTAATCGAAATTAAGAGGAAATTAACTTGAAAACACTGAGCTGCGGCAAACGTGACATTTTAAATTGTTTTCTTCCGGAGACTTAAAATTGTTCGTCATTAGAAGTTCTACTTCATCAAAAGAGATTGTTAACGGATGGTTAAGGTTACTTTAAAGCCCTCGACTCGAGTTACTTTAATCCGTTAAGGGTAATGTTTAGAGGCATTTCGACAAAAAAACAACCGCCTCAACATTAAATATGAAGCTGATTGATGCTTGTTTGTTTACTCTTTTTTTCTACTTTTTAAGCATTTTTATTGCATCTTTTGTCATTTAAATTTTGAGTTGTTTGAACAGAAAAGAAGTCGGTAATTTTTTTCCTTTCTTTCATAAAAAATTATTTCTGGGAGTTTCAAGCTTGATTCATCGATTCTGTGTTTTAAGTAATTGTTTGTTTATATAGAAATTATAAGAAAAAGAAAACCTTTAAATAGATAGCTATTATTTGTGTGTTATGATGTAAAAAGTAATTTTTTTGTACTTTTAAGTAAAAATAAAATTATAAAGGTGTGTACAGACGAAAATAATACTATCAATATAAAACAATACTAATAATACTATACTCAATAGATAGCTTTTTTTAAATTAAAAATTATAGTAGATTAAAAAAAATATTATAATGTTTCTGTACTTATAGTAAATTTTCATTTATATAGAAATAATAACAATAATGAAGCCTTTTAATGTGTTATGAAGTAGAAAATAACATTTTTGTACCTTGAAATAAAAGAAAAATTATAAAGGGGGTTATCGATTAAAATAATACTATAAGAATTATATACCTAACAGACCGGCTTTTTAGACTAAGAATTTTTAATGATTTAAGATATGAGAGTAGAGTACAAATTTATTTAAAGCTATTTTGCCAGTTCCTGATGCATATACCTGCAAAGTATCGAATTCTAAATTTTCCCTGACTTTGTAATTAGATAATGACGAAAACATTTATTTGAATGATTACAAATTTTTTAAAACCTCGAAAATATTGATTCTAATTCTGAGAAATTCAATGTTGATTCAGATCCGTTCGAGTGTAAGTACTGATGCATCGCCCACTTGCGAAATTTTAGAATGATTTTTAAAAGAAAATGTTCAATTTTTTAAAAAATTTAACATCAAATTTGCAGGAGAATATAAACATCGCATAAACATGAATTGAATTTCCATTTGAAATATTTAGAATCCAGGTTACTTTGTTGCGTGTTAATCGGAAGTTCATTAAAAGAATTTGTAAACAAGTTATTGATTAATAATATTATTGCTTCAGGAGCTCATTTTACGATATCAACTTCATAAAACATGTTGATTAGTCTTAGTTTATATTACTTTACAGGAAGCAATTCGGCATGGGAGGTTTCATTATGATTTATTGAATGTTATTGCTTAAAAACATTTCTTGTACATTTTAACTCATACCCCAATATCATTTAATGAGACGAATTTAGACTTTAAACCTCGGCTAATACTATTTATTTACCAACCAAATATATCATTATATTTGATAAATAATGTATTAATACAATTAAGACAGCATAATAATCAGATATTTAAAACTGTTCAATATAGGGCTTTGATTTTTAGTCCTCTGTTATGTTTATTTTGAGGAATGCATATTCCCTTTATTCTTAATGAAGAGCTGTAAAATGCTTACTTATAATTTTTAAAGACATTAATAAACAGATGCTTTTAAAAGTCAACAAATAATTTATTAAAAATAAGGTGTTGTATTTCGCATAAGCAAAATATTTCAAAATAATTTCTGAAAATATTTTTGAATTTAAGTCATGGAATTATAATTTTCAGTATATTTAAGATAATAGTTTGGAGAATATTTAAATATTCATTTGCTAAAATTATCATTATTATGTATTATCAAATATCCTAATGTATTTTTGAGAAGTAACATAATAGATTCACTCAAGAATAAGGGGATAAATAGGTTTAATGAAAAAAGACTTTTAAAACACTCTTTTATAAGGCCACTAAAAAGTTTTAAATCTAAGTTTACTCATCTTTTTATTTTAGAAATTTTCTATGAGTAAGAATTTTCTTTAATTTATGATTCATTACAAATCATGTTATATGAAATTTTAAAATGAAATCTTTGACAACCTTACCACCAGTTGTAGCCACTCATTTGAAATAAATTGTTCATTTAATCAGCCGAGTAACTGAAGATTAATATATGGAAATACTGAAAGAATGTTATTAATTTTTAAAATTGACAATTATCAGCCGCCGAATGTGAATGAAAAATTGGTAAATATATATCATCTTTACAAACATGAAGCATGTCAAATTAAATAAGTATATTATAATAAATATAATAAAAAAACACTGTTGTCAGTATATTAAGACGAAAAATTAATATATTTATCAAAAATAAGAGGTCAAAAATTTTTTCCGAAACTTCAATGACAGACAGAAATAAAAGTTAATAAAATAAAGTGAGAAAATGTAAACTAATTAAGTGAGTAATAAAATAAATATATAAAGTAAATTAAATAAAAATCCTAATTATGATATATTTTAACATTTCTATATAGAAATACCAGTAATTTTTTTTATGATATATATATTCATTGTAATTCTATTACTGTTTTCTGCCCTTTACACTTTTACGATTTTTGTTTTGACCTCTAGATTCTTCAAAACGGTATTACTTTTCCTTTCTAATACACAACTAAAAGGGTTTCTTTTGTTTATTATATTTTAATTCTTAACATGTCCAGTAAAGTTAATTTTATCGTCCTTTCCCGAATCACTTATTGGCCAAATATGGATTATTGCTGCTGTTAGCATTCAACCTTACGCAGAATTCAAATTAATTCAGATTGCTGGACTACGCACAAGTCAATAAATAAAATTATATGGTTTCAACATGTTTTATTGTATACTCTAAATAATTATACAATTTTTTTATAAAAGAAAATAATTTTTAAAATTTTTTGAATTCTAAGAATAATTATTCTTTTTCGTATATCATCAATATATTTGATATTCTATCAAAATATTACAAGAAGGTATTCTTCTTACTCTTAGAAAAAAATTCTTCTTATAACATTTTTATTTTTTTACTTTTAATTATTTTTTCATCAAAATTTTACATCAGAGCAAAATTGTTTAATCACCCGATATCACATTTGTAATAAATCTATTTTAAACTTTAATTAATAAACTATATTTCTTTCACATGATTTCTTTGGGAATTAATTACATTATAATTTCCGATAAAATATTATTATTATCATTAGTGTAAAATCGTGTTTTAAAATGTTTATTATTAATATGTTTCGTTTTTAGTATTTAATATATTTTATAATTTATGTTTATAGATATTACAGAATATAATATTTATTATTCCTCAAATTAATTTCTAGAGGATTTCATTCATATAAGATTCGCCTTTGGTTCAGATTATGCAAACACTCTACTATTATAATTCATAAATTAATGTAGAACATTTTTGAACTCTTAACACATGAGAAGTGAATAAAAGATCGATTACAAAATTCGCACTTCACAATCATGAAACATGTAAAGTTAAATGAAATATTTTAAATATACTAAGAAAGAAATATTATAAAAACGGTATGTAATGTTTCCTAAAAAATTAAAATCAGCGAATAAAGGCCTCAGATATCCTGAATGGGAACTAAAACTGCAATAAGTAATACGTTCAAATAAAGCTTCATGCTGTCTCAATCCGCCTGGCTTTCAAAAACATTCACATCTCATCATATCTCATAAATTGTTTCCAAGGACATTCCGAGCCGAGAATTTATTGAATAGCAGCATCTGTGACTTGTCATAAAGGGTAAGATAATCCTTTGAGTCACTTGAATCCTGTTTCTAACTGATGTAAGAGTGTGGAAAGAAATCCGCCTCCTAAACTTCACTAAAAATAGCCTTTTTCGTGAACTGGAGGATCCATTAAAGAAGAAGATTAAAAGAGAGCCTGGAATAAAATGCTGAATCCTCGGAAAAAGGTTTTATTCGATTTTCGTCTCAACTGAACCGACTGATTTTCAGGATTTGAACGATTTGCCGAATTTTCTTTTGCTAGTAGTTGAATAATTCAGATTGCTGTTTTCAGTCACTGCTTATTTGCTTTAGTCTGTTAACATAGGAGCTGAGGTGAAACTTTTCCCATTAAAATATTGTACTTCTTTTCTTCTCTTCCGCCCTCCCCCCCCATCCTTTTTTTTTTTCTAGAAATTTTTTCCTGGCCTATTTTTCCCTACTCGGCAGTTTGAAACTTTATCGCCTTGTGGCTGTGTACTTATCTTGTTTTTGTTTTTTTAATCGTAGATTATACAGCAAGGAGAAACAAATTATGCAGAAAGAGGAAAATTTATTACAAAATATTTTGGGGAAATTTAATAGTACAGTAGGAAATGCTAAATTAATTTATTGAAACCAAACAGTCTTTTTATAGATTATTTCCCCAATAATAAAATAAATATGTATTTCTATAAACGGTAGATATTTTAATTAATTTAAGGATCACATTGCCTCAGTTAAAATTGATTAAAAATTGTACAATAATTGTGGAGATAATAAAATCAATATATCAGCTTAATCAGAAAATGCTATTTATTATATTTCCGAGTTAGATTGCTTTAAAACTAATTCTAGCTCTCAAAATTTGGTTTTACAAATGGTATACTCCTTTTTCTCTTTTAGGAATTTAAAGTGAAATAAGAAATAAAGAAAACAGAAGGATGAAGTAGAAAATTTAAAACTTGTAATCAATTTTGAAATCCAAAACCCTCATTGTTATTGAAACACAATCTAAAATCCTTTATAAAATCAGTACCAGACCTGATAAAAAAATTTTAAGTGATTCTAGAGAAATGAAAAAAAGGACAACATATTATTTTCTTTGTGAATATAATATTCGATGATAATAAAGAATAATCGTATTTTCGATTATTAAAAAAAATAGGTACTTCAAAGAAATTTATTCTAGGTACTTTTTACTAATTCTAAATGTAAAAAAAGTCGGGAAAATATATGATACTCATTCAGTTGAAATATATAAGTTATTTTAATAATAACATAGATCCTGTATTCTTAGTTTAATATAAGAAGAAGTCATAGAAGTTTAATTCTGTTGTATTAAATTATTATTTATAAAATTGTAATTATTATAAAATAATTTTTCGGGTTTTAAAACACCACTTCAAAGTTACGTTTTCTTGATTTTACATATAGTCAAATATCACATTATCTTTGCTGTTAAAAGGGTTTTGCTATTACTTCTACAACAAAAAATTACTCATCATTTTCTAATTCTTCAAATATTAGATTTATGTAACTCATCTACCTTTTATAGCACCTGCCTATGAATATAAAATAAAGCCCAGTCTTAAATCTTTAATTAGAAATTAATTTTGCTGTAGAAAATTTCTTACTATATCATTAAAAAACAAATATTTTTTTTCAAATAATAGGTTTATATTATTTTTACAACAACAACAACAACGTATTATTTTTACATGTTATTTTAAATCATGTTGAGATGAACACATATATGTAGGGAACACATATACAGAGAGAAACATACAAAAAAAGAAATCATGGATTTATCCAAATATCAAAGATGGAAAATTATAAACTTAATTTCTTCATTTTGAAGTGTAGCATTTTCATATTCGTACAATCACTTAGGCTATTTTACCAAGGTTATCAATGTCGAAAAAAGGCAATATAAATTAGAATTAAAGTAAAAGAAAATTCTTACAATGTAGTAGGTATGAAAACATTAAACAATGAACCAATTTTATTCAAATCAGCTATTTCTTCTCATACTAATTATGTTTAATAGTAGCTTAGTTAATACATAAAGTTGTGATTTTTTTTTAAATTTGATATAGCAATAGCTATTTCTTCTACTTTAAAATTATTGCAATATAAGTTGGAAACCTGAAGTTTTGTTGAATAAAATAGAGAAATAGAAATTCTTGCACAGAAAAATATTTTTTTTTCAATAATGATGAACATGGACGTTGAAGGGAAATATTTCTTTTAATTTAAGAAAAAAATTATATTGTTGATAAATTTTTCTAAATATATATTTCTTTTCAAAGAAACTCTACCTTAAAATATTTCAAATGAATTTTGAAAAATATACTTTCTAATGATATGTATTTAATATTAGTGCGAATTGTATTTCATCGATTATGAATATTCCCTACAAGAGTTCAATTTAACTGTCAATGAATTTACTCTTACCACGAATATCACATCTAAGAAGAAATTATTCATGTTGCAATTAGCGATGTCAGTTTCTTATTCAGCAGATAATAAGGTATTTATTTTCACACCTCTTAGGAAAAGAAATAATGTTTATTAACATCAAGAGACATATCTTTATAGAAAAATATTACCTAGAAAATGTAGATAGCCTTATATTAAAATATTGTTATAAGCAACGACTTATTGCTGCACTGTATATATTTCATTAACGACTGGAATTCTTTTGAACCAAATATTCCTCTTAACTATAGACAGTTCTAAACTCTTATTATTTCTTTAATATTGAGTAAACTGTTTCAAAATCCATGAGTAAGAAGTATATCAACCTAAATTTGTATATGGGCAAAAAATATATGATTAAAAATTTGCTTACTATGGTAGCATCTATTTCTCCTTATATATATTTGTATTAAATCAAGTTCATTAGTCAAAGGCTAATGATAAAGATGAAAGATCAGCACTTTTTGTCGATCAAAGATATTTAGAGCGCTAAAGTTAGTATTTAGCTTAGTTAATGTAGAAGGTATGCTGCCTTCTTGGTAAATATTCGGTGAAAAATAGGTTTTTTTATTGAGGGGGGAGGGGAAAAACTACTTTGATCAACTAACAAAGCAAAAATGAATTTACAAATTTTTAAAATATTGATTAAAATAACAACTTTAAGAAATAAGCTATAACATTTTCGCTCCAATTTATATTTCTATGCTATGCCTTAACCCACAAAATTAAATAAAGGCCATACGTATATTATTAAGTAACCAAAGATAAAACAAAATGAAGAAGCATTAAAAAATAGACCAGTTCCTTGCTGAGACAAAATTCCTTTTAGGTTTTATTTAAAAGAATAATTTAATTCTGAATGTTCCGTAGAAAAAGTATCATTTATCAAAATATATCAATAGAAAAAGGAATTCCAAATTCACAAATTACGCTTAAACGAAATTCTAAAACTGAAGTTACCAATATGCTAGACAATTAAGAAAAGTATTCAGTACATAATATCACATATTGATTACAGTGTTAATGGAAATGAAGAGAAACAGCAAAAGAACATTTAAATATATTGAAAATACTTTTGAACCGTATAGCATGGGTGTAGTTTTGGTTTAAATGCTACAAAGATTTCCAGAGGCAATATCAAAATTTTTCTACAATATCGAGAACTGCATTCAAAACCATATATGTGATTGCATATTTTCCCTAAAATCTAAATGTAAGGAATATAATGAAATCTGATTCTTCAGAAACGGAGAACTTATTGACATCAAGAATATAAAATACATTATTGTATTCTACATATAACTTCATTCCTGACCTTTAACTGCTGATGTAAATTGTTCAAAGTTCTTTTTAATGATACATTTAACAATCTCATTATAAATATCGTGTGGTTATAGTGAAAATTTATAGTACAATTAAAAATATTAAATATATTCTCATGAAATTTAATATACGACAGAACAATCTGTGTTAGTTTAAAGGAATGGGATACATTACCCCTTTGTTATTTAGAAAATACATGAAATACATTAAAACGGCCTTGATTGTAAAAGTTTAATGATGGTTTATTGCATATTTAAGAACACATCAAATTCCGAATATAATTTAATTTTGGCTGAGTTTATAATAACAAAAGATTTTAGGATACATCAAATTTCGAATTTAATTTAAATTGCACTAAGTTTATAGTTACAAATAGCTGCAATATAAAGACGAAATTTATTGCAATTCAGATTATTTATCGCCAGTAGATAAATTTCTTGTGATTAGTTTTCAATTCTATGATCATAGAATGCATTATTAAATATTATTGAAGAAACAGTTCATTTAAAGATAATACTTTTATCATATATCCTTAAACACGCATAAAATATTAATATGTTTTTCAAGTGATTAAAATTCGATTGGGTTAAGTTGAAGCTATTATCAACGAAGTTTTTTAGTGCTTTCGTATTCTCTCTCTCTCTTTATATATATATATATATATATATATATATATATATAAAGAGAGAGAGAGAGAGAGAAAATACTCTCTCAAAATACAATAATTACTACCATCTAAATTCGTTTAAGCGCAATTAATATATAGTGAATAAACGACTTTTTATATTTACTAATGATTGTATACATATCTATCAGTGTTAGTTTACTATTGGAATATAATGAGGGCAAGATAAAGTTAAAAATACGGCAAAAACATTTTACTCAATATATTATTCCTTTATAAAAATTTTTTTTTCCTTTTTTGATTTTTAGGTTTTAAACTTATATTTTTGTACCATCTAGATCAAATTTATCTAATTATCAATTGATACTATGAAAACTATTTACATTAAGATCTATTAATCCTGTTTTATATAGTCACTATACAAACGTCGCCGTGCACGAGGAATACACACAAAATCTATTTTCTCATGTAAATACTGAGAAAGAAAGCAACGTACGACTGTTTGTGCACAACTGACCACCCTGTCACATCTGAACATAGCAGTATCGACAGAATCTCAACGCACGACTCATGAAAGAATCATAATCACAGCAAAGTAGCATCTGATACAAGCTCTAAATTTCCTGCCTAGGTTTTTATGTTGAAAGAACCTATATTATCAAGCAGCACTATATAGTGAATAAAAATAAATACTGTTGTGGAAGTAAAAGGAAAACTCATGAGTAACAAGGCATTTCCATATCAAAGCAGTGAGGTAGCGCCTGAGAGGCTGGGGGGAGGGGGTATGAATACCCCAGGAGTCATTCTTATTGGGTGTCACGGGGAAAAATAAACATTAGTGCGTTTATTATAGTTTTGAAGTGAAATATTCTTAAGGGGAGGGGAAGTAATGGGATATCTAGGAGGCTATTGCTACATTGACGACATCGAGGGGGGATGGAAAACAATACTGTAACCCGGTAGTAAGTAATCATCTTTACCCAACTTCAATGATTATCAGAATAATCTTGTGTTGCTTTTGTATTTTTACAATATTTTTCACAAATTTTTAATCTTAAACAAACTATTAGTTTGTTTATGTGAACTAGCATAAACCTTCAGTTTCTCTCCAATAGTTAGCTTAATTAGACAGAGGGACTTCCCATTTAAATTTCAAACAGCTCACTTTCTTTAGCTTTCTTTTGTTCAAAATTAAAATCCCCTATTAAATTTTAACCAATAAATGTAAAATTTCGAGCAACAACTACTTTCATTACATCTTCCACTTCATGCTCATTACATTTTTTAAATAAATAGGTAGTTATAGTTGCAGGGGCCTGAAGCGGCGTTGTCTGTTGTGTGTACACCTCTGTAGATAAAACAAGTAATAAAGAAATTAAGTCAATTCCTACCTAGCAATTTATAGTAGGAATTGAAAAAAAATTGAGCAGAAATTCCTTGGCGCCATCTGTTGGTTCAAAACCAAACTGTTCATATACAAAACATTATATTTTCCTTAATTTTATTTTTAATAAATTAATATTTGGGGGGGAAACGTATTAACATCAAGTGTCATCCTCTACAAATTTAAAAAATTGTATTTGAATTTAAGTGGAGGAATAAAAAGTAATTTATTAGCGATTGAAAATTTGAAAACAAAAAGATATATATAGGGAGAGTGTGGACTAATAGTAGGAATTGAAAAACACCACTAAGGAACCTATAAAATTTTCTTGAATAAAGTGGTCTTAGAGCAATCTCAGCAGTTAAACGCTATAGCATTGTATCCTGTAGCCTTCACTACCCTACTCATTTCTTTAATGCATTATAACAGTTGTTATTTCAGCGATTGTATATAGTTGTAATGTTAAAAAACGTGTATGCTTACTTGATTCACCCTTTAATATATCTATTATATTTTTAATCCCCCTCGTATAGTCTCGGGGGAAAAAAAAGCGGCCGTCTAGCTTTGCTCTTGCATCGCTGATCTTACAATAATGAAAAAAAGGTAGCAATCAAAAGGAGCAATTATGTTTAAAGTTTTTCATTAAAAAGTTTATAGTAAGTCATAAACATATTGAAATACATATAAAGTCTATATTTAAAATATAATTTTTTACCCATTTCTAAAAGTATAGCAAGAATTCTTTTTGGAAACAAAATTTCATTAGGTTAGATTTATTCGCTTCCAAATTATGAAATAACAAATATTCAACCTTCTAAAGTTAAAAAAATGATTTTTTATTCATATCCTTAAAAAATAATATGGTTATTGACTTAATCAGTTTACTTAATAGGAGTATGAGAAATTCTACCCATTTTGATAGCATATCTATAATTAAAATTTATTTTTAATATGCTGAAAAATTTTGAAATTATTGTTTACGACTTTTTAAATGTAAAATAAAATCCTACTACTACTACTAAAAAAAACTAAATTTGGGCATAAATCGAAGCACAAGATCATTTTATTAGGGGGATGCAAAATTTCAAATCATTTCACCAATAGTTTTACTGGTACATTTTTTTTATTTTTTACCACTAAAACTATGCATTCACAGATTTCAATATGTCGATAGCCTTTTACATGGCATTTGTATCACTGATTTCAAATTTCTTGAAAATAATATGTAGTTTTCCAACATTATTATAATATAAAAGTACATGAAACAATTTTCGGAAAGTGTAAAAGCTGCGAAATCAAAGTAAAGAAAAACACTTTATTTTGCCACAATATTTTATTAATGGGGATACTTTTAAATATGGAGGATAGTCTCTTTCACAGTGGCAAGTCAGAATATTTACTTATCGGCAATTGTAAGATCATTTACAGAAGGGGAAAAGTACTACAATATAGAAGTTTTGTTTCTTAATAAAGGTTTGAATTCATTTCACCAAGAAAAAAGACTGATAAGCTAGTTTAAATTTATTGTTTTTTGTTCAGGTTTTTGATATTTCTCACATGAATCTCACATATCATAAGATTAATCATCAGTAAATCTGATTATTATAATATTCTATATAAGCAAAAAAAGAAAAAAAATCAGGCATAAAAATATTTTTCAATAACAAATTTAATATTAATATTTTGGATGTGAAATGTTCCGTACATTTATTTTCTACTCATGTGAAAATAAGAGATTTTAAGGAATTTCAATCATATTGATTAATATTTTAATTGAATACTATTTTTGACAGTATAAAATTACTTGCTTTTTTAAATATTAAATTAAAGAGCATAAGCGTATCAGATAACATAGAAAGACAATCAATTTTAATATTTTATTAATTAAAGAGCTGCTCTTATTTCCTTTTCAAAAGAGTTTAAACAAATACAAAAATTAATCTTATTCTATTCTCGAAATTTAAAAAATAATTGTGTTTTTATTGTAAAATGCATTGATATATTTTAATACAATTTGTGATTCTTTTTCATTAACTTTATTATTCATTTTCTTATTATAATTTGTTTTATTTTCTTGGTATTAAGTTTGCTATCTCTTTTAGTTAGAAGTTACGTGCGATATGCCAATTCGATTAAAATAGCTAATTTTTATGCCAATTTAATTAAATTAATTTTGTTCTGACATTTAAATGCTATTGATCATGGATTCTCTGAAACAAATATCTTCCACATGGTGGTAACGTAAGAATATAAGAAAGACATTTAATTAGATGAATCAGAATTTAATCAGAAATCAAAGTTAAAAAAATCCTTTATAATTACATTTTAATAACAGTTGTTGTTTTTAAATATGCAGAAAAGTATATATAACTGTCGTGAGATAAAATGTTCACTCGTCCGCCCATATGATGCAATTTACAGAATTTATTTAATTTAACAAACATACCTACTGACCAAACTATGATTAATTAATGCAAAAGAAACTTTATATTTTGTAACAATGATTCCAGTTTATTTGAATGACGAAATGAAAAACCGTCTTTGAAAACAAAATATTACAAGAATTTCTGTTGATAAGACAATATAACTTATAACAAAAAAAATCCAATGATATTCGTTTTCAAGTTAATACTTTTAGTTAAGTTTTGATACTTATAAAAGAGACCAGTTATTTTAAGTTACTTTTTTATAAAATAATTGCGGCCTTTTTATATTTGGTCTCATTTATATGAGTAAATCATGGTTTGTCCAATAATTCTATTTAGGCATTTTCTTATATCTTTTGAATAAGAATTTTGGACTTCTGAAGATCAATGCAAAAACTGAAAATATAATTATTATCAAACTTTTAAGTTGATAAGTATACTTATGTTGTTTTTGATCAATTATATTTAAACGTATTATTAGTATTTTTATTTTTTAATTTTTTTTTTACTCGACGTACTATATATGGTTGATAAATGTAGTTTAGGTTTGCTCATTTCGTTGTATTTAATCAAAAAAAAAATGTTCTAAAATAAATTTTCGAATATTGAATTGAATATTTCTAAAAGACATCCTATGGAATAATTTTCTCATAATTATATAAATATAGTAATTTTTCTATAATGGTATATGTTTTCAATATCTATCTATATCAGGAGCACTAAAATATGTGATGAATAATAACTTGAAAAAAAGGCGCAACAATAATGGGAATTAAAGATTATGTAGAATAAATAAATTTACTTTTGAATTGATGTTTTACTATTTGCGTTTTACCTCTGTTACAAGCATATTTATATTGTACATGCATCTTTATATAACGTATTCTTTCGCAATCAAGATGCATTTGCATAGAAAAATAAGTTTCTGATAAGGCAGGAAGAAAATTGATTTACAATTATCAGCAAATAAAATACATTACTTTCTTTATTATGGTCGTAAAATAAAGTGGTGTATCATTTCAGATATATTTATGAGTGTTAAGCTGTGATGACAGAAACAGCAAATACTAATAAAGAAAATACAGGAATAAAAAGCAAAAGGGATAAAAATAATACATTTTTCCTTACATCAACATCATATAAAACTTAACACTAAAAATAGAATTTTACCAGGCAGTAAAAAGTATATTTAGAATTATTTATTTCCTAAAATTATTTCCGATTGGTGCTTTGAGTTCAATGACGATTCAAAATCCAAGTGCAATTTAAATAAAACTTTCAATGCTCTTGATTATTTGTTGCGGAAAAAAATCAAGCTTCTACTAGAAATTTCAAAGCAATATTTTGCAATGCATCAAATGACAATTGATTGTAGCTTGTAGATTGCATTTTAAATAAACTTTTAAGGTATGGCAAAAAATAAAAATACTATTAATGACGTCTACGGAATCTTAAAATCTTAAAAATCCAGATATGAAAATGACCCCTTAATCAAAAATATAATCTATCTTTAGATGATGTGTTAGCCTAAATTTGTGTTCTATGTTGTGTTTTCATGCAGAAACTAGTCATGACATAAAAGAATTGCATTGATATTCAAATTTTGAACTTAGTACAATTTTAAGTACAATTTTGTACAATTTTTGCGACAGCTCCTAATGAATATGTTAGGTACACAATCTTTTAGCATTCATTACTACCTTTAAAATATTATTTTTTCTTAAGCGATAATAAACAGCAGAGTAAAGCTGGGTGACCTATATTTTTTCCACATCTGCACATAAAACATCAATGTATACTACTTCAAAAAACTTCACTGTAAACAATTCTGTCTATATGAGATAAAGCTGTACAAAATGTTATTTTCTTTTCTTTAATAAGATAGTTTTACCAACATTCAGTGACGTCGAAGTTGAATAGTGCCCTAACACTCATCTCGTAAAATTTTATCATTTTTTATTTCA
>JAOUZG010050968.1:5219843-5272800 GCA_026289955.1 Argiope argentata | reverse complement strand
ATATAATGCAACAATACATATTGTTTTTGTAGTTTTGGTTTTTATTTTTTATTTATATGTTTTAAAAATGTTTTCTATACATTGTTTTGAATAGATCTCAATCCTTTCCCAAATAATGTATAAAAGACATCCTTCAGTAATTTTAATGTATTTTATCCTTCATGAATATAATTCGAGGTAAAAGATTTTGTGCCCGGTTTCATATTGCTTTGCCCAAGCAATTTTTTTTAAATAGAGCTATAATATATTTAGTGAACATGTATGTATACATATTTGCTTACACTTGTGTGCATGAGCATACAAATAATTATAAATTAATCCGAAAGCTCATTGTAAAATTCTTATAACTGTTGAGTTAGTGTTTGTGCTTCTGCACAATACTTGGAAAAAAAGACGAGTATTTATTCTATATCCTTGGAAAAATACTAAATAAGTGACATTAAAAATTCCATTTTGATAAAAATTCATAAATGGAAAACAGACAGGAAAAAGAAAGTTAAAACGTCATGTAAAAATCTCAACGATAAATCCTTATCAAAAATATTAAATTTCAATATTTATTTAATTCATTTGTCTAATATTTTTGAAAGAATTCATCCAACATTATTTTTGTAAGCATTTCAATCCTTCTTATTGATAACACTGCTGCTGCATTTGTCAGCGATTTGAATCCCTCAGACCAAACTGTAGTGTGATTTAAGCCATGAAACTGGATTAACTAAGTTATAACATTTTGATTGGGGTTTGAAGATAGATTTAACTAGCCATTTTAACTCATTCCAATATAAATTATAATTTTTGATAAAAATTAATAAATAAATAAGTTAGTTAATTACAACTGCTTTAAATTTTAAATGAATCATATATGATTAATTAATAAAAGTTATTTATTTTATACCAAAATCATGCTGCCATCTTGGATCATTTATATTCCCTCCAGACGAGGAAAAGTATATTACTCCGGTGATCATAGATGTCAAACCAAATTTGGTAATAATGTAGAGGTGCAGGAGCTACGAAACTCAAATATCACCGATAATCTCAAATCAACTGTTACTCAATGAGATACATGGAAAAATCTGAATGATCGGGCTGTCACAACAGCATTGAGGAAACTCGTATCGAGTTCTAAGGACAATCACTTATCATGGTACAACCCCTTTTATAGAAGGCAAGTCCCGGAATAGTTAGCCCTGTACCATTATGTATAAATTTGGGAAGCTAGAACCGAACACCATACCAGTAAATGCCAAATTTGCTTTGACATTCATCAGCCCCGGAGTAATATGTTTTTCATTGTCTGGATATAATATAAATGTTCCATGATGCAGTATGATATTCATGTCTGAGGTGTTCCGTGGTGGTAAAAAAATCACTCATAAGCGTAGTTTTATGCAGTTTGCTGTAAGTTCATGCAAAAGTAATCAGTATTAACAGTAACCTTTAAAGATCTATTTGTTGAAACATTGGACAAACCGTCTTTTATTGCTGAAATATTTTAAAGTGTTACAATGAATTAGAAAGATAAATCTATTACAGAGCAGTCATCAAATAGCTACAATTATGAAGATTTATTGAACAATTATTTATACAAAAAGTATCATTCAACTTGAAAAATTGTCATTGAAACGAATAAAAAATATTGAATGAATTAAATAGAATTAAAAATAATAATAATCTTCAACATTTTGCATTAGAAATATTGCTGCATATTATAAATAATTTATTTAAGAATTATTTGAAATATGTATTATGTTTTCTTGTAAGACTCTGTTTTCATAAATTGCTGTACAATCATATATAAATGAATGTGCATGATACTGAGGAAAATAAAGATTCATAGCCGTTTATTTTATTAGAGATATCGTACATTCATATAAATTCCATTATTTTACCACCATTTCAAAAGAAATCTTACCTTTTTCAAAGATTTCGAAATATCTTGTAATTTCTATTATTACCTTTCATTTCAAAAGACATATTATCAGCCTCTAAGATATTTGAATCTTTTTTAATTCTATTTTAATCCTTCCATTTCAAAAGAAACTTTATCTGTCTCAAAAATGTTTGAATCTTTTTGTTACATTTTATTGTCAAATTGTAACAAAAAGATTTGACGTCCTCATGTGTTCAAAACTGCATGAAAGGCTTTAAAACTAAAAATAGATTTTTTTTTGTCTTTTTGCTATGGAAGGAGAAAAAAAATTCAGTTTTCTCGATATGTTTTTTTATTTGTTTGTTTATAAAATACAAGGTTTATTGAATTTTCCAATACCGATGTTTAGAAAATGATATGAACTGACATTTAATTTTGTGAAAATACCAATTACTATATCTATGGAAGAAAAGTTAAAAACTACATGTTGGTTAGCAGAACATAATAATAGTTTACTGTATAATATATTGATTCACACATTTTTAATATATTGTCAAAAATGGCTGGGAAAAACTAATTATCAGAACCAATTTTCTTAAGATAATTGCTGCTTTTCTTAAACTAGATAAATGAGTTGTTTTGAAAACCGGCAATGTTCTCCCTTAAATTTCTCACACACCTTTAAATAGAAGTCTAATCCCCCCAAGTCTCAGCATTAAAAAGTGGATCTTGGATAGGTCACGAATAATTTATATGACCTCGATAAACAAATAGTTTGGAAATAAGGATGTTTGGTGTTAATATAGCATATTTAAATGGATTTGTCATAATAATATGAGTTTTTGACGCATTTTTGCGAATAAATTGACACCAAAATTCCTCAGAGTTATCTTGTGACTTAACTGCATTTAAAGTCCCGGGATAATGTATCAAATTTTATTGATATAAGTAGTTAATGACTTTTAGGAGTCATTGAGTTTGAATGCGTGCAAACGAATCTATATTTTAGATTCCAAACCTGTGTACCAAATTTCATCTACCTAGCTCTTTGCTTTTTTTAGTCATAGGATTCCTTTATTTCCGAGCAACCAGACCCACATACTTCTTGCAAATGAATGCTGTTAAAAATTTACAGCTAAGTCATAATTTCATCTACTAAATTTCAGCCGTCTACTTAAAGTGTTTTTAACTTATGTCGTTCATAGTCAGAGAGTGATTGCGCCAAAAAATGTATTTTTCGGACTCATATAAGTCTGAAGTGTAAAGATTCTTTCAAATTTTTGATGATTACAATAATTTTTCTATATTTCGCACATTATAAAGTATTGACGACATTAAAGAAATTGAAAATGAGAAATTTTTTTAAAAAAAGTTTCATTATAAATAAGTCTATACTATTAGGATTTATTGCATTTTATAATCAGTTTTTTTTTAATTTGTTAATTTCATATGCACTGAACACACGTGCTCATATTTTAAATTGAAAAAATAATAAAATTTAAGATATTTTATTTTATGAAAAATTCGGTACAAAGTCATTGTTCATAATTTTCGAACGGGTTTATCCTTCAATTTTGTCTTCATTTAAACTTTTTAAAATTAAGCTAGATTATTCCTTTCTCCTAATGATGCGTATTGTGTAGATTTCGATTTCTTAGATCTATTCTATTGCATTGGAAACATAGTTCCATAATACTATCATATTTTTGAAGCAGATATTCCTGATTCAGACATTTCATATAACTGAATATGTCATCTAACACAGAGCTGAACAATGGAATCTGAAAGAAATTTAAGATTTTTTTTTCATAGTAATGGGAAAAGAGCAGCTTCAATGGACCAGAAGACCTGGGGTGCCAATGGGAGAAGACTGACTTAACCCCTAGTGCTTAATTACTTTAGCTGGACTTAATGGAATGGCCTTCACGCCTTGGGTGACCCTGCCAGGAGATAACCTCTAGACGTACTTCGCTCAGGAACACCCCCCCCCGCCACGTTGAGGCAGTAATTAGGACTTTCGGAGGGTCATCCTGACAACTGCTGTGTGTTTCGGTTAGATCTCATTGCTACCCATGAAGGATTAAATTTTATCGAAGAGACTACTGAACTTGTCTTCAATGACTTATGGATTTTAACAGACAGCCTTGCCTCTATACAGCTTCTCTCTCTATGGACGTCTGTTGGGGACAAGACAAGTCTGAACATCTTGGATCTTGTCCGCCGATTTTCTACCAGATACTCTATTCACATCCAATGGGTTCCTTCCCATGTTGGTTTGAATGGGAATGAAATTGCCGATAATTTGGCGAAGTCTGCCTCTGCTGCTGCTTTGCATACATCACATTGTTTAACTTTTTCGGAAAAATCTTTTATTAAGAAAATTGAAAATAACGGTCTTTGGAGAATGCCACCTGTGCACCCTTGGTACTTCGGTGTTTAACCACGTTGGTGTTACGAACTATATATTTCTAGGAAGCAGAAGACGGCCCTTTCTCTCTTCTTAAGTGGTCACATTAGAACTGTTACCTTCCATAAGGGTCGGAAACTCTTTTCCGTGTGTCACTGGTGCATGACTGAACAGCCTTCCCCTAGCCATATCCTGAAGGGCTTGAATTATACTACTGGCGAGATTTTAAAAGATCCTAATCTGTTTTTAGACTTCCTAGAGATTTTTGGTTTTATGATGATGGTGTATCTAAGCTGCACCATCTGGTACACGAAACAACAAACAGAAACATAATTTTAAGATCCATTTATTCTGAAGTTATTTAGGTTACAAAAATCATAACTTTAAATAAGAATATTACATCACAATGCATTGCGGAGGAAATTTAACCTAGAAATTTTAGTTAACTAATCAAATCCTAGATAGAATAGAAGAAATGGGAATAGTAAAGTGTTTTCTAAATATAAAAAAAGGATTCAGTCAAATCATACTAATGTCATATTCATAAAATGCACCATGAAGATATAATTTCACGCTTCTTCGCATTTCATAATACAATAAAGTGTAATTGTACTTGGGTGGTTTGAGTAATCAAGTTTGTCATGATATTTTGGAATCGCGCGAATGGATTCCATTGTATATTTTTAAGCTATATTTATACAATCGACTATAAAGTCAAAAGTTTTAATTTTCTTTTTCTTTTATAATTTAAATAATATCTTCAACATATTTGAGAAATAGAAGACTTCCTCTACTGCAAAGAGTCTTGTTAGATCAGTCAATATAAAATCTACTTCAGGCACGCAAAAACATACTGCAAGTAGTATAGTACTTTTGAGTGTTAAAGTGCAAATACTTTTTAATCCGTAGTAATATTATCCAGTTAAATCGTAATAAATAAATGTAGTTGAGAATTTGCACCTTAGATGTACTTTGAAAAAGTGTTAGAAAGGATAATATGAAAACTAATAACTGACTTGCTAAAACCGGTTACTGAGTGAAAATGGAAGCGAAATTTTGGATATAATTAATATGAAACACCAGAATTAATCATCGAGATAATCATACAAGGAAAATTATTCTCACAAAAAAAATTCGAAAGAATAAAATTTTCGTTTTGAAAGAAGCAAAGCAATAGCGGCAAATCCATCTAGAGTTTTTTTTTATTGAGAACTAAAATTAAACATTCACATATGAAATCGCTCCATTCACTTTATACTAAATTCATGTTCTTAGAAAAATACAATATATATTTAGATAAAAGAAAATGGCCGCAATCCAAGAAAAATACGTTTAGATAATTCAAATAAATTTTGAAAAGTTTCTGGCTGTTTTTCATTCAGAATCAAAGGCGAAATATAACATTATTTACTAAATTTTAGATTTGCATATTTTGAAATAAAACAAAGATATCGAGATGAACTATATCCTCCTTTATGGAATGTATTTTATTTATTATAGGAAATCAAGATTAAAATTAAGTTTTAATTGAGTAACACTAAACAAGGATATCTAGAGCACAATTTAAAACATATTGATATACGTTAACTCTATCATCGATTACAGCAAGGAATCGTCGTGTAAAGAGGTCCGTTGTACGTTAAATCCTTCATGGGCAAACATCCTCCCTCTGGTATGGTGTGGGGAGGGGGTTACAGCTCAGGTGTCGTACTCGCCATCTGACCGTGGTTCAAAATTAGTCCCATCCCAAAATAGTCTTAGTGTTTCTTTACAACAGAACGTTAATATAACTAAACTATATCCGTCAACTTAAAAACTTATATGAAAATATTTAACCATAATTGAAAAAACAATATGCAGTAAAAATCAAAGGTTCATAATATTCAATGACTTCAAGGTTTTATTATATTATTAAACTAGAAGAAGGCTATAGTAAATAGTTTTATCACCTTCATAGATAGAATATAAGAAGGAATACAAGATTGGTCAGAGGTGAACGATCTCATAGAAGTAATGACACCAAGTTCTAAAAATACATTTAGCAACAAATTTATGCATTTTCATAAATGATCTATGTTAATTCGAAGCATCTGAAATGAAAGCTAAAGTGTTGTTTTATTGCCTTTTTAGATGCACGTGTTTCACTAGCTCATTAAGAAATGTCATTATAGTTTTTTTGTTCCTTGTTCCGTTTTATAGGAATAAATTAATTCAATATATATATCCCTTCTTTTGATTTTGAATCTATTGTTTTATTTTTCATTTGTATTAATCACTTTCATATAAAGGCTTGTTAAATGCATGTGCTTTACAAACTAGTAATTTACACAAATACAGAAAAGCTGAAACTGTATGTGAATTTCATATATATCGATATACAAAATTAGTTGATACTTTTTAAAACATCCACTGATTTTTTTTGTTAAACTATAGTATCGTTATTTGAGGTTTTTATTTAGCTATTAATCTAAACGTTTAATATACTTTTATTCAAAAGTTTAAATTATTTCTTTAAAATGCGATGTAATATTTACTCTTTTGCTCAATTTCTGGGGGGGGGGCTCCTCGAAATGAGGATGAGATGCTTCCGGAATGGTGATTGGATCTCGCCACTTAGAGGGTACACTTATAGGTGATGGTAGGCTTCTCCCAACCATGGCAGGGCGTACTTCCTACGAGAAGGGTTGTACCGTGGCCGGTGATAAACCTTAGGACTCAACCATAATTCTCGTCAGTGTTGTTGCAGTGGAGGTCTGGTCATTCAGTTTTATTGAATTCGCGTGCTTTCGTGGCATATCGGAAAGTCCGGAATGACTTACTCTTTTGTTTTTTCACTTTGCTATAAATATAACAACATGAACCAAAACCTTTCGCACAACCAGTAAAATTTTAGATATTAGGCTATTTTAATATAATTCTTATTGAAAATGGTGCATAATATCTATACATGTCTGCTCGATTTTCTGAATGTCATACGATATGATGAATGTATTTTAACATTATTGTGAGCATCTTAGGCTAATAGGGTTCTGAAAATAAGAAATAAAACAACTCTGTGCTTCTTATGGTGGTTTCATTAAATGAATTGAATGATTTATATAAACAATCTAATCATGGAAAAAAATGTTGTCAAAGAAAGTTAAAATAATATTTTTTTCTTTCTCGAAATAAAGATTATTTTTGATGAAAATAATGTGTTTCATCGATAATTCAGTTAAAATTTTATCTATTATGTTTCTTAACTCAATCTATATTGAATTTGTCTTCTTAAAAAAATGCAACAGAATATAGCTGAGTGATTTGTATTTTGCTATTTTAAACTAATTAACATAACACTTTTTATGATTGAAAAACAAAGATAAAACATACTTTATGAAATAAATGTTAGTTTTGCATATATAAAAAGGAAATATAGTTATACAGAAGCGCGATTTGATTCTCTGATAGAGTATTTGTCCAACTATTTTGCTTGAAATTTTATCCATTTCTTATTAATTAATGCCTGACAACTCTCATGGTTGAGATTAAAATGCTAATATCATTAAGAAACCTGATTAACATTATTCTTAGTTAAATTTTACATCGTTTAATGTTAATTTTTTGTCTGCTTTCTTAGCATTGATTTTCATACCATAGACATATTTTTATAATATATAAAAACGTTATTTTTATTGCAAATGCAACAATAATTTTTATATAGTACTTATGTTTAGTTTCATTTATTGTTTTAACAGCACGAAGATATAAATTGAAAATTTTGAATCCTTATAGCTGCTAATAAATTTGCAATAGTGCTAAAAATTTTTAGATAAATTGTAGGAAGGATATAAAACACCGGTGTATAAAATACATGGAAAAGATCTACGAAATGAATAAAAATTGAGCAATTGATAAATATTGCATACATTTTAATAATATATGCTGTATTTATCAAAACATGCGACTAAAAATTTAAACTGGTATTTATTATTTTCCACCCATAATGTACTTTTTTGAATATTTGAATCCTCATAAAAAGGATTTATTTCTAATCATAAAGTTATTAAATTCCCGATATCTGCAGGATTTTAACAATTTTAAATTTTGATTTATAGTTTAATATACAAATCATTTAATTCTATGAATTTAAGAATAAACTAGAATTAAAACAAAAGATGGCGACACTACTCAAGCACTACAAATAAGGACCTGAAATGGCGCTGAAAGCGCTTATTCCATGAGCTAAATTTCAATTTAACAAAGGGAGAGTATTTCCAAAGAGCAGTGTTAGATTTTGTGATTTAAACAGATTTATATTTTAGAAGTAATTGTGGCAGAATAAATTGAAAGTTTGATTTATTTTCATTGATAAAATGTATTTTTTTATCAGCAATCTTGCCGAGGAGCTATATAAAAATGAAAAAAAAAAAAAAAAAACTTTAATTTTGAAATATAACCAGTAGCCTAAATTGAATAATAATAAGAAACAGTGTCGTTTCACTTCATATTATATGACAATTAACAGTAGTGGAACTTTTATACCCAGTTCGACTTTTTTAACGACTTTACTGAAACAATTAGGAAGTGATCGCATGGTTTCATAAAATAAAATGACCACTTTTATTGTTAAACATTATTTAAAAAATATAAATCTAAATATTTTTAAAATGAAATTATTTCTTTTCATTTTTTTTTGTATTTCATATCCCTTATTAACTACTAATAGAAGTCCGTCAGTATTTTTTTTTCTTTTTACCTTTGAAGCTCTATAGATTTCTTTGGATTCTAAATAATAATAACTTTGGGGAATTTTAGAATTATCTTCATAAACATGAAAGCCTTTTTCCCCTTCTTTTAATTAAGGCTAGTTTTCCTTATGTTTACAATTAATAACTCTTGCTATCATCTTTTTCTTCAATTTTAGCAATTTTAAAAGCTTTTATCAAAGGTAGTACAGGAACATTTTAGATTATTTAGATAAACTCTATTTTTATTGATAGAAAACGAAATAAAAAGTAAGTGAAAAATTTTAGTATTAAAATTTTCTTTCTTTTAACTAACAGTTTCACTGGGATTATTTTAGTTTTGATTGGATTTTTTAAAACTAAAAGTTAAATACTTTTACTTTTAATAAAAGTGTTAAATGATATACATTTGTGTTAAAAAGTATTCTAAATAAAAGATCTTCAATGAGCTTTCCCTTTATAACCACCAGATTTCAAACACATCCCTATTAATTGTCCCACTATTCTCTATTTCTTTAACGCAATTTTATCACTTAATTTTTTAATGTTCCCAAATATTTTATTGCGTACTTGGGAATACAATAGTATTCTACGGAAGAATTTTTTAGCCACTAATCTTACGAGATAAAAAAATAGCCGAAATAATTTTTTACAATGAAAGTTAAATAATTTTACTTTTAATAAAAATAAACTTGAAATTTTTTAAATAAAATTAATGATATGAATTTTAGCTCTAAAAGTTTTTTTAAAAGATCTTCAATAAGATTTCCCCTTATAGTCACCAGATTCAAAATACATCCATTTTAATTGTTCCCCTGTTCACGATTTCTGTAACACAATTTGATCTTTCCAATTCTTTATACTGATGTTCCCATATATTGTGTTACAATTTGGGATCCTATAGTATTCTACCGAAGAAGTTTTTAACCGTCACTCTTAGAAAATAAATCAATAACAGAAAAAAGGACAGAGCTCAGAAAGAAAAATGAAGAAGAGAAAAAAATCAGGACCCCGAACATTAACCAAAAATTAAGATAACTTTTACCATACTCTACTCTATATAATTATTGTATGCTCAATCTCAAAAAATAATAGAAAAATGAAAGGAATTAACTAAATTAAGCACATGACATCTTTCCGATATTGATTTCTTACTTTTCACTTAGTTGACCCTACTTTGACTTGACTTCTTTACTTTAAGACAAGATCGAATCTAAACACTTCAGTTGATTTCCTAAAGAGAAAAGATCTGAAAAGGAAATTAATTGCTTAGTACTTTGCTAATGGAGACAGTTTCCTGACAACTTTTTATATATTCGCATGCGAAGCTGTCTTTTATCTGACAACCTGAATGTTATAGTAGTTCTAATTGGAATACCTTTATCATTTTAGAATATGTCATTTGCTTTTTCTCTTTAGTAATGCATTGCTTATATTATTCTTATTTTAATCTAATCTTAAAATGTGAATTGTTAGTTCTCATTTTTATAATCAGAAAGGAAAAATGAATATGTTTTTTTCCATGCCATTAAAAACATCTATTTAAAATGTGTTGACAACACGGAAGGACCAAGAAATGTAAAAAAAAAAATTAATGATAATTATATATCATAGAAGTGCTTTGCTTTTAATTAATTATTAATTCCATAAAATATTTTTTATATATTCATATGAAATGAAAATAGTTGGATTTCTTTCCATAAATTTGATCATTTTAAAATCTCGAATAAAATTTCAGAACAAATAAAAAAAAAGAGTTTTATAGTAAGATCTTTAAGGCATTCTTTCTTTAAAATTCAATTAATTTCAAATAAACTCATATCATTTTTTATTTCTAAAACATCAGTTTTTATTACTAAAACAGTGCAAGTTCCACTCTCTTTAATATAAGCTGTTAATTATTAATTCCACACATTATTTTATATGCATTCATATGAAATGAAAATAGATGGATTTCTTTTTAAAAAATTGACAAATTTAAAATCTCCAATAAAATTTCAGAACGTTAACCAAGAGTTTTATAGCAAGATCTTTATGGCATTCTTTCTTTACAATTTAATTTATCCCAAATAAGTTCTGTTTTTATTACTAAAACAGTGCAAGTTTCTCTCTCTTGAATATAAGCTGAAGCTTCATATTCAACATCATAAATAATATTCATCTTCCTTACTGTAAATAATATCACTAGTGGTTTTTCTCATATACCTATACTTCATTAATTTCATTTAATAAATTATTATTTCATTAAAGGTTATTTTTTAATTTATTGAAATAAAACTAACCTATCTGAAATAAGAAAGATAAATTGATAGAGTAATATTTTCAAAGTGAGCTGAGAGAAAATATTTTTTAAATTTAATTAGAAAGAGTTCTATGATCTTTGAAATCAGATAGAAAGATGTCGAAGTATTCAGACCGCGAGATTATTTTTTGTGCGAATGATCATAAATCTTTGAAAAAATCATTTTGAACTCTTAAAGACGTGTTTGTAATTTTATCTGGAACATTTATATAAATAATTAGTTTCTTTTTAACTATTTTATAAATAATCGCTGGATTTTAGATGAAAGGAGGAAAAAATTTGAAAATTAAACAATAATCTATTTAATAAATAGACGATAAACAATAATCTATTTAATCGATAGACGAATTTATTCGCGAATATAAACTACTTCTCCAATAACTCTGCTGGTTTTTCTTGCTATTATATGCTATAATACGGAGGGAGTTCTTATTAATAAAAAGGGAATCCCATTACTTCGTCGTCGGAGGTAATATCCATATACATGAAAAAAAGTCATTGGGCGGTCAATTTTGACGAAAAAAGACTTTTATTGAATTCCTTTTAATCTCAATCTCTGGATTTGCTTTTTGGAGGAATTTTATTTCAATTGATATGAAGAATGATTATAAAAGAGTAGACTATTTGAAAGTGTATTGGTAATTTAATAATATACTTCTTCAAGAAAGAATAGTAAAAAGAATCGACAAATGTTAACATAAACGCATTTAAATTTCAAATCATTTTGTTTATTTATTTCATAAAATTGGTGAAAATTTCTTTGTGCTTTAACAAGTTTTTTTTTCTGATGAAAGTAGATATTTTTGTAGAAAGAACGCTTGATTTAATTAAGAATTAATTTTACAGCCTCTTTTATAACTCTACTTTACTAAAATTTAATTTTTAGCTTTGTGTTTAATGCCGAGTTAACACTCGGTCACTTTTAAGTAGGCAAGTAGGCAGCACGTGCGTAGAAAAGCTAAAAAATAGTGTTAGGTCTATGGCAACTAATTGTCCCAACAAAACAATGACATGCCGCAGTTCTGAATTTTTTACTGAGCATGCGTTTGTAGAATTTGGTGGAAAAAATTGAATACTTATCGGAATCTTTCTGACATTTTTTGCTCATTCAGATGCAAAATTATGTTCTTTTTTTCATTTTAATGACCATTTAGTTTCTATATATATATTTTAAAATTTAGTTATGTTGTTCTTTGAGTTTTTCTCTGTTTCCTTGTGTAAATATCCATCCTTTTAATACGATACGCAGTGAAAAATAAATATTCAGAGACGCCAAAACGGCAATTTATAACCAAGCATGGAATGTCCAAATCTCTCTTATGAAATTATGGCAAACGTAAATTAGTCCCTTTATACGCATGCGCTGCTTACTTGCCGTCTTAAAACTAGTCTAGTGTAAACCCGGTAATAAGTTATACTACAATTTAGATAAAATGATACCGTTGAAATTAATTGATATCAGGATAAAAAATCACCTCTCTTTATAACTATTTTCTCCCTGTAAAAAACATTCGTAAAAAATAAATTACCGTTTGAATGGCAACAATTGAAAAGAAAAGAGGTACTGCGTAACTTTTAAGATGGAAATTACCGACGCTAATTGTGCAAATATTGCTCATGTCTGGCAATTTCAAAAAACGGAAAATTTTCATTTTAGTACCATCTGCTCCTTCTTTTCTTCCTGCTTATGATGAGCTATTACATGTTATAAAAGATATTATTTGATTCTAAATATATTATATAAAATGTAACTTAATTTCAAAATATGTTTTCAGAAATATTCCTAATATAAATAAATGTCACGCCCTTTTATTTAATGGTTCATGTAAGGTTCCTCTTGTTTGCTAATTTATTTTTAGATGCCTTTAGCCAGTTGCAGATCACCAAATAGGGTCTATAGGTAATTATTTTTCAACATCGAAATTTCCATTAATTAACAAAAGTGGAAATAAAGCACAATGAATATACAAGACCATAGATTACCAAAGGAAATATCAGCAACGAAACTCTGCAATATGAATACACAGGCTTGTGACTGGGATTGACTTCGATAACATCAAAATTTTTTCACAGCGTGTTAATAAAACTGACTGAAAAAAGTAAAGAACAGCGCCTTTTCTTCTTGAATTTGGACTGTGGTGTTCTTGTGGTAAAATCTCTGCTCGTGAGCTGTAGGGATGAAGGTTCGAGACCCGATTTCACCGAAGAACCGTCATGCAAGAAGGTGTGTTGAACGTTAAATCCATCTGATTCAAACGGTCTTTCCACTGGTGTGGTGTGGAAAGGGGGGGGGGTTCAGCTCAGTATCAGCCTCGTAATCTGACTGTGGTTCAAAATTACGAGATAAATCCTGAAATATCCCTAATGTTGCTTTACAAATGCACGTTAATATAACTGAAACTTAACTATTTTCTTGAATTTAGTAGAGTTTCAGCTGAAATTTTTGTGTCTCAGATTTTGGGTTTTCCGCAACTGTACCAGCTCCATCAAAGATTCACGTTCCTTTTTTTGATTTCTTGTTAACCCTGGTTTTCTTTCTTTTTCCAGCTCACTATCATTTAGATTTAGATTTTATTTTCCTATTTTTTGACAAACGTGTATCTGATTTAAAGGGCATTCATTTTCTTTTTATAGAAATCTTCAATCGAAAAAATGTAAATTGCTAATTTTCTAGTATTTATTCCATTAAAAAATTTTTATCGTTCAGAAATAAAGGTGCAGTTTTATCTTAATTTGACCGATATTTTTTTGGAAATATAATCTGCAACATAACTTCCTTCAAAAATTAAGATCTTCCTCTTAAAAAACAAACAAACATGAATATGGTTAGAAGCAGAGGCCAATATTTTGATAAACAACAACTTTGGTTCCAAAATTACAATATAAATGTAGGGATAACATAATTTCAAAATGCACATTGTGGAGAATGGTAGCTAAATTAAAGATTTCTCAAATGTATATCTAGATGTTAAAAGTATTATGGTCTATTAGATGAAGATTGCATAATTGAATCAACCCACAACATTGAGCAAAAGAAAAAAAAATTTTTTTTAATGAAACATGGCTTAAGCCACGATACAAAAACTTAATGCTTTTATTGTAATGATGGATAATAATTGTTTAACAGGAAATATATATATTTATATTTAGCTAATCTATAACTGGAAGAATTTGTCAATTATTATGGAGCTGTAATTCTGTATGCTTTCTGCAGAAGTTCTAGAAGATATTCTTGGAAAAACAATGAAATGCCAAAGTCCCTGAATCAATATTCTAAATTTATAAGTCTATACTAATTATCTTTTATGGTTCAGATTAATCCATTTTCATAATTAAATAGCAAATTAGATAGGGAATTACTTATTATTATAAATAAATAAGCAATGAATATAAAACTTCAAGGTACGATTTTAAGCTTAACTCACATACCCTCTTTCATTGTCTTTATGACTTTAAAAATAATAGATTTTGAATCCTTTTTAAAGAGTAATCTGCTTTACATTTTCTTATATTTTTTTCGCCCAAAATTTCATTTTTTTATGATGGAAATTCGTAATCGATGTTTGTTTAAACTCAATTACAAAATTTTAAAACCTACTATATTTAGGTACAGGAATTCAATACAGTTTTTTATTTCTTGCTGAAAATGTAATATTTTGATTATTTAGAATTGAAAGGGGGCGTCATTTCAATAGGTATTAATTTTTGAACTGCATAATATTTATAATTATGAATTAATATATTTTTATTAAAGGCTTAACAGTAGAAAATACATAAAAGAAGTATTAATTTTATAAATGCAACAGAAAAACACACACAAAAAATATATTTTATTAAAAATAGCAGTACATATTATATATTGTAAAAATATACATTAATATATATATTTAAAATATAGGACTTAAGTAATATTATAATGTATAAATTCTTAAACATTCATTTAAAGTCTAAGTATTATGATTTAGATTAAAACTTGAATTCTATCAGAGAATGCATTTTTTTGGGTTTGTTTTGCTATTCATATATTGATACAAAATTACTTGGGGAAAGAAATTCAGTTCGTTTTATGAATATAAAAATTTTAAAAAAATCATATTTTGAACAAGAATATTACTTACGAATAAGTACATTAAGCATATAGATTATACATTAAATACAAAATCTATTTAAAAAATCAAGATGTTGAGTAAAAGTTTGTTTTTCTTATAAATCAATCAAATAAAACTGCAAACTAAATTACATCTGCCAAACCTATTACATTTTTGAATAACTGCAGCATTCAGGCAAAACTACAAAAAGACTGTAAGTCAAGTCTTTGTTGTAGTTGTAGTCAAATTTGAAACAGGTCTACTTTTTAGATGCTAAACATGCATACCAAATTTTATTTATCTATCTCTTTAAGTGCTCTAGTCATCGTGAACCCTTTTATTCGAGCAGATGAAATGATAGACTTTCTCTGAATTGATCACATTCAAAATTCTATTAAAAAAACTGAAATTTCTGTTAAGTCCATGTACCAAATTTCATCCCTCCAGATCAAAGAGTTTCTACGCTATCATTTTCCCAGATAGGCAAACATGACTTCAAAATTTTTGTTTTTCGAACTCAAAAAGGTCTGAAACGCGCTGATTCGTCAAAATTTTGTATTGGAATTTTTTAAAAATTAAAATACTTTCTTTTTGTAAACGAAGATATATATATATATATATATATATATATATATATATATATAAAATTATATAATTATACACAATTTCAGTACTTTTACATTTTGCTTATAAGCCCAGCAATTTAAATGATGTTCTGTCTAACCCGCATATTGGAGAACTCATTATAACAGATAAATGGCAGTAATAATACAATGTAAAATAGTTTAATGATAATGCTCTATATATATCCACTCGCTGCTTTTTTTGTTGTTGTTTCTAATGGTACATGCCATGAACAAGATCACTGAGGCAGTCAGCGATTTTAAACCGAGGGTGCATCTCTTGTTTTTAAGTAGTGCCAACTAAGACAAAGAGCAGACCTTAGCTACTCAAGCATCACATTCGAAGCCCATCCACCTTTTACAAAATCTCACAAATAGGGCAGATGAACAAGGACATGCCCGAACCGGGACTTGAACCCAGGACTTCCAGAATACGGAGAAGGCACGCTACGTATGTACCAGCACATAGGCCCACTCTAAGGGAAGAAATTAGTTACTCTTTATTTCATCTTTCACATAATATAAAAATTAACACGTATAACAAATACTCAAATTCATAATTTTTACACATATTGAAAAGCATTCAATCCGGCTTTATTTGATAATCTATTTTTAAGTGTCCTCTGTAATAAAAATTTATTACATTATCAGTTTATTATTGAATTATTAATTATTAATAATAAGTAATAATTTTAATTGGTAAATCATTAATCATTAACGATAATTCATAATTTGAATTACTAAATTATTACTTATCATTAAATTATTATTTATTAAAAAATATTCCTTCTGTTCTTACAAATTTCTATGATATTCAAATAAACAGTAGAATTAACTGCAATTTTAAATCTCTGTTTTGTTTAATTTACATAAATGTTTTTGCTCAGTTATACGTAAAGAACGATTACAATATTTTTAATAGCCACAATTAAACTTTTAAATGTAATTATCTACGTTTCAAAAGCAAAGAGAAATTATTTAATTTTCGGCATAATTCAGGTATAATTTTTTCTTTCCCAGCAGAATTATTATGAATCTTTTTTCACATTTTAATATTGAAATGAAAGCAAATCTTTCTCAGTTTCCTGTATTTCACTAAATATCAGAGCCCTCAATAATTATTGGCATCGAGTAAATTTTCTTCTCTAGCTATATTTATATTAAATTAATTATTATTCTCAAGTTTTTACATCGGTATCATGAAGTTACTTCATGATAGTGCTTCAGTTTTAAATGCATAATTTTGTCTTTCAAGAATGAAAGGAAATCCCTTTTTTTCTCTTTTGCTCTTCAAGAAGAAAAAAAAACATTCAATTTGCGAAACTCAACTTCTTTACTTTGAATTGCTTTTACTTCTTTATTTTGCATTAAAATAAAAAATCAAAAGACATATGTATAAAGAGTAAATATTGAACAAGAAATATAAGTTCCTACTTAGATCAACAAAGAATATTTTTTTGTTTTAGTTACTTTTTATTAAAGAATTACAATTAATATAAATAATATATGAAAAAATTACTGATTTTTGCGAAAATTGAACTCGCATTCTTTACCTTCATGTGAAAAATGCTTAAAGCTTTGCATTTTACCCATTGGGCTACTACCTGCTGACTCAAATCTTTATTACAAATTGCTAAAACTCTGTTTAGAGTGTTAAAAATTCATTTAATTTAATTGATAAATTAATATCTGAAAGAACTGTATTAACATCGAGTATTATCCATTACAAATTTTTAAAAATGTATGTTTACTTGAATGGATGAATAAAAAGTATTTTATTGACGTTTGAAAATTTGAACAAGAAATATATATATACTAGTTTTTATCCTCGACTTCATGCGAGTAGGAATTTTGAAGTGTATATGTGAGAACTGACAGTCTAAACACAATGTAAAATGTTATCAATTCATACGCATGCAGAAATTTTCAACGCTAATTGGAGCAACTCAAAGACATGAAGCACCAGTTGTGGCAACAAAATGCAGATTAGAAAATTTTAATTTCAATTAATCTGTTTCATTTTTATTCAAAAGCACTTTTGAATGAATCAAAATATCCATTAATTAACAATGTTTAATTTAAAACTGTATCAAACACTACGAAAATAAACAGAATCGTTTGAAATAACCGGTCGAAAACATGTTGTGTCTAACCTCATTAGAGTGGGGGAAAAAACTACTTAAAAACAATGTAATTAAAACTATAAGGGTACTTATCCGTTTGCCGGGTGGAAACAAACAATTGCCAAAGAAAATTGGCGGAATTCTACATTATTTGCGAACAGAAATATACCACTACAAGCCTATATGAAAAATATATAGCTAACACAAATGCAATTTAATTGCAAAAACACACAACGGAACAACTTTGTTATACAGTCATTTTCACCAAAAAAAATAGTTAGTTGCCAAATTTCAGCGAAATGGCCGAATGTGGCGCGAACAGCAGCTATAACATTTCCAATAGTAAGGTTTCGATGAACGCTGCAGCAAATTAACAGAAATATACAAATAAATAAATAAATAAAAGCAGTAATATGGAATGCATTCAAGAAATTTAATTGAAAATAATGAAAGGAGGCAAAATGTATCCGTCGTCAAGGGAAAAATCAAGAGAAATGCACAGGAATGATCGAATAATATTAACATTAAAAAATGACGGCAATATAAACCCCAAACAATGCACTACCGAAAAATTACCAACCTCGCAAAGCATCAAATGATTGTATATCAAAGTTTAACCTACACAATTAACCTAAAAACAATTTATTTACAGTGTGTATCTAAAATAAAACAAAACAGCGAACCAATTATTCAAAATCGTTTTGCTGATTAGTCTGGTCAAAACCAAATCAAGTCACGAACCCATGTTGCGCATGCTTGAATTTCAGCTCCAATTGAGACAACGCAATGCATGAATTTTCTACATCAGTTGGGGTAACGCAATTTAAAAAATATTTTTTTTATTTTCTTACTTATATTTTATTTTTATTCAAAAGTACTTCATAATGAATCCGAAAGATCGATTTATTAACAATCCTTGGTTTTAAATGAATCAAAAGCTAAGAAAATAAACAGAATCATTTGAAATAATTGGTCGAAAATATGTTAAGCCTAACCTTATTCGAGTGGGAAAAAACAAAAGAAATCGAAGTCTTTCTCTTTTGGTGGTGGAGAAATGAAGATTTTTGGGTTTGAAAGTTAGTTTTTAATTAATAAAAAAAACTAACCACTTAATTAACTGGAATAAATATTATTTTCTTTTCTTTTAGAAACTATAATCTGTCTCTGTGCTAAATTTCATCCAATTTCGTTCAGCTGTTCTGGCGTGATTTACTAACATCATCCCTCCACCCAAATTTTCACATTTTCAATAAAAGTATAGATATAGGGAGAGTAATAGTAGGAATTGAAAAAAAAATCAATGGTTTTTCAAAACAATTAGGGTTACAAAGGTTTTTATTATTTACAATTCAAAAACTCTTAATTTTTTTTTTAGTGAAAACTGACTTGATTGTACCGTAATGCTTAGTAACTTGAAATTTCATTTGATCCAAAAATGAATGCGTAATTTTATCATGAAAGCTTTGGGAATTGTTTTCTCATGAATTAATTTATGATACACAATGTTGATAATTATAAGTGAGCAATATTTGCCTTTAAATTGCGAAAGTATTATCCATATAAAGAGCTCCTTCTATCTCTTCAACTAGTTTTGAAAGAGCAGCAAACGGTAAGTAATTCTTTGATATAAGAAACAATTCCTTATGGGTTTAAGAGTTTAACATGATCGTATTAAATCTCCCGTGGTGCTCTGAGGGATCATGCTGTATTAGGCTTGTAATCCGATTCTGCTATAGATCCGCCTTTAGTGTGTGTCAGATATAGAATTCTAAAGTCGATTTCGACGGTTAAACAGCCAGTTGTTTTAATAGTTTGGCATTTTGCATTGGGAGAGGATGAGTGACATATCGTCATTTTCACTGAAATACGATTTGAAATGTTAAGGTTCAACTCAAAATGAAATGAAACGAACCTTATTATTTCAAAGATCTTTTGATATATTCCCAATATTAATGAATTAAATTAATTACCTTTAATTAATGAATCAAGGCTAAGTAATTTGTAATGTTCATAAATAAGTGAACGGTATTTTTGAGTTTTGTTAAATTTTTATATTGAAATCTAATATTAGCTTTTGTGATGTCAGCAAAAGTTTTAGTTTTTCATTATTTTAAAATTTTTAAATCAGTCCGGTTTCATACAAATAAAGCAGCGATTATTCTTTTCTTTTTTTGAGATTTTATTTAATTTCGGGAAGATAAAGAATAATAGGCATGAAACAAAATTGAGATAATTATACCACGATAGTATTTTTAATCAGATGCTGAATCTTTCTACAACAAAGATTATTAAGAAAGAAAGACATTTAAATTAATGTCAATAAGAGTTTCAATTTTAATTATTTTAAAAATTTTAAATCAGCCTGGTTTAATACCAATCATGTAGCAATAATTGCTTTTTTGAGATTTTACTTAATTTCGAGAAAATAAACAATAATAGTTTGAAAGAAATTTGAGATAATTATACCACGATAGTATTTTTAATCAGATGCTGAATCTTTCTAAAATAAAAATTATTAAGAAAAAAGTTTGAATTAGAAAGTATAAGTATTTTATATTCTTTTTTAGCTTTAACTCAACCTAACAATATTTTATATATCTATTTGTGTCATAATAATTTGGGCGCCCATAGAAGTTTTGATGCATGAATATGGATAGTTATTCAAATTCATTTCACCGTTTAATGATTTCAATTGTCTCATTATGGGAAGGCATTCTTTTAAACATTAGTCTGAGGTAATCAACGGAGCAGAAACCTACAGAAATCTTATTTATATAATAGAAAAGTAGTAACAGCAAGCATTTGTTTTAATAGTTCCACAAATAATAGTATGGGAAACTTTTCCTATGCATGCCTTTGGGCGATGGTTATGCATGAATTTCTCCAATATTTAATTTTATCCAACTTCCTGCATAAAAGTTATCGCAACGAAAATATAACATCGATTGATTTTTTCTTGCCCCAATGAGTTGACACAGGAAGCGACGCTTCTAATAAAAATGTCCTCAAATTATCGTTTACTTTTTTAATTTCACATCAAAATGTGTTCTTTCCATGCCAGAGGGAGCTGAAAAATTGATTTCTGTAGTCATCTGCTATCAGTGTCTAGGGTAATCAGAATGCCGAAAAATACAGCAGGAAGGCATTTAGACTCGGCGAATTTTCTTTCTATTCAAATTGAAATTCAATTATGCATGGGCAAATTATAGGTTCAAAGAAATCTTTTTCTGTCTATGCCCAATGGATGTGTGGTCTAAATATAGACATGATTAAAAGGTATTTTAATGGAGAAAAGATGCAGGCTATGCCAGAGTTATCTTTTAAGCACGTTTTCGAATAATGATTTTAACGTTAATTTTTCCAAAAAAAAGTTTCCTTGAAAATATTAATGAATTGATTAACACCATTTTCTTTCGGGATTTTGTCAGGTGTTGGATTAGTGAAAGTAAGTTTTATTTTATTTTCTTTTGATCCTAAATTTTATGTATAATTGAAGCTCAGGATTTGCAATGACTCAATTTATTTTAAAACATTAAAAGTCTCCAATGAAAATTTATTTTAGAAAAATGAAATTAAAGAATAACACTAATTTTTCGAAGAATATGATTGACATTACTGCTTTGGGGATATTAACTTATGAAGAAAATACAGGTTAGATTTTTGATGTTACATAAGTGGATGAAATAAAAAATTAAAGCTAATTAAAAATTTTTTTAGATATTTTATTGCTTTTTTGAATCCAAGGTATTGGGAATCTGAAAATTAAATTGTATTAAAATACATTTTATTAAAAAAATAGATTTTTTTCTAGTCTTATTACTAACCCTTTGCTCTCGAAAAAGTAATTCGATGCATAGTTATTCAGTATACAAGGCCATGTTTATTGCTCCAAATTTGTGTGTGTGTGTGTTTAAAATTGAATTTCTCCATCTTTTTACCGTTCTAAAGGTATTTTCAATAATCAAAATAGAAAAATAAATAAATAAAACATCAAAATGATACATCTTTTTGAATGGTGCCGAAGATGCACTATCAAGTGCAAAGGGTTAATATTTGTTTTGCAATTATTTTTATCCTCTAATTCTTAATTTCTGTCATTTATTTATAATTCAAAATAATTTTTAAAATAATGTTCATTGATAAACTTATTCAGTACTTTAATTGTCACATTTTTAACAGACTTATTTATGTATATTTGATATTTTGCAGCCTGCGTATGCATAGATATAACTAAATGACTGTAAATCGTAGGGAAAATGTGAAGGGTAATACAGCTTGCTAAAATAAAAACTTTCTGCCTTTTTTGCGTTAAAAAAGTCATGCTAAGATAATACACCCAAGAAATAGTTACAAAATGAACGACAATTTTTTACTTTACAACATCGTTTTTAAGAAAATTTCTAAACAGCATTATTAGCAAATGCCAAAATACACCCTAAAAAATTAAGTCATAAAGATTTTTACATTTTATTACATTAACATTAAACATTTTAAAACATTTTTACAATCCCCACCTGATGTATCAAAGGCAAAAAAATGGCCTACATTTGAACACTTGGCAGATGACGAGGATCCCACCTGAGGTGACACCCTTTTCTTCACACCACACCAGTGGGAGGTCACTTGGTCCTGACGGATTTAACGTACAAAAGCCTACGGGTTACATCATAGGTCTCAAATCTGAAACCCTACGGCTCACTAGCCGAGATCTTACAAGAAGGCCACCACGACCTCGTTTGCATCTCAGTTCTCTGACGTAGACAAGATAAAGCCACTCGAATATAGCGAACAGAAATCCTCACAAAATGGTTTATTTTCCTCGCCTAAATAATGCATTTGCAGTACAAGCTCGATTTCGTTAATTAATTTTAAATAGAAATTTTTAATTTTAATTTCGAGTGACGCATTCGACATTATTTTCTTACAATTCAGTGCAGAAAACAACCTTCAGCGTTGCAACATTTTTAAATAATGAATCTATTTATAAACCAAATAAATGTTCTGCTCCATAAAATACTATTATCAATTTTTATTAATAAAAAAGAATAATGATAAGTTTATCTGAAGGTCATTGGATAAATGACTTGGGTTTGTATGATTTATGTCACAACCAATTTTATCACTTACTTCGAATACCCAACAGTAAACTCTTTTTTATAACAGCCGAGGTTGCTTTTTATTAAATTAAATTTTACACCTTATATTTTAATTGATAATACTTTTTACTATCTATTAATGCTTTTAATTATCTATTATTCTTTTTATTATACTTTTAATTATCTATTAATGCTTTTAATTATCTATTATTCTTTTTATTATACTTTTAATTATCTATTAATGCTTTTTATTGTACCTTTTTTAACTATTAATACTTTTTATAATACTTTTCATTATCTACTATTATAAAAGCTATTATCAATTTTTATTAATAAAATTAATTGTAAAAAATGTATCTGAATACCAGTGGATAAAGGATTTAAGTTTGTATGATTTATGTCGCGAATAATTTTATCGCTTACTTCGAATTCATAACAGTTAACTCTTTTTCATAAAAACCGAGATTTTTTTTTTAAAAAAATTAAACTAAATCTTAATGTTTACTATATTTTAATAGATCATAATTTTTTAATGATATTATCTTTCTCTTGTCTGTAATTATGTATTAGCTGGTGCATTTCGAAGTACTTTAAATACTGCATTTAAATTATTGTATTGTCGAAGTACTTTAATTACTACATTTTAATTATTGTACTGTCGTGGTACTTTAATTACAATATTTTAATTATTGTACTGTTGAGGTACTTTAATTACTACATTTTAATTATTGTATTGTCGAGGTACTTTAATTTCTACATTTCAATTATTGTATTGCCAAGGTAATTTAATTACTAAATGTTAATTATTGTATTGTCGAGGTACTTTAATTACTACATTTTAATTATTGTATCGTCCTTCATATGAAGTAAAACCATGGTTTTTTTAACTATAGAGAATCTTCCTAAAATATATAAAAAATTATTTAAAAAAACGCTGATAGATCTACTATTTCATTTTCAAACTTCACTGATAAACTCTCGTATGTAATATTCAATATGCCCAGATAAATGTATGTTAATTGTGGGTGAAAAGATACTTTAAACTAACTAATCTGAGGTAACTAAACTGTATTGTTGTTTCATAGTACGAGAAACCTGTGAGGCCAAGACAATAAAAGCTTGGACAGAATCGAGTCTCATGCTTAATGACGTCATCCCCTCCACGGAATAAACCAATGATGTTACTCGATTTTCTGGCTTTTGGTGAATCAAGGCAAAGATTGTAGATATGCCGCCAGGCAAGGGAAGCTTGCCCCACCGCCCCCAACACGGAGCCCCGAGCAGTTGAGAGCAACATCAAATCCGTAAGAGCACTGACCATGCGGATATAATAAAATAACTCATTTTCAGGGCTGGTTTAAGATTTTACTTATCCTTAGGCAATGCCAATTCAGCCCCCCACTTTCAACTCTTGAACTTCCATAACTAGATATTTTTGATTGAATTTTATTATATAAGCTATTAAAACTGCTCATATTATCTATATTTACAGTGTTTTGTATTATAGTATTTATTACATTATATATTATATTAATTTAATTGCTTAAGCATATATATAAACAATTATAAAATAATAATACAACAAACTGAGATAATGAAAAATTAACTCTGAATTACCTTTTAAAGAGGTGCTTTCGACATCCCTAGCAAAAGGAAAAAAAACCATCCATTCGAATTTTAAAATAGATTTGAGGAAAACGATAAAAAAAAATGCACATTTTTCATTCTATAAATATGGATTACTATAAGATATTAACGATTTTGAGAACATGAGAGAAACTTCTAAGACTAATTAAAAGCAGTATGGACACGCGTTAATATTTTATTGAAATATTAAATATCTGCATCCAAAAATCTGAATTAAAAAAATCTGTCTTTACAACTCAAATAGATTTTTTTGCATAAGATTTTTCAAAACATCGCAAGAAGAATACGAAGGTCTACTATTCAGTTTTGAAATTTCTCCACTAAGCATTTCATATGAGGGATGGTTGAAGATACATTGAGAGTCAAAAAGGAAGTAAACACCGATGATGGATTTAGAAAATGTGTTATTTCACATATATTATTGACATATAATATAAAGTAGAAATACATAATTATTAGCTTACTTAAGAAGAACTGAACAAGTTGTAAGCATTTAATTAAAATAAAATACATAGAAAATAAATCAACTTGAATTTAATATCTTTAAGTATTGTGCACGAAAAAAGTAAACACTCATAATTCTTTCTCCTTCAATTGTTTTAATTTTATACGTATCGTTATTGTTTTTCATATAAGATCTTGATATAAGTTAAAGTTTTATATTCTGATTTAATTTGCATAAACATCTAGAAAAATCTGAGAGATTTTGAGATGGGGGAAAATAGCACAAGAAATGAAAAATATTTGATAAAAATTTAAAAGACAAATGATGAATCCTTTGTGTAAATAAGGTTGCGGGGGCCTGATGATAAGGTCCCGGCTTATGAATTGTAGGATTTCATGTTCCTAGCCCGATTTCACCGAAGAACAGTCATGTAGGGAGTTTGTTGGACGTTAAATGCAGGGCGAAACGTCCTTCCGTTGCCAGCTCAAGGATAGTCCTCGTCATCTGACTGTGATTCAAACGTGTGAGGTCCGTTCCAAAATAGCTCTAGTGTTTTTTACAACGGGACTTTAGTATAATTAAAGCTAAAAAATTTCATGAAATTGTTGAAAGAGGCTATAGCACAGCAATGCAAATTTTGAAACAAATATTCTAAACGCAGAAAATGACATAAATTTTTCAAACACAGATAAATTAAATATTTTCAGGGAATAAGACCTAGACGATTTACTGATACATAATTCAGAGCAGTAGTAGGAGAAGTCAAAGCTAATCTCGCTACAAGTACTGTTAAAAGATCTCAAAGCATCTTGCAATGTTTAGCGAAGATACTAAGCTCCTGCACAGCTCCTGTTACATCGCAGGATTTACTTAAGAAACCATTTACTAAAAAACTGAACAAGAATTGTCTGTTTTTTGCCATAAAGAACCTTAATGAGGATTTAGATTTTTAGAATAATATTTTATTTAGCAATGAGAATAAAAAAGTGAATTGTTTGGCCCATATATTCTATATTCAGTTATGACAAAAACAATATTCAGTTATGACAATTATATATGGGTTTGTATTTGTTATGATAGGGGCTATATACTCTTGTCAGCTACAGGAGTCAATAATTTAGTATTTGTGGGATCTACAATGAACAAAAGGTACTACCTAAATATTTTGAAAGATAATGACGACCTTAATATTGCTAATGTGGTACTATCACGAAGCTGGATCATCCAACAGGGTAATGAAGGGCCACGGTGGCATGGTGATAAGGTCTCGGCTTTGGAATCGGAAGTTTTCAGGTTCATGAGACGATTCCACCGAAGAAATATCGTGTAAGTGGGTCTGGTGCACGTTAAACAGTCCGAGTCAAACACCTTCACTCTAGTGTGGTGTGGGTGTAGAAGAGGGTGTCAGCTCATGTGTTGTCCTCGTCATCCGAGTATGGTTCAAAATTATTTGGTCCTTCCCAAAATAGCCCTAGTGTTGCTTTTAAATATGACGTTAATATAACTTATTTAACTAACCATCAAGATAATGATCCCAAACACATCGAATTTGTAAAAGAATGGTAGCTCTGTTATGTTGCGATGACTTTGAAACATCATCCACAGTCACCAGCTCTAAATCTCAATTAAAATTTATGGACATATCTTCAGAAATAGGTATAAAGAACCCTTTCTGATAAAACAAATTGTCCCAAATGAATGAATAGAATCCCTTTCGAACTAGCAAAAAAGTGATAACACCTTTGCTTAGACAATTAGAAGCAATAATATAATCTAAATAACGGCAGACAAAATATTTATATTCCAGCTTTCTTTGCTTTTTGCGGTATCAATGTCTTCTGTTTACTTCTCTTTTGAGGCATGAAATTTGATGATTTTATGTTTTACGGAATTACTCCATTTTGCATTTTGATTGAACTAAAAGTTTACAAGTTGTTGCATCCTACATCAGTAACTTAATAATTATATATATCTACTTCACTATATAAGTCCATAACATATTTGAAATGAAACATTTTATGCATCAGACACATGGTGCTTACTTTCTTTTAAATCGCACTGCGATAATATTTAAAACTTTACTTTAAGCAAGCTTAATGTTATATTACTTATTTAAAAGAATAACTGGTCTATGTCTTTTCTACATTTATTTTAGCTGATTGTACATAATTGTGTCCTTGAATTCAAAAAAATAAATTAAATATGTTTATCCTGTAATATCTTAAAGGATTTTAAGATTTTTAGAAAAGATCAGTGGAGGTTCTTTATTACTTTTTCAATTAAATCAACGTATCGGTTCAGAAATTCAGTTATAGAATTCAAATTTGAATCGCTTACTAATGAGGAAGAGTGAGATAATTATCTGTGACCTTTGGGGTACAGTTAATTCTTGAATTTCTGCCAAAAAATTACTTTTACTTCATTATTGATGGTAATGATTACATCATTAATGTCGATGCGTTATGAAGGTGATTAGAATTTAATAACTTAGTGAAAAAATAATAGTAATTACTTGTTATGAGATGTCTGTAATGTATAATTTCATCGATGACCTATTACGTCACACTAATATACTTGGACAGAAAAACTGCTTAATGTCCGTTTAAGATTCCGAAGTTATCATGCATATGAATTATCTTAATTTATTTCTACAATTAAAAATGTAGATTCTTTTAAATTCGAAATTCTATCTTAATTACATTATTCTCATAACTGACCAAGTCTGATTTTAAATTTAGAAAATATCTAATCCAATCTAAACATCTAACTGCAGATAACTTAGGAATTTCGATCATTGCTAGATAAAGTAGAAAAAAAATGCAACATTACCATAATTGCAAAGGGTCGAATAAATAGTGCAATCATTACCATAATTACAAAGAATCGAATAAATAGTACAATAATTACCATAATTGCAAAGAGTCGAATAAACAGTACAATCGTTACCATAATTGAAAAGAGTCGAATAAATAGTGAAATTATTACAATAATTGCAAAGAGTCGAATATAAAGTGCAATCATAATCCACAGTCGCCGAGTTTAAAAATTAATTGGAAACAGATCAAGCACAACTAACAATTGTAGAGGGTTAAAGAATTATTTTTCATTAAAACTGAAATTTCAGTTAAGAATCAAGAAGAAAATTTTTAACTGTGGCTGCTTCATTTCTGTGTTTGTATTAGCAGTCATTTTGTTTTGATGATTTGGGATTTATTTTACAGGGTTTCAACCTATTGGTTCATCCTATTCTGTTTTGAAAAATGAGGACATGAAAGATTTTTTTGTATATTGAATATACAACAATAATCTTTTAAAAGAAATTAAATTCCTCCATACACATCCAGTTTACTTACTGTGCAGAATTGTATTTTAGAACTTTAGGAAAGCAAGGTATGCAGCCCGCATGTGCACTTATTTGACGGCATTTTGCTTCATCATTCATTTATGAATTAGACATCAAATTTATATTTGTTTAGCCATCTTCCAAGAAGTTTATTCGACATTGTAAGCAAACAAATCGAAATTTTTATTTATTTATTTACCATTGAACATAACATAAACTGTTTTTCTTTATTAAGTTTTTCTAACAAAAAATATTTATAGCTTCTCTGATCTAAAACATTCAAATTAAATACAAACAGTTGTTTGTTTTAAATCTTGGTGCTTTAAAGTGTGTAGTTTCTTAAGTATTTAAAAAAGGTTTATTAATTTTATTAATCCTGCAAGCAATCAATTGAATACTATAAGCCATTATTCTTCATTTTTATATTAGATCATGTGCAATAAAGCAATGAAATACTGAAATAAAAAGGCTTAGAAATTTTATTAATCCTGCAATTAATCATTTGAATACTATAAGCTATGATTCTTCTTTTTTATACTAGGCCATGTGTACTACTGAAATAAAAAGGCTTATTAATTCTATTAATCATGCAAGTAATGAATTGAATACTATAAGGTATGGTTTTTCGTTTTTATATCAGATAATGTATAATAAATCAATGAAATACTGATTATTTCCTGAAAGTTTGCTCACCTTATTTTTTATGCTTCTGTTAAAGTTATTATGTAAGTACAATTCATGTGTTTTTCTCCAGTTGGTTTCAGGAAAACTAACTATTTTAGTCTAGAAAATTAGAAACTAATTGAAATTTCTATTTATTAATAAATACAATACTCTGTTATAAAAGGTTTATTTTCAAGTGAATCGGCAATGTATCTGAACTATTTTTGTTATATTATCGTTTACCTAGAGCATATGGATTCTATTGTATTATGTGTACTTTCACTAATTTATACTAGTACATTTCTGGGCCACACTTTTCATCGATGCACTATATAAAAGGGAGAGATGATCTGTTACTAAGTCTTCTAGTTCCGTGAATAATCTAAATTCACATTATTGCCAAATATAAACATCCCCTTATTTCATCTTTCCTCTCACCGCTTTTTTGATTAAATAAATGCTTCCTTACCCATGCGTAAAAGCCTGATGGGTTTCCAAATCCAAAAATAAACAGCATTAAGGGAATATTTATTGTTTACAAGAGCACGAAACGTAATAAACTAATAATTCATGAGGTTCTGGAAACGTTCACAGTGTATAAATGTGAAATATTTTGTTTTCTGCTTCGTGTGATTGGTGACTGAGATTTAAGAAATACACCACATACATAAATTAATAATGAAGTATAGGATATATTTTATTTTTAAAATCATATAAGCATCAAATTTTTAACTCTACATTCTATTATTCTTCTAAACTGCAATTCTACATTTGTTCAAGGTGCTCTAGAAAAATAAACTCGTTTTGCCACTGCTTTTTAAACTGCGATCAAAGTAGAATTCAGGTTTATTTCTGGAATTTAAAAACAGTCAAAAATACAAATCTAGAGTCTTGTGCATGAAGTCGATGAAATACTTTCTCTGCTTTAGTCTCTGAAATTCATATGGTGCTATTTTTGTGAAGAGTATGATGTATTCAAACCTTGAACCAGTAGAACTGAAGGACTTTACTCGCTTAGGAAAGTATATTCAATGTAGAATTTAAAGATATCAGATTGCAAGTGGTAAGCAGTGACTGGAATTTTATGTTACTGGAAAGAAATAGTTCAAAGCTTGATTGATTTGGAGGAATTCCTTTGCAATAAGCCTATAAACCTTTGAATTTATAATTAAATACTTCATTAGAAACGAGTCCTGTAAATTCTTCAAATCCACTTTCTATGAATTTCTTCCATTTGCCAAGAAATCCACTAAGTTTGTTGTTGATTTAATTGAAATCTGAGTTTTTATTTAATCATTTATATATGATTCGAATTCTAAATATCATTTTTCTCAATTCTATGAATTAAAATGGTTTATTTTAGCCTATTTAGAATAGCGTAAATTTCATTTTAAGATATAAAGACACTGCTTATTTGTAGAGAAGATATGTAAAATTATATTCAAATATTTTCCTTGCATGAATTCTAAGAGATTGATATTACTATATAGCACTTTGTAAAATATCAAAAGAAACGGCCTTATTTCTATATTTCTTGAATACATATTCTAAGTGATTATAATTTCATAAAATTTATCTTCAGAAGCAGCTGCTGATTTTTACAATTTCATATTATATAATTCCTTGGAGGGACTTTAATTATTAGGTCATTTTTTAGTAATATCGTATTCTAAACGCTCATTTTTACTTTAACATTAAACTACAATCTATAGGTTTTGATATCCATAATATCTGCGTAAGTGAAGGAATCTACTTTTGAACTTCCTGCTTTCCGAAATGAAATAATTACTTTGAATTTATATATATATATATATATATATAGAAATTAAAGTTCATTAGCAAAATCTGCTAATGTTTTATGATTTTAGCTAGGGGAATCGAACAAACATTTCTACGGTAAATTGAATCGCAATGAAGCTCTGGCACTCTAATATTTGAAGTTTAGACCTAGGAAACTTTGCTTGTAAATATCCGACAACAATAATCTAAACTTTGGGAAGTGGGAGAAGCATGATGCTAATTGCTGTTGAATTTTCAAGAGGCTTTAAGGATATTGAATAGATTAAAATTGACAGAATATACGTATTGCAAGATAAAACAAAATGAAAACTGATGCGACAACTTGAAGATAGGAAACAGTTTGGTTCACTAAGGTGTGTTTACAAAAGATCATGACGATTAAAAATATGAATTAAATCTTTAATAACATAAGGGAATTGATAGTAGTCTTTAACAAATCTATCACTGAAAAAGTATTAAACATCCGAGAAAAAAATATTGGATTTCTGCAAGCACAGTTACAATAGAAAATCCTTGCTAGAATGATTGTATGATGGAATTTTGCATTATTCATGAGAATATAGAAGGTAATACAAATCATAAAATATGCCAAAGCGCGAATTACGAATATAATTATGTGTAAGATTAAGAGCTGGTTAGGTAAGAGCTGGTTAAAACCCATGTGCCATATTTTTCATTTGCATCGAGTGTTCTAAGCCAGTGTTCTATTTCCATGATTATTTATTACTTAGTTTTTAAAATCATTAATAAATAAATAGTCTGATTCCAATGAACTGTGGAAAATATATCGCTTTAAAAAAATTCAGTTTATAATTAGTTTTATGTGACAAAGATTTTTCAACTAAGGCACCTTTATATTTTCATAAAAGAAACGATATTACATAAAATATGACCTAATGTCTAACATTTTAATAATTCAATTTTTAATGCCCCTTATTTTATGCTTAAGTTTTCAAGGTTAAGCCTTCAAATAGCAATAATTTAGCAAGAAAATATGATATACATTGAAATACTTATTGAATCCTTATGGCTTCGCCACTTTCTCACATTCTGAGTTAGTTAAAAAAAGTTCTTTGATGATAGATGATAAAACATATCGACTTTCTGTCTTGTTCCAATTCTATATAATTAAGGATTTGGGATAAGTGAATAAGTGAATGAGTGAAGTAACGGCAAAGTTTCATATTTTTAAACATGACGTCTTTAACTGCTAAACGCAGCTTATCAGAATGTAGTATCATCGGGTATTTCATCGTCAATTGTGTACAGATACAACGTCCAGTAGAGAAGGTTGAACACACCAAAGGCGAAGGGAAATAGCACTCGAGCGTAGGCGTCAATACGACTTCCCCTATCAGGGGCAGAAATTTCATCAAATTTAGTAGCAATTTCGCGATAGCGTTTCTTCTTCTTCCAACGGAACGGACGGAATTTCTGAGGACAGTTCAGAGGCCGTTCTTCAGTATCACAAGATTCGGAGATTGCTGTTAAGTCATCACCATTCTCTTTGTGCGTTCCAGCAGCCTAAGGAGAAGACATTGAATAAAAAATAATTGAAAATGCATTGCTATAATTTATCATTCATAAAAGGAATACACATATTAAAGTTATTTGATCAATTTTTGTGGTAACAATTTTTAATACATGCTTATTAATACTCTAAAATGAATTCGTTTACTTATTTTTCAGTTTTCTTATAATTATTTTTTATTATTTTAACAATTTTTACCTTACAATTTTTCTTAAACCCAATACTAGGAGGTGCTGTGTGTCTGAAATAAAAACCTACTGAACTTCAATTAACTAAAGCTTAACTAAGTTCAGATGATATTAAAATATGATGTATATTGCCATAAATAACTCACAAGTTAAAAAAAATTGAAATTCTAGTGTATCAGGAAATCGGTGAAAAATTGAATATAATATTCAGTTTTCACACAAGATACAAGAAGTCAAGTTAAATAAAAGAGCGTGAAAACTATTGCCTTTTGAGATATATATGTCAAAAAGTGTCGGTGTTTTTGTACCTTTTATTATCATAGAGATAATTTGGTTTATGCAAATCAATGATATTTTCATATTTACTTAACATTTAAATAAGTTGCAATTAAATAAGGTACAGCAATTTAAATAAGTTGATTGTAACCAATAGCCGCGCTGAAAAAACAGTTCTTTTAATTATCATACCAATGGTTCAACTAGCTGTCGTAATATCAACTTTTAAAAAATCGGAATAGGAACTATGCATCATCTAATTTTGTCATCCATACGTTGTACTGAAGGCATTATTTGTATTTTTGTCATGATTCCCTGATATTTTGATTTAAGAAATTATGAAAATTACATTGTACTGATCTTAAGTTTGCCAACTTTTATCCGGGTTTGATTTGATTGTGTGAGGTTTAATGCAGCAAGAGACATACTTGCTATAAAGCGTCAAACTTTTATCCAGATTTATTGCTTAGTTTTCTCTCTACCTTAGATTTTCTCTTCTGCACTGACTCTGAGGAGCACCTCTAAACAAGTATGAAATGCATCAGACATGGTGATTGGATCTCACCACCCTGGAGAGTACACTAATTGGTGAGGATTTGGCTCCTCCTATCGATGATGGAATGTACTTTCTACAGGAAGGGTTGTACTGGGGCCATTGATAGCCCTTAGGACTCCACAGCTCTCACCAGTGCTGTTGCTGCTGCGATATGGTCATTCAGTTTTATGGTTTATTCCATGTGCATTCATGTGGATCGGAGAGGCTGGTATAACTTTTCTCTTCTGCTTGTTTTTTATTTTTATTTATTTTGCACAAAATAAGCTGAAATATTTCCCCCTCACACGCGCGATTATTAAATTGCTCTTAGTATAACCTGTAAATAATGTACTAAGAGTTTTTCCGAATGTTTTTTCCATCATTGGTAATTATAGATTGACTACTTCAACCCGCCAGAAGGCATTAGGAGAAACTTGAATGTCCCTACTGCGGAGATAGCAACACTGGGTATTGGGTGGAGTAGAAAGGCCCATCTATGGCCACGGTACAGTCTCTAAGGATGTGCATCTCATCATCAATGGGAAGTAGTTACCCTCAAGATTTCTCTAAACAAAAGGATGGTGAGAACTAACCATTATGCTGGAAGCTTCTGATCCCCAATTATGATGAGCTCTCTCCCTTGGGACTTCCATCATTAATAAAACGATAATTATTTATTTTTATTAAATATATTAACTGAAAGTTACTATTATCTCTGCACTATCAACACCATCTATTTGAATTTTGAAAAAAGAATAAAAATACTGCATATTTTCAATATTTATGATTTTGGAATCTAAGTTGAATATTCATACAAGATGTGAAAAATTAGAAATATTTGCTGTCGGTGGGAAAAAAAGATAATTTCTTCTGCAAAATTTGCAGTATTAATATATTAGTCATCTTTATTATTAGTTCATTGGGGAGTTAGAACTACCTTTTATGAATTAATATTTCATTTTCAGCTTCGTTTCTATTATATAAATCTGAACTTTATTAAGTTATTTATCTCAATGACGGAAATTAGTTGTTTCTGTAGTCACTCAACGCTCTGATTCAAGTGTTATAAATCGTCAAAACCAAACATCCCCTCGCTGGTGTTGAGCAGAAGTTTGGAGAGGGGAGGATACTAGTGCAGGTGTCGTCCTTGTCATCTGAACGCGATTTAAAATTATGAGGTTCGTCCCAGAATAGCTTTAATGTTGCTTTAAAATATAATGGTAATGCTAATGAACTGTACTAAATCAAATGTTAGGAAACGTTCAATGATTAATTTTTTTTCATTCAAAAATGTAGAGACTGGTTTCATTTTCTCACTTGTGTCATGTTATTTAATTCACATAAGCCTTGAAAACTAAATGGTATTTGTTTTAAGGTGAGTTTAAGTTAGAAATTCTGCTTTCAGCATAGTTTCAGTATGAGCACCTGATCATTATTTTTCAGCTAAAAAAATGTAAGACCCACTTTCAATTTACTTCGATACAGATTTTAAAATGTAACGAAAAATCATTATAAATAAAAATAATTGCATCATTTTTGACTGTGAAGGATATATAAATGAACTAAAAAATAATAAAAAAAATACTAAGATAAATTTCATTTATTAAAATTTTATTGAAGCATTCACTCATTCGTTTGATGCACTTATTAAAAGTATTAATATTTAATATAACGGAAAGTTCAAAGTACTTTTATTGAGTGGAATTTCTTTTAATCAGAATCGCATAAAAAATTGGTTTATCTCATAATATAGATTTATTTCGTCATCCAATGTTTAGTAGAGCTAACTTCATTTCCCGTTAAAGAATACCCTAAGTCAATTTATCTAACCAAAATGTATTCTAAAAAAAGAAAGTCATCCATCAAACTCAAAGACATGAATCAGAATAATTCGTCATGCATTTCAAAGTCAATTTTGAGGTATGATTTTCTTTTCAAATATATTGACAATGAATTACGAAGTAAAGGAAACCCAAAAGCTTGAAGTACCTATTTATCCTGAGAATAAAGAAAAGTGTTAGCACTATATAAAAAATGATATATAAAGATTGAGGGCATTCTTTTTCATTTTATAATAAATTGTTTCGACCACATTGGCTAATAACTTCGTTACTGATTTCATAATAACTGAATTTCATTGTGACTGAAAAAAAACGGGTTTTAGTTGTGAAGTAAGTGTTTTGAAACACAAATGTTTAATTCCCATATTAGTATGTAAGTAATCTTTTCTCAACACCGATACACTATTTCAAAGTTTATAAATATTAAACGTATTGCCCTATTCAAAGAATAAATTAATTTGAATTACTGCCTAGAAGATGTAAAGCTTTAAAAGATGAAGATTTCTTGCGTTATATAAATATTTTTTTTCAAATATTGACTTTTTTTTATTCTTAATGCAATTTATACTATTTAATTATATTAATTGGAAGCATATCTTCATTAAATGCATAGCAGAATGGAATTTTATTTCATTACAAATCTAAAAATTATTAGAATATTTTTATTGACATATTAATATGTTACATGGAAAATAATCGTTGGTGAAATTCGGGGAAAAGTAAAACATTTTATTATTGCTTGAAAAATCTGTGTCCTTCTCTTTATAAGAAATAATTTCATAGGTTTATTTGTTTTCAATAATTCGAGAAAATTTTAAGCTATTTCATAAAATAATTTCAAAATATAAAACACCCCATTGTGTTCTGTTGCTTCGATATTTTCCAAACTTTATATATTTTTTAGTATTTAAATGAAAGCAAAAAGTAAAAAGAAGAATTATTGTGACTAACTCAAAAATTAAACGTATGAATTCATAACATAAAGGGAATACAATGAAGAGTATTCTTTAAAATAATTTTTTAAAACTGAATTAAATACTTATCGTGTTACTTCTTCCATCAGTTGATTATAAATTTTTTTCGTTGTTTAAGATCTAAAATATAACTAAAATTCATTTTTTATTTATAATTTTTATCATATCAAATTTTTTACGTATTGATTTTAACTCTGTTACAAGTAATATTAATTTAGCTTACAATATTTCCAATACATTGAATGTACGAATTTTTGGAATTTTGAATTATTGGTAAAACGTACCTGAGCTTGTTCTTTGTCTTGTTGAAGCTTCAGTGCCTTCTGAAGTTTCATGAGATCATTTCTGTCGACAACATTGACACACGCATATTCGACCATGGCAGCGAATACAAAAGAAAAGCATAAGATGACGAACCAATCAATAGCTGTTGCATAGGCCACGCGTGGTAAAGACGATCTACCACCAAATCCCATCGTCACAAGTGTCAAAACAGTTGTAGCTCCTGAAAAGAGAAATTTTATTTTTAGTGCAAAACTAAATATTTCAAAATTATAAATATATATATATATATATATATATATATATATATATATATATATATATATATATATATATATATATATATATATATATATATATATATAATATGTACTTACTAAAGCTTATGATTTATTGTTTTACTTTATCATAAAAATAAAATGTATGAATTGAGCGTGATAGGGGAACATGGTTGGCTTAGAGAAAAGGATAATTTTTAAATCCTCTTTGAAATGAAAAAAAATAAGCAATCGAAGATTTGAAATCTTTGTTTAAATTTCCTTGATGATATTTGTTTTATGCTTAATGTAATTGTTTTGGTATTTTGAGTTTCAGAAGAAATTTTTTCCACGAAACACTTTCTTTAAAAGTGATCTATAATCAATTACTTTAGATAACTTAACCAGAAAAGAAATAATTTGAGTAAATCTTTTATATTAGTTTAAGGGTAGAAATGGAGAATTAAAATTCTAAATTTACACAAAGAAGATAAATTCTTTTAAGGATTAGCTTTGTTACGCTGGTGTGAGGTGGTAGTTTGAGGGTATTTAGTGCCAATTCAGATGTCGTCCTCTTCATCTGAAAGCTTTCCAAAATTACGAAGTTGTAGTTGTTGTTTTAAATCGGAACATTAATATAACTAAATTAAATTTACTAGGGATAGACTATTCCGTTTTTGTTGAAGTAAGAATAACACTTTGTTTAAATATTATATTAAATATAAAATATTAATTAAAACTAGTTGCCGAAAAACTATAATAATTTACTGTAAAAAATATTTCTAATAATTATTTTTACTCCCATATATTAGATATTTTTTATTTAATGATTTTCTGTAGTTCATATTAGTACAATAAGTTAAATTTTATCTGAGTAATTGCGTGGAAATAATTTTGAAAATGGAATTTTTTTGAAAGAGTCTGTTGTAATACTTAGCGGAAGACTTGTAGAGGAAATTAAATGTAGCTTTTAATATTTCATTGACTTGAAGGATTTCAATTATATGACCAATTGACATGCCAATATAATATCAATATAATTGTAATAACACAAAAAAATCGTTTTAAATTTATTTTAACCACTTCGATGTTCAGTTCGAGTGAGGTTTATGCTTCGAATAACCATAATAATTATCTCAAATTAAACCATTTATTGATTGAATCCTAAAAGTTGAGTAGAGCACATACATATCTTATTTGAATAAATGCTTTAATATTTTTGAAAATCCAAGAATGTCATTTAATTAGTTACCTTAGAGAATTACATAGCTAAGGGGTTAAATTACGAAAAAAAAGTTTAAGATTCTTATGTAAGTACTTGTTTCCGTATCGATGAATTTATATAGAATTCAAGATTTAAGACAGTGATGAAGATTTAAGATTACTAATTTAAGATTACTAATATTTCAGTAATATTTTAATTGTTTGCAACTGAGAAATAAATTAAAAATGAAGTTTTAACTGAAAGCAAATTAAAAGCAATAGAGCATTTTACTTGCAGTGTTAGGAATAACAAAATGCCAGACATGTTATTTACCAATAGAAGAAAAGGCAAAAAATAAGCAAAGTAAAGAAATTAAAATAAATAAACTGATAAAATGCATTTAAATTCTGTAAAAATCTTTTTCTATAAGCAATGCAACATATTAATCAATATAGATTAAGGTATTTTTATAGCAATACAAATAGTTCGTAGTATGAATGATTCTTTCAATGTTCCCTTACAGAAATTTGAAACATGAATGTTAATTATTAAAGGTAAATATTTTGTTTATAGTAAATATTTGAAAGCAAAATTTGTCAAATAGTTTGTCAAAATTGTTCCGGACTTATTTTCAGAGCAATTTTTCCCTAAAAAATTGAATATAGAAATTAAGCGAAGTCTTGAGTAACTATGTTTTCGGAAAAGGATGTATTCAATTATTAATTTACTAATATTTATTTTATTTACGTATTGCCTAAAGACCACAAGAAAAGAAATCTAAGCAAGAATAATTTTTTTTATGTTTGTAAGTAATTTATCACGAATGAAACCTTTTTTATTCGCATAAAGTATTTATTTGTATACATAAAACAATTATAAATAAAGCTATTAAAAAAATCCTTACTTAGTCGTTTTTGTAATATTTTGTGAATTATTCTTTTCAAAACAATTTCTTTAATCGTTTTGTATATTTAAAAGATATGCCGTTTTTTGTATATGCGAATGTATAACATTTAGATGGTAGAGAAATATATCATCATGTAAATTAAAATCTTGAAATCATAGAAATAACTAATTAATTTCATTTAGTTAGTAGAAATTGATTCATTTTCATTTGATATTAATTCATTATCTTTTTCAAATATATTGAATATAAAAAAACAATCTTTAATCAATAAACAACGCATTGTTTTTATGATAAAATTATCTTAAACGAAAAAATTAAATCTAAAATAACGTAGTTTAAGAATAATTCATTTTTTAAAGTTTTAATTAGAAAAGAATGTTTTATTATTTATTTATATCAATAAAAGAAATATGAACATTGTTTTATAAGAAATTAAAGAATCTTTTTGAGTAAAAATAACTCTCTTAAAAGAATTAATATATTTCTATATTGATTTTGCTTGATGAAAATTACACTGAGTTTAAAGTGTAAGAATATGTTAAAGAACATTTTCCTTATTTGATGAACTAAGTGGGTACTTAAAGAATATGTAATCTTCGAAAATTTTTATTTTAAAAAAGATATTAACTCTCCAAGAAATTAAAATGTTGGTGTTCGTTTAGGTTTACACACAGAGGGCTGCATCAATAGCAAAAAAATATTTTGTGAGAATTTCGTTTCAGTAAAAATATATAGTACATACTCTAATTGAAAAGCAATTCTTCCTTAATTTGGATAAGGTCAACTTACCATTTACTTAGTTCAGGAAAGTAGTAATACAACAATTTAATACTATTTTTAATTGCTGAAGTTTAAAAATTCTTTACGCTTTAATTAAACAAACAAGTTTAAATTGTTTCTCTTTTTAATGTTAAATGTTTGATGGATATAAAAGAATGGGAACTTTTGCTTATTTTAAATGAAATGCAAATAAGGCTAATGTATATATATTCACATTAAGAGTGTAGAACATCCTCTTTAAAAAGCAACTTTGAATAAAACATTAATTAAAGAAAGAATGGCCAGCACACTATTAAAAAGTACTTTAGAACATTAGTGCTGCAAGACGAATGCAGCATTTGAAAAACAAATTTGATTAAAAGAAATATTTTTAATCATTGAAATCTCTGTCTGAATCAGAATGTTATCCCTGTAATCTAAGGAAGTAAATGTTGTTAATTAGAACAAATATTCATTAAAAACAATAAAGGAGAATTGTTAGCGAAATCCACAGAGATGAAAAAATATCATTTATTGATAGTAAGCATAGTTGTATGTTTCATTAAGATTTGATTTTTTTAGTTAAATTTAAAAATTATACTAATTTTGTTATGCTACAATTTTTTTATTAATGAAATTTTTTAATGACTTTCCCTCTAAAAAGGAATATCCGTATGTTCTAGTTCAAAAAACTTTCTTTGAGTTCTTATTTCGAAGGCATTGTGACTTCGTAAATCAAGGTTTGTATCTTACACTTCGTTATTTTACATATTAAATTTTCTTCATGAAAATAATGCTAATGAGAGCATGCATCTATACGATAAAAAATTTAATAAAGGGTCTTCTTTGTATTCCTTAAGCATTAAAAGGGGAATTTCTCTAAATAAATCATTGAAAAACTACCACCGACTTTTGATAAAAAGCTCTTAAAAGTTTTACCTGGAAATCACCATTCTTTATCTTTATAAGTACTTGAAGATCCATAGTATATTTTATGTATACTAATGAGAAATTTGCATTATCACTTACCTACTGCTACTCTACCAGGAGCATCACTCTTGTTAATCCAGAAAGACACCCACGATGCACCAACAATCATAGCACATGGCGCATAAATTTGCAAAATAAAATATCCTCTCCGTCTTCTCAAAATGAATCTGGCCAGCAAAGATGAAGTACCTACAAAACAATGGGATGAAAACGATATAACCTTCTTGTTAAAATTAAAAGGATGGTTAGCTGAAGGAAATGGGAATATCACATTCCTATCATATATCTAGTTTTGTAAAATTTTATCTTATAAAATCTTTAAATGGAAAATGAGTAAATTTAGAGCACATTTTTGATAATTGATAATTTTATTTAGTAAATCATTTTGTACTAGGAAGGCTCTCCTTATAACAGTTTAATTTATTTACACAATTATGAAATATCTAACCATGTATCGGTGTACATATAATCCTTTAAAGTTATCCTGCCAATGTCAACCTTGGATTCTAAATTTATCAAGCAAACCTTTGAAAGAGGAATTATTCATATACATAAAATACACTATTTATAATGTAAAATATTTTTTACGGAAATCTTATAGAAACCAGAATGTTTGAGGTCAATTGCCTTTTTCACTGTAGAATAAAAGACCTGTAAATTAACGTGTTTTTTTTTTGTTTATTGAATCGATATATGGTAGTCTTGCGTTTATAAAGCAGAATACATGAAAAAAATTATGTGAAAGGCTTGCTTGATCAAAGAAAAGGAATTCTGAAGATATGGCTTTTATTATTCTTTTTTGTACAGAGGTTTTTTATAGCATTATTAGAAGGATGCTCTTAAACAAGATCTTAGATAAATAATCTTAATAAGATCAACAAAATTTCTTAATTAAGATAAATAAAAACATTTTTATAGAATTTCAAAGTGATTTTGACAGCAAATTAGTCATAGGAATAAAATTAGTTTGCAATAAAAGAATAATTTCTACCACATAATATGATAAGAAAGCTTTAGTTATAAGAACAAGCTCCAACCAATTTTGAGCAGAAGTATTCTTTAATAATTTTTTTTAAAGAAATTTCAATTTTAAAGATATTTAGCACGAAATTATAAGTTTTAAAATGAAAGCGATAACAATATTTATAGAAAAAATTATGAAATATCAGAAAATGTAAATGGAATTCCTGGCATTTCAGAATCAATTGATGAAACTGATTAAATTAAGCAACAAGATTCTAAGAAATTTAAAAAAAAGAGAAATAGCGTGATGTGTAAAGAAAATGGGTCTTAAAATCTTAATTTTATTATAGCCTAAAGAATTTATTTTTTTACCTAAACATGTAGCTAAAGCAAAATTCAAATATGTATTAATCTGTTTATCAAATATTTTTAAAAAATTGAAAATTACTTATCCGGAAATTTAAAAATGTTAAACATTTTCAAAAAAGAATTACATCACATTGATGCTAATTTCCTTTCATCAACAAAAACTAAATACGAAAAAGAAACAAGGAAATAAATACAAATTCTTACTACAAAAAGAGCGTTTTAAATTTAAATAAGAAATTTTTAAATTTTATTTCAATGAATATTAAAATTTGGAATTCTTTCGTCACATGGCGAACATTTTGTTTTCAAATCTTTCCATCGCATTTTTAGAACAAAGAATGCAAGAAACTGGAATCAAGTCTAAATAATTCAGCCTTATCTTCTGAAAATCTCTAGATGCAGCTCAAATACCTTTTGAATTTTAAAACATTTCTGCAAAATGTGATTTGAAAACTTAGCTGGCTAGAGAAAAACTGTGTTAGAATAAAATATTACTCTTCCAAGTTATATTTTATCAATAATTCTAATCATTTTGGAAATAAATGTGTGTATATATTGAGAATGTTTGATATTTTTCTCTGTGTTTTATGCATTTTCCTAACGATATCTAATGAGAAATGATATTTATTGAATACTGCCTGCAAATTGATGCAAAATTTGAACGATGTATTTAAAGTGATGTAAATATATGTAACCCTTCTTTTGTTTGTTAATTTTATTATTTAATTTAACAATGAGTATTTGTGAATAATATTAAGTAATTCATGAATAGATAAACATTAACAATCTCTCAAAATGCCTAAAAGCGTTCTTTAATGAAAAAACCAATGAGTTAAAAGTTTTTATCCCAAAAGTAGCAATATTTTGATAATGAACTAAATTTGATATTTTTCTTCTGATTTTTTTCCTATTTTGAGAAAAAAAATTTGGTGATATGAAATTCAATTACCTTTTCCCTTGCATACAAAGTTCACAATTTTTCTGCTTCTTTTATTTTACACTTTCAGTGAATATTTGAATTTCCTGATTTTTCTCGTCAGTCCTTTATTCTCTACTTTGTTTCCACAGCTATTTCAATAAATGCTTTGGTACTTTTAAGTACCTTTCTTGACTACATTAAATTTTAAAGAGGTATCATTCTTTACTATTATAATTAATTTAATATAAAGTTTGAATTTTTAGGCCAGAAATAAAAAGATATTGCTGAAAAATATATGATAAGCATGCTAACTTTAAAAGATAACTGAGATCTTTAAATTAATTTCAATTTTCATAATATAAAGTCCTTATTTTAGAAAATGAAAATCTGTTAAATAAAAATGTAGAAGATTTAGGGAAAATTTTACTGGATTACTGTATTTGTATTGGTGTAAATAGTAATCAAATAAAAGATTAGATTTATTTTTAATTTAATAGTTCATTTCTTCAGGAAATTGAACACGTTATTCATGTGAACTATATTTTCGTTTTTTCCACGAGTGAGATAAATGCTTTACTTTATATAAAAAAAGGAATCCAAATTATCAAAAAATTTATCTTTTGCGATGGAATGCTGTTTTGAAGCTACGCTAGGACTTTTGTGGAAAAACCCTGTCATTTTGAACCTTAGTCAAAGCAACATCCTAGACAGAACTCTTTTCCTATTATTTACAACAGGCTATGGGGGGGTCAAGGTTTCGGGATGGGAGGTTCCCAAGTTTGAATCCCAATTCAGCCGTAGAACCGATGTTTAAGTAGGTCCGATGCACCTAAAATCCATCTGGGCCGCATACCTTTGCCGCCAATGGGGTTTGTTAGTTTGGAAAAGAGTATGACAACTTAGATGCCATCATTGTTGCCTGATAGTGGCTAAAAGTTATGAGGTCATCCCAAAATCGCCCTAGTGCTGCTTGAAAACGATATTATAACATATAATTAAACTAAACTACTATCCACAAAAATTGGTGGAAAAACTGCCTCGGTAGTGAACTTGAATTGAGACAGAAATGTGTGATTATTAAGTTCTTGGAATAGCTAAGACATGTCAAGTGTCAAAATATTGATTTTATTGGCATAGCATTAGTGTACTTACTCAATATCTGTCATCGTCATCTAACCGAAGTTTGAGATTACCAGATGTGCCTTGATTACTTAACATAAAGCTTTAAAATGGATAAAGCTTAAAATGTTATTTGCAACTTAACTGTAACGTTGGAAGTACCATGCAAGAGAAGAGAAGGGAAGTAAAGGAAAGGAAAGGATTTAATATAAGCTTTGGTTTTTTTAATCTCTAATATTTAATTTTTCTGCAAATAAAGAATAAGAAAATTTAGAACGTCCCTAAGATGATAAATCTTATAACTGGCCATTGATAAAGCAGCTGACTACAATTGGAAACAGTTTTTTTAAAAATAATATAAGTTAGTAAAATGATAGTTAAACAGCAAAATAAGGTGATGATTTGTTTTTTTATTCCCTCGTTATAACAGATAGATTTAAATAGACTTGAATGGCATTTTATTATTGAATTATAATCTGATATCACTTGTTTCAGGTAAAGTATATTTTATGCCATCTGCACTAGGCTGTCTAAAATTAGATGGTTCCAAAATATTTATCCTGGAAATGTTCAGTATTACTTATTTACTTGAGAGTAATTAACATTTTGTGTGCATTTATTTGTAATGAAATTATTTCTTTTCAATTAAATGGGAAAAAAATGTCTTCTTCAACAATTATTTCTATTTTGAAGGGTTAAAAGCGGGGAATATGCTTGATTAAGTTCAAAAATTGAAGTAAAATTATTTGTTAAAAAGAATAAAAATTACTTACCTTTTGTTTCATTTTCTGTACTATTAGCTAATGTAATATTGAGATAATCATACTGAGACAAAGTTACGTCATCAGCGACAGCAACAGGGTTTGGTCCATTCCATTGATATAGAACATCTCTTGCCGTATAAGCAACTATTGAATAAAATTGATTTTATGGTTTTCTTCCTTACTCTGATTAAATGTTTACTTACAAATAGGTATAGGAAGATGTTGGGAAAATTGTCCTTATCATAAAATATTTTTTTACAGTTTCATAAAATGATTTTAAAATACATTAAATTCAGTTTATCCTTTAATTAGTTTAAAATTCGAAATTATAATAGTACTTTGATGTTTTAATTAAAATTTTAAAAATCAAATTTCTAAAAATTGGAAAAACAATTTGTTATGTATGTTATATTCAGAAACTTGTTTTAAAAAAGATTTTTAAAAATTATTAATAAAATAATGCCAATTTTTGATGAAATTGAGCTTTCCGTAATAATCCTTTGAATCTAAATCGATAAATCTTTAAAATAAACTTTTAAAGTTTATACATTAAGAATTTAATCATGCATTGAGTTAAAAAAATGAAAAATGTATTATTTACATATTTCGAACGCACTAAAACATAGCATCTGTACTTCGTAAAACTTAGCTGTTGTTTTAAGGCTAAAAATAGACAAATGTATAAATTGAGAAAGTTTTCAAAATTCTTTAGAATAAATTTTATGTGAAAACTCATGAATAATCCTAAAGGGAGTATGATTAATGAGCAGCATTTCCGAAAAGTTTATAGAAAACATCCTACTTTGTTCTTTTTTTTTTAAACTTTACATCCTGTAGAATAAATCTGTCTAAATTAAGAATGGCGTTTGCATTCTTGCGAAGTTAGTTTATTTGAAGTTTCAATTTATAAGTTTAAATTCAGTGATAAATGCTAGTTTTACTTGAATTAAATAATATTTTTGAAAAGTTTCTCCTATAAAATTTTAAGATCAAAAAGGAAACTTACAACTTCCGATAATTAGAGGACACGCTTGTTTATCTAGAGGATATTTCCTTAAATGCATTGGGCAGTTGGTTTGGATTGTCAGTCTGCAAAAATGCAAAAATAATCAAAATATAAAAATATTCTCTGATTTTTTTTGAAACTGAATTAAACTATGATGCAACAATTATCAGAAAAAATAGTTAATGGAGTATGTGCATATTTGGAATTTTAAACAGGGAGTCCACAAGGTTATCTTAAAATATTTATTTAATACGATTTGATATCACATGATTATCACAATTTTTTTAACATATTTCCCCAAATTAATAATAAATTGTATAGAAAACTACAAAAAATGCCTTCCTAAAAGTAGAGTGTCAATGAATTATTTTTATAAATGTTTTTGTTTAAATGAATCATTTCAAAATCTTATGGAGTCAATAATTTTTAAAGCTATTTTTTTTTCTCGCAGAACGATTAATATGTTTTATAAATGAAAATTTATTGAATTTATTTGGCTTTAAAAAAGTTTTTACAAAAAAGTATATGAATCACTGTTCATTAAATTAATCCAGAAATTATTCATTTTATCCAAAGTGAATAAATAATTTATCAATAAATAAAATTCTTTTTCAATGTTACCACCTTATAAATTATTATAAATTTTTCTAATCAAATATAAGGATTCATTAAGGTCAGGTATAGGAAATAATTTTTCGTCTGATTTACATTTTCAATACATGTGGTCTGATTTACATGTTCAATACGTGCGATCTCATTTACATGTTCAATACGTGTGGTCTGATTTATATTTACATGTCGCTTTTTACATTGTCATTCAGGAGTTTCCAAAGAAAATCTTCAAACTACGATGACAAGAGCCTAAGAAATGCCTTGAAATTTTCTGTCAGGGCAAAAGACAAAGATTCCAATTATGCAAATACTCCCTTAAAAGTAACTGGAACTCACCTCATGGAATATTTTAATTGGCCATCATACCTAACTCTCACAAATTTATTAGGAACAGAAACCTTGTGTAAGTATGAACTCTTTCCGTTCAGGAAATACGTATCTGGGGTCCAAACCTTCTGAAGAAATTTCCAGTCCATGGAGAGCACAGTTAGATTCCCACTCCTGAAACTCAGACGGCGATCGAACCATGTTTGTCGAAAATAACAGTCCATTGAAAAAAGCTGTAAAAGGTTAAAAGCTGAGTTGATTTAAATAATAGCTAAATTTTATTATTATTAAGAAAGATAATGTTATAATTAAACGCAACTTTATAAACACAACAGATAAACACTCATTTTAATCACGGTATTATTACAATACTCCTTTCATAAATCCATATACGGGACAATAGAGTAGAATTGTAATACAAGGTGATTCAAAAGACCGTTAATATTTGAAAATTCAAAAATTTAAGGAATAATTTAAATAGAGATGTAAAAATTGAAATACATGATTTAACCCATTCGCTGCCAACCACGAATATGGCAGGGTGTTAACCATTGCCAGCACGAATATAATCGTGATATTTTCAATATATTATAACAAACAACTTGTCAAACTTTCAAACTTTTTATGGTCACAAACATAAATATACATGTGTAAAAACTGGAAAAAAACCTGCAAATAAATTGTTTTTACAGAAATTCTACTTTATTTAACCCATTCGCTGACAAGCCTAAATTGTATGTGGTTATTCTCGTTGCTAACCACGAGTATACTCGTGTTTGATTTTTATACATATAAATTTTATAAATTTTTGACATTTTTTATATTTTTATGACAAAGCATGTGTATTTATTTTGAAATAATAAAACTTAGATAAACAATAAGATTCAAAACAGAAATGGCAATGGGAATAACCTCATTCAATTTAGGCTTGGCAGCGAATGGGTTAAATGATAGGGGTTTTTAATGAAACAAAAAAAGTGGCGAAAATGGCCCAATAGATGGCTTTTCATATGAGATCCAAAGCAATTAATATCATAACAATTAATTTTTAGAAAATTCTATGCTCTTTATAATAAGTGCACAACATTTTGGTCATCATTCACCAACAACAACAGATCTGTAGAAATGGTAAGATACTGTTGTCAGATGTCGTCTTTTAGCATTTCTAATGATATTGGATGATTGAGATAGACTTACAGCTTAAGGTAACCACTCAGCTAACGTCAGACAATTGAGTTTCCATGACAATTCTAGCATTTTCGTTAGCCCAAATCCTGCAATTGTGGAAATTGGCAGACTTTCGGAGTTTGAAACGGTTTTTGTTGGTCCACAACATGTTGGACACCCCCCATCGTCATCGCCCAATTTTTGTGCTCTTTTTTTTCCACAAAACTCAATATTATTCCAATCATGTGTGTCAATTTATACCTCTCTACGCATTATTTTGTTAGTCATTGAATTCTCAAATGTTAACGGAACTTGAATTCCCCGTTATATTAGGTATCCACCTCGTCATATGACCACGTCTCAAAATTTTGAGGTCCATTATATTATTGGTATTTTACTTCGAAATGTGTCAACACAATTCTAACTTGACTAATAATCGTCAACATCTGAACATCTTCAACATCTGAAGAAATATTTTGCTATTTTATCTGAAAAGGAAGAAAGTTTAGTTAACCAATGATAGAAAACATAATTTTTAATGAAAGGGTGGTTATTTATTGGTTAAATTAATTAATTAAGAATATTCACTCAAAAAAATCAACCAACCAAGAATGTTGTCTGTAATATTTAAAAGAAAGTATTTTGTTTTCAGTAACAGTGAGATTTAATTTTTGGCATTAGAACTATCCAGATTCTGAAAAAATTCCTCAGAGAATCTCTAATTAATTGATTGTCTCAAAATAACTCTTTTCTTTTAAATACGAAGATCAATAATTTAAAATAAGACATGTAGTGTTTATATAATTGACTCAACAACATGGTATTGGAGTCTCGAGATTTAAAAAAAAAGAAACTCAGTAGTAACAATTTTTGTTTTTAAAAAATTAATTTTTTAATGAAAGTCAATTATATACCTTATATTTTATAGTAAATCAATATCATAACTGTCATGTACTGCACGAACAAAAAAGATATAGAATTATAATTGGCAGTTTGACTTACCTTTATAGCCAAGCAGACAAATAATAGTTCCGAAAAACGTTAGAAAATGATTATTCCAAATAATGGCGCAAAAAAATTAAATGTTGTTAATATTAAAATTTTCAATTCTAAAAAAGGCCACCATTTTAGAAGCAATTTGTTGCACAATTTTATTAATTGATTTATTATTATCCTTAAATATCTTTATTGAACATTTTACTATGTTAAATTGAAACAAATGTGCAATAAATTATATTTTTTCAATGTTTGTGATTTTAGAATAATCCTAAAAATATTGTAAATGATTTAATTTTAAATAAATATGTATTCGATTTAAATCATAAATTGTTTTAAAATTTATAATTTTTAGATCACTGAGTGGTAGAAATTGCAGTTACAGTATCATTTTATAACAATTTGAACGGCATTTTTTTGATATATCATGATGTTAAAAAATATTGGTTATTTTTCGAAATACAATTTAATTTAAATGTCACGATCTGTACCCATGTAATATTTGAATTAAACTGAAAATCTACTTTCTGATATTAGAAACAAGTACAGAGAAAAGTGGAAAAAATGGTTGGAAAATAGTTACTCATATCATCGGTATTAGAAGGTACCTCTTAATTAAGCACGTTCTCGCTTACACGGTGATATGATTTGTTTCTGTTTTTCTGACACCATAGCCATAGTGTTGGCCTTCCTAAGTCAAAAAATAAATAACATCGTATCATTTTAAGACAATCATCGCAGGGAATGTGAGAAGAAACTCTAAAATGTAATCGAGATTTAAATAAATGCATAAAACTTTACGGGCTTGAAAAGAAAAGATTTTGATATGAGGTGTCTTATGAAGCAAGAAAGATAATAAAGTATTAGACTTTTGAAAAAATTGATAATGCTGGGCATTGAAAAATGGGCAATATGGCAACATATTTGGACAGAAATTTAATAATGACATTTCGAACACAGTAGTGGTTGCTCACCGATTAAAAAGTGGATATTGGCGAATCTAGTGTGTCCAACGCATAAACGAATGAAAATAGTATCTATTTCTCTGTTTGCTAATGTGGGTGAAGGTTGCTTGTGAGCTTTGATAGCAAAAAGTATGTTGTTTGTCTCAAAGCTCCATTGTGTCTGTCCTTTAGAATGAAGAAGCCTTTTAATATGCTTCTTTATGTTGCTCATAGGACAGTAGCAACGATTGAAGTACAGAAAAAGGAAGACAAATGGTTGGAGAATGTTAATACATCCTCTCGTTTTTTCAGATACGGTTATGAGAAGGTACCGTATAAGTAAGCAGGTTCTCCCTTATCCGGAGAGTATACTAATCGCTAAGACTTATACCGATATCGGAGCCGTGGACGTATGATTTAATAGGAGCTATTTTGCGTTTATCTCGGTTTCTGATTTATTGTACTTGTGGGATTCGTATTAAGGTTCTGATTTATTTTATTGATCATTCAAATTACCCTGGAGGCTGTGGCAGGGTGGTAGAAGCAACACTGAAATCATTCAAGTAGTACAAAATTTAAGATTTTAATATCTTAATTATTCTATTGCAAATAATCAAATTCTGAAATATAAAAAAATTATTTCAGAACTTGCATAATTCCTACGTGAAATATAATTTCTAATAATTCACTATTGCGATTATTCCATTTACAGGTGATGATATAAATAAATGTATAAATAATAGAGTTCTTTATGTTTTAATACATTTTAAAATTGTAATAAATGTAAGATTTTCTGTTTACGTATTATGCATTTTTGTACCATCATTTATTAAAGTTAGATTATATTTTTTAAAAATTGAAAATAAATTGTGATGTCTAAATTTAATCATCCACTGTAAAGTGCAATTGAAAAATTAAGTAGGATAGATGAAATAACAGAATCCATTTATTCAAATGCAATTCCTACGTAATTTAAGTTGCAAAGAAATTTATTTTAAAAAGCATTTTTTTACTTCCATTTCATTTTTTTTTCATTTTAAATTCTAATTACTTAATAAATGACAATATTTTTCATTGGTTTTTTTATGAATCAAATTTATTTTTTGACATTTTGATTTCCCCAAAATAGAAATCGCAATCCTCAAAATAAATAAATAAATAAATAAAATTCAAATAACTACCTATGTTTTAAAGGCACAATAAAGCGCAACTAAAATTAATGATAAGTTAAAAGCATTTTAAATAGTTTCTTAATTCTCATTAATTAAAATAAAGATGTCTTCAAAAATAAATAATATTAAATTTAGACAACATTTCCGAGTAGATAACATTTCAGAAGTATAAATTTTCTCCAGATTGTTTCAATCTATATTTAGTTCTAGAAAACCTATTAACCGTGTCACAGAAAAGGATATTCCATACTCTTTTAATAGAATCTAAAATCATGCATTTATTATTTTAAATATTTCAAATGTAGAGCGGACTTCGTTTAAAATAGATTAATGTATTATTTAATACAATTATGAGAAGGAAAAAATGCTTAATATTAACCCTTTTGTTACAAAAATTGTCACTCATGAATCATCGCATGGCTCTAAGTTTTATTAAGAGCAGAGTAAACGTGAGTAGTATTCGAATAAGTGGGTTACGAAATAACAAGCAAAACCGAAATGATAGAATGACTTCATGATGCCTAGTGAAAGCTTTGAAAAAAGAGAGAGTCCTATGTTAAAATACCAAAAGTAAGAAAGGGTTGATTGTTTACGACTTTGTCTTACTAGCGTCGGGATCCTTAAAACGAACTTAAGTTTCCGAATCGCTTTGTAAATATAATAGAAAAGAAGTCGCCTGTAGCACGCACATGAAGAAATCTGTGACGAGCCACGCAATTCTCACTTTTCTGGAAAGAAATAGCTCCGGAATTTAATAATATCCGTTATAGTTTGTGTGTGAAAACACGCAGGACTATCCTTCCCATTATTATTAAAGACTAGGTTTTGACCTACCACTAGAAAATCACCCTTTCTGGTAAAATATATGAGTTTATAGAAAAAAAATCGTCAGGTCTAAGGTTAGCGTGATCTCTTAGCTGCAGGTGCAGTCTGTGTTTTTCTGTTTCCATGGAAACCAAAGGAGCTGCCAGATTGTGCAGCTTTGAAAAGTCACGTTACTTTTCGTCCTAGTATTACAAGTTTTGAGGTGTAATGCATTGGAATTCAGCCCAAAAGCTGAAGAAACTTTACTTTTGAAGTCAGGAAAGGAGGGAAATAAACAAAAAAGTGAGGCCGGCAATAAAGATATAAGCGTCGATAAGCATATAATTAGAATTCTTACATTTCCGGTACTGAGTATTTGTAAAATATACTATACAGAAAAGGAATTATTTAAAGTAAAAAATAATTAAACGTTATCCTATCTTATATTCAAAAAGTTATTTCTTAAATTGATAAATACCAACATTTAATATTCAATGCATAAAGGGGAGATATATAAATAATCTTAATTAAATTAAAAATCTTAATTAATCTTAATAATCTTAACTAAATTATTAATTTTAATTTAAATAATCTTAATAATCTTAACTAAATTATTAATCTTAATTTAAATAATCTTAATAATCTGAACTAAATTGATAATCTTAATTTAAATAATTTTAATAATCATAACTGAATTAATAATCTTAATTTAAATAACTTTAATAATCATAACTAAATTATTAATCTTAATTTAAATAACTTTAATAATCATAACTGAATTATTAATCTTAATTTAAATAATCTGAACTAAATTATTAATCTTAATTTAAATAATCTTAACTAAATTAATAATCTTAATTTAAATAGCTTTAATAATCATAACTAAGTTAATAATCTTAATTTAAATAACTTTA
>JAOUZG010050968.1:5204210-5219833 GCA_026289955.1 Argiope argentata | reverse complement strand
ACTAAGTTAATAATCTTAATTTAAATAACTTTAATAATCATAACTAAATTAATAATCTTAATTTAAATAATCTTAATAAATTTATAATAATCTCATTGTATTTCTTTGCCCTAAAATATTTCATAGAACCATAAACAATGCATAACATACAGTTAGACCCCGCTTAACGCTGTTTCGTTTAGCGCTGTTTCGGTTTAGCGCTCTTTTATTTCAACCCGGGGATTCCACGAAATCGCTCGCAGCATACGGGGATTCCACGAAATATTATGCAGCGATAGGTTTCAAATACATATCCGAAAGAGTGTATTTGTATTTCTTGTTTGGTGCGGTATTGTACAGACATATTTTTATTATTGGAAACATTTGTTGACATTACTGTAAGTAGGTATTAATTTACATATTTAATACTATATTACAGTGTGAAATATTTTGATCTTTAATTTTTTACTATGGGTGCTAATGAAAAAGAAAAGAAAGCAATCAGAAAAAGCATTTCACTCAAAACTAAAATGGAAGTCATTAGAAGATTAGATTCTGGTGAACGTCAAACTCTAATTAGTGCTTCATTGAATTTGAAAACTTCAACAATAAGGACCATCATGAAGAATAAAGAAAAAATACTGTCATCGGCAACTGCAACTACGTCAAGCTCTGCAACTAGAATTACCCGTTCTAGATATAATATCATAGAGGAAATGGAAAAACGACTGTCTATATGGATTGACGACGAAATTAAACGCAATATGCCACTAAGCCAATCTATCATAATGGAAAAAGCTAGAGGAATTTTTACTTACATTCAGGCTGAGACAATTGACAAAAGTGAAACTTTCGTTGCTAGTCGAGGATGGTTTAATAGATTTAAACATCGAAATAACCTTCACAACATAAAGATTACAGGAGAAGCAGCAAGTGGTGATACAAAAGCGGCGGCTGAATTTCCAGCGATATTAAAAAAATAATTGAAGAAGGAAACTATCCTCCAGAATTGGTTTTTAATGTTGATGAATTAGAATCCAGAATGGTTTTTAATGTTTTGGAAGAGAATGCCGAAACGAACATTTCTATCCCGTGAAGAGAAACGGGCACCAGGATTTAAAGTTGCAAAAGATCGCTTAATCCTTCTACTGGTTGGTAACGCAAGAGGAGATTTTAAATTAAAACCATTACTAATTTACCATTCCAAAAACCCATGAGCGATGAAAGGCATATCTAAATCAACTTTACCTGTAATTTGGGAGTCTAATAAAAAATCATGGATAACTGCGAAAATTTTCCAGGATTGGTTCACTGAACATTTCTGCCCGTCTGTTAAACGTTATTGCGAAATTAAAAAAAAAACTTGAACAAAAAGCACTTCAGTTAATTGATAATGCTCCAAGCCACCCAACAAATTTATCAGACTTAACAACATGCATTCCAGTCGAAGTGGTTTTCTTGCCGCCTAACATAACTGCCTTAATTCAGCCAATGGACCAAGGCATTATATCAAATTTTAAGGCTTATTACTTGCGGCGAACCTTTAAGCAAATGTTTGAAAAAACAGACGGAGAAGAGAACCAGTCCATAAGAGAATTTTGGAAAAACTACAACATCGTGGATGCTGTAGAAAACCATAGGCCTTTCTTGGAATGAGGTAACAGAAAGATCTTTGAAAGGAGTATGGAAGAATATTTGGCCGGATTTAAGTAAGAGCGATGACGTTGGACACTCTGTCGATGTGAATGAAATAGTGGAAGAGATAGTGAAATTAACGAAGCAAACCGGTTTTGAAGGGGTAAATGTGGAAGATGTTGAAGAAATAATTCAAGAAGCAGCGGCTAGTCTTTCTAATGATGAGCTCAAGGAATTAACTGAACAAGAAGAAAACAAAAATGTGGACAGCAGTGATTCAAAAGAAGAGCAAAAAGAACTTTCGATGGCGTTTGTAAAAAGGAGTTTGTCTACCATAACTGAAATAATGGATCAATTCATTGAAAATGATCCGAATTTTGACAGAAGCTCAAAAGTAAGGCGTGGTATTAGAGATGCTCTATCCGTTTATGAAGAACTTTTAAGAGAACAACGCAAAAGGAAAAGGCAAACAACATTAGATGCTTTTGTCACAAAAAGGCAGAACCCTGAAAACGCGGAAGGCTAACTAAATATGACTGACTTAGAATTTTATTTGTTTTTTTAAGAATATTCGTTTTGTTATTTATATTTTGTTTTTATTTTTTGCAAGAAATAATAATGTGGTCTTAATGTGGGCTTTAAGAAATAAATGTTTGGTTTTATTTTTATTAAAAAACATACTTTTTAAATTTAATACCTAACCAATTTCCTAGTCATCTTCCCCTAACCCCAATATTTACATGTAAAGATAGCCTCGTTTAGCGCTGTTTCGTATTACGCTCTACTTTGATGGAACGTATCCCCCGCGTTAAGCGGGGTCTTACTATACTTGAATAATTCTTCAATGAGCCAGTTTTATAAATATATTTTAAGCAATTAATAAACCGAAGAAGTATAATTTCATTGATAAAAAAAGAATGACTAATTCAATTTAAGAAATTCAAATTAAAGAAATTAATAATATTACTTACCATATCTGTTTCTGATATTGAACCGAAACTTCTGATTTCTATATCTGTTAAAATAACAGTTGGCGGACCTGGAATAAAATGAAAATAAAATTAGGATAATATTGACTAAATAGCTGCATTTAGAACAAGAAAAAAAGTTTCATATTTATATGGGTAAAATTTATCAATCTTGTCAATAAATGCTTAAATTATTTTTGTAGGCTTATAATCTTTATATTTACTAGACACAATGAATCACATAAATGAATTTGTAATCTTTTAAACATATCATAAAATATTTTATCTGCTTATAATTTTTCAAATATTTTTTTTTGGTTTAAAAAAGTTATGTGACATATTTTTGACCGAAGATTTCAATATTTTAGAGGATGAATAAATAATTTGAAGAAAGATCTCTTAATTTCAAAACGCTATCATATGAGGAAGAAGAATTGTAGAGCAGATTTATTTTGATTAAACTTCCATGCTATACAAGTATCAGAGTATGACCCCGCCAAATATTTTACCTCAGTTCAGTGTGTATAATGACATATTGGAGGAATTCAGGGGCAAATCCATCACACTCTAGTATGGCAGATGAAACTCTACCTCCCCTCACTCAAATCTTCACTACTCAATCAACGAGTTAAAACGTATAGTTTAATAAGCTAAAAAAATTAAATTTCTATTAAAATTTATGTTCTTTGAGATGCCATTTTTATACCATTTATTGAATTTAAAACATCCCAAATCCCAAGTTTTAGAGCCCTCTTTGGACAGTCATGATTTCTTCAAAAGGATTGTGGATTAGAATTTTTCAAAAGTTGGCATTTGCTTTTAATTTATATTGTATTGAATTAAATTTGATTCCAATTTGATCTAAAAATAAACAGAGAATTAAGAGCATAAAAGGAAAAAATGTAACTTATTCTTTAATATTGATTATCAATAATGTCATCAAGATGAGGGTCTTTATTATTTTCGAGTTTTATTTGGTTTTGCAATTTTAAAGAAATGCAAATGGTATTTTCAGAGATATCAGTTAATTTTTAATCATGATCAGATAATGAAATCAATGCATAAGCTGGGAACACTGTTTAAAATCTTCACATGTTAAAAAAATAGGCATGGACATGAAATAACTGTGATGCTATTTCTTTCTCTTCAAAACTGAACATGAAAGAAGTAGTTTAAAAATTCGATATGAAGGATAAATTATAGTAAATTTAGAGAAGATTGTCAGAATATCACCTGACGTCATTTTTATTTAAACAATATTCAGTGTTCTTTACATACAATTCAAAATATTTTTCTTCACATTTAATAAGAAAATAGCTTTTGATTGCCAGATTAGATGTAGTGAAATTTCGAATCTTTATAAAATATTGAATATACATTCAGACATATCCAGAGTTTTTAGAAGGTTTTTCGAACAAAAAAAATCTATTATATGTGATAATCAGTACCAGGAACTAAATAACTAATTAAAAATTTGACACTTAAGGGTGTGATCTATAATAATGAGTCCAAATTATATGCTATATCTTTTTTTACTCAAGCCTTCTTCAGTTACGTATAAATGAGGAACTACCCTCTGCAGTTAGAATACACTAAAATATGGTCCTTAGCGAACATAGAAAACAGGGTAACAATCGTAAAAACCACTAGGTTCGTAAATCTCCAATATTCCAGCAATCGATATCGAAAGAAATGTCAGCACGTGCGGTAACTGTTGCATTATTAGATATGGCTTCTCGACGTACAATAAGAAACCGTAGGAATTCTAAATAATAGCATTACAATTCTGAAATGAATGATACCACGGGCTAATATTTTCTGAAAAGTAATAAAATGTGAGAAATTGCCTTCATTGGATCGACTGATTGATTAACTGCACATATCACATGATAAAGGTTCACTCATCATATGTATTAAATTTTAAGCACTATAAATTAGGAAAAATCTGAATTTGGAGTTAATTAGTTTCTACCGAAAGTATAATACTTGTTGCTTCGAAGGAATCAGACTACAACATTTCAAGTTTACAAGAAGATATAATTCGAGCAACTGCAAGGTTACAGCAAAATTCACCCAAACAGAAGGGGGCATTCAATGCATTAAAATAAATAGCACTCATATCATAAATTACTCAATCAGAAATGTGTCGAATATGACCAAAAATAAATTATATGTGCAGAAATTACAGGTATTTTAAATATGCATATAATTTCGACAAACGTCTAGCACCTTTAAGTATCAATATTTTCCTTTTTCCAAGTATCATAATGGAGATTTGAGAAAGCTTCATAATAATTCTGATTAAGTAAATTGTTCAGGAAATTCTTAAGAAATAGGAATAAAGATACACATTTAGAAACAGATTTTTTTTTGCAATTTTACTGAGCAGTCAATGATGGTTCATTTAGTTTTCTCGGATAAATCAAAATAATTAGTGAATAACTAAAATGATATTTTAAGCCGTATGTTCATATGCTGTTCCAGCATGTTAAAACGATGTGGTATAATCTTTTATACTTAAATTTTAATCATCACCATTTGAAAGAAACTGGAATCTATGAGACTTCATCCACAAATTTTACCAAAAACTGCAATAATTTTTTATAAGCAAATGAGAATGAAGATAGTTTATTTCATTTCTTATCGATGCGGCTTTCATGGGAAAACTTTGTGTACAGTAGATCACCCCGCCACCACTGAACGAAACAGTATCAACAGTCTTTCGTGAGGACAGCAGAGAAAGAAAATATAATTGCCTGAGCTCTAAAAGGCAAAGTGATTTCAAAAATAGAAATGTTTTCAGAATTTCATCTACAATGCATAAAGGAACAAACGGTATCCTTTTCTTAAACGTGAAGCATGCATTTGAAAATGGTCAAGATAATATCGACTTACGGATAACGGATTCAGATAACGTTGACTTAACAATATTTTTCTGAAGTACAGAATTTTTCTTTAAATTTTTTGTTCAAGATGAATTCCTTTTGTGACGTATAGCATTTACCAGAATTCAATTCAATCACTATACAGATATAGCCTCAAGATTTTATCTTATAGCTGAAAAAGGCATGAAAAGTTTTGATGAATTTCATTGATATAAATAACACTAATGTTGAGACCTGATTGCTAATTTTCCACGTGACTCGTTAGCGCATTATTTATAATCAATATCTGTGCCTCTACATATGGTGAAACATCATATTTAAATAATGCAAATGAGTTTCAGCTTATTTAGTTTGTCAAGTAAAATAGAACCATTGGATATGTACTTCCAACTGAAAAGGCCGGTTAAGGTGTTAGCAAGGGAATCGATCTACTCTCCAAGCATTAAGTAGTATCAATGAATTTGGAGGTAATAGCTTTTTTACAAGGTCGGTAATTTTATATTTCAAAAATTACGATACATAGTGCAATGCAGCTGAAAAAAGTGTGCAAAATGCGAATACATATTTTAACGTATTTATTTATGTTATTATACGTATTTAAGATAAAAACATATTTCAGTTACTTGTAGTAAGAACGCGAAACCCCTGTTCCTAGTGTGTTCCTTTGAAAAGCATTTAATATATGTTAAATTTTGTACAATTTCAAGAATTGTGAGTCAGTAATTGTTGTGAAATATATTCTGAATTGTATCCAACACTTAAGGAAATTATATTTTAAACATTTTGAATTTCTTTTGGGAATAGTTTGTGTATTAGATTTAGTTTGCAAAATTTAATAATAATCCCTTAAAATACAAATGCATTGACATATAATACAGTTTAACAGTAAAAATTTAAATTATTAAGATTTATTATTAACTTTTACCACCACATTTAATAATTATTTGAAAATTAAGCGTTTGGAGCTTGTTAACAATGAAGCAAATATCGAGAATTTCATGCATTACAAAATACAAAATATTATAAAATTCGAATTTTTAAGATTTTAAGTTCCATGCAAATTTCTAATTTACTGATGTCATATCACTTGAACAAAGCTTTTAAATCTTGGGGTATTAGATGTTTTCATTTTCAAAGACAGCACAGGCTCATTATACGAATTGACAGTATTTCTGCCAATAAGTGAACTATTCTTTCACTTTTTCGAACATACCAGTCACACAATATCTGAATCAAAGTCTCTTTATGCCATTCTAAAAATATCTAGTCCCTGACAACGATTAAGAAAAAAATTATGTTGTCTTTATGAAGAGGTGTTCAAATATGAAGGCTTTCTGATTAACCCTTTGCATTCCGAAAAATTAAACGATGCATTTTTATGTATACGAGAGTGTAAGGCTTTCTTTTAATATTCGGAAAGCTCAGATATATAATTATAGGTTTGTTATAATTTCTAAAAATTAATGTGAAAATATTTGTCATCATACGGCTTTTATAACAAGTATTACATAAGAAGAATTTGAAAATGGTGCTTTTTTCAGAATGTTAAAAAGACAAGAATCTACTGTCATCATTCTTTTAAGAACTTACATTTTTGTTTGCTTTCATTATTTAACTTCATCTACAATTAATCCATTTATTTTTACATAAAATAACATAAAATTGTTTTTAGTGAAATAGTACTTTATAAACCCAATAAAGATACAAATTCAAAGAAGTCTTAATCTAAGCGAGCACTTTAAAACATCAATAGAGAAGAATATTTCTCTTAAAGATCAAACAAGTTCACGAGAAAAGAATAAAATCTAAATCTAATTTTCGGTAAGTTTATTATGGCATGCCCAAGGATATGTAACATACGAATTTATGTTTCTACATAACTCTTTGAACGCAATTCTTTTATAAGTTTCAAAATGTCTCCGAACAATTGTCCTCAAAAAGTTAATCAATACCATAATGGATTTTCGAGAAGTTCATGATAAACGTCATTTTTTATCTTCACGAAGAACAACTTCATTCTGAAATTACTTTTGCTCGATGGGAATCAAACAGTTTTATTTAACTTTTGTCAGGGTCCTTAAAAACCAAAAAGATTTTACAGAACAGAAGAATTTAGTATAATGTAACGTGAAGGCGCAAATCGAATTACAATTTATTTATCTAGGTATGTTTTAAACTAGAAAAATCACGTAATACGGAGTAAAGTAAATAAATTAAATGATTTTAGCCATATAAAATTAAACGGTTAACTTATTACGTTAAGTTAAACATAAAAATAGTTAACTTAGTAAGTTCTACCATACCTGACCAAATTTTGCCTAAAATAAAAACTAGCTCTACCTTTGAACCAAAATTGATGCAATAAAATGAAGATAAATGGAAATAATTTTTTTAAAAAAACTAAAGACCTGGTATTTCAGTCTTTTTTAATATTGAATAAGATGTTACATTATCTTTTGAGAAGATATTACTGATTTAATTCAAGTAAAAGACTACAGAACTTTCGGCAAGTTTATGTATTACACCTTATTTTTTGAAAGAAATAACAGCCTCTATGAATGAATGAATTTAATAAGCTTAAAAATAAGACAATTCAATGCGCATACGACATAATAAAAAATCAAATTAGTGGATAACAATAATGAAATAAAATTTCTTGGAATAGTCTTATCAATGGTAATAAATTATTCTAACTTTTTTATGGCTGCATGATCCCCCGAAATATTTCACGAACAGCAATATTTCCAGCTTTGTGATTGAAGCGCAATAGTTTCTAATATGCAGTACATGAGACGTTCGTTATCAGCGATAGGTCATGAAGAGCAACACTACCATTATTGTATCTATTAGGAAAGCGAGAACCAGCTCATTGAATCTGTCCGCTTCTCATCCTCGTATTTGAGATTCCACCTGATGCGAAAAATATTCTTATTAGAAATATTCCAAGCAAATGCGTAAAGTTAGCTTTTGGAGTTCAATGTAGAATCTGGCATAAGCATTCGAATCGAAATTTCTAAAACCTAAAGTTTGAGTGAAGGATTGTGTTATAAAATATTATTATAAGCAATCTAACCTTCCTCTCTAAACTAATCAATAACAACAGTAAACAAGTTTTGACTTTATGACAGAAATTAAGGTGGCAAACATTTAATTTTTTTCCCGTAACTTTGTTAAATTCATCAATTAAAAAAATGTTAGACTTGTCCTTTCCATCAAATGGAAGTAATTTACTCTTTTGGCTAAATCATAAAAATAAAGGTATACAATAAACTTGTAGGGTATACGATTCCACTGAATTAAAAAAAATTGTCAGATATAAAATAAAATATACAAACGGAAGATTCCCTTTATTTGAATGTTCATTTTTCAAATGCATACAGAAATGCTGTAAATCATAGTTGCTGCTAAAGTTGAAGGAGGAAGAAATGATAAAAGAAGGGAGAGAGATAAGACACCATTTTTCATTGAGATTTCAACTAGAAAAGTGAGTTATATTCCATTTTTATAGGATAATAAATAATCTTGATCTTAAAGGACACCCACAACGAATATAGTATTATAAAGTCCAGTTTCATATATATTAATTAAACAGTATACTGTGATGAGATTCAAATGTAATCAGATCTGATGACGAAGTTAAATCCTATCGAATAGTCAGTTTGATTGTATAGATTATTAAAGTGGCATTTAAACTAATGAACAGCTTACTAAAATCGCCAGTACGACTGCCGTCTGTCATCGTGCTGTATTAATTTTAATAAAATTGAATTCAAATAAAAATCAGATTTTCCTTATAAATTTTAATTTAGACAAATTTCTTTTAAAAAGTTTACCTATTGTTATCGTTTTCATGTTAAGACCGAAATCATATATTTTTGACTTATATTCTTCTATCATATTTCCTATAACCTAGAACTATCCTTTTTCAAGAAGTTTATATTAAAACAAACTAAAAAGAATCAATAAAAAACCATAGTAGTATTTTTCAATCATTTTATAAATTCAGAAGTAAGTACTTTTCTTATAATTTAAAAATTGTTAGAAATCAAACTTTGGGGAAAAAATAAAAAAAAATAACGCACTCAATCGGTGCAAGACTAAAACACAGAAGAAAGTATTACAAACACACATGATTGGATTTACATGTGAGAGGTTTTAGAGCGAATTGGCATTCGTTTTTATTATTCTTTTTAATCTTTTCTTCAATTCATTAATTGCTATAACGGTTTATCAATAGTTTCTATTGCCATTCAGTTTTCATTTATATATGATCTATTTAATTTCAGTTACCTAGAAAAAGAAACTATTTCAGCTTTAAAGTTTCAGCAGAAAATACTGGAATCGGAGTTCGTTCACGATTTCTTAACTGAAGAAGTTTCTTGGGTATAATCACTATTTTGTCCTTTTTCTGTTTTTATCCTAAAAGAATTGTGTTTGATTAGTTATAAATAAATATATATTAAAATGTTATGTAATCCTCCGAACGAGGTAATCAGAAACCTTTTGATTGAATTTGAATCAACGATGATAGGTTGTTCATGAATCTATAATCCAGCTTAGCTGGAGCTGGAATTTTTATTTCTCTATAATCCCTTAGCTACGGAATACTAAAATATTATTCATATTAGATGAATCGAATAACCGTTAAAAGCAGAATAATGAACAAATTTGGCATTAAAATTTTTAGAGATATGCTACTCCTTAGAAGTCAAGATTACTGCGTGTAGATAAAAAAAATCATGTCACGTATTTTTCAGTTTTCTGATTAGTTGGGGATGCAATGGATTTATGATAGTTTTTAGACTTCTTGACCGGAAGTTTGCGCGTTCGATATTCGTTTCCCAATAAGTCTGTCTCTATACCTGCATTTAACTTAGACGAAATTAAGTCTATGTTCTCCTTCTGGAATTTCGTCTAGATATTTGTATTTAGAATAAAAATGTCGTTGATATAATTGTTGCATGTTTTGAAGTCAAGAGAAATTTTGTATTCTTGTTGCTTCAAAGAATTATTAAATTCGTTAGTTCCGAATAAATAAATGTGTACTTAATATTAATGTTTACAAGGCATCTTTTTGTATTCAATTCATGTTGCTTTACAATTTTGTAATGCATTTTTTCCTCTTTCGTAAAATTTTCGAAATAAGAACCATAAATGCGCGGTTTACAGTTAGATGGAGATATGACTTTCCTTAGCTATTTAGCTGTAATTTAAGTCCCACTTTTATGACTATAGCTGGAATCATTCTAAAGTTGAAGAAGAGAAATGGAAATCTTAGATGGCAGACTATTGATAGACATCTCTTCGACATTGACAACTTTATTATCACATCCTTCGAGCATGTTAAAATTGTATATTTGCCCATACTGTTTAATAATGATTTAGCACATGAAACGCTTTTCTTTTTAAAAAACATTTTGAAGGTGCGAAATTTTTTGGCTAAGATTGGGGAGACAGACTAAAATATTTTGATTATAGCTTTTTGATATTTTCTCAATTGATAAAAAAGCACGAATTTTTTCGCTCCATCATATGAAAGGTTATTTACATATATATCGATAATTTACTTTACTTTTTTCCATAGACAAAATGTAAAATTGAACATTTCTTAACCTTTCCTTTTAGAGATTAATTGTCGTTTAAAAAATATATTTTGAAAATTTTTTCATAAAGCTTCACTGAAATCATAAAAAATGAAAAAAAAAAGTATAAATGTTTTATTGATGTTGAATGGAAAGAAAAAAAAATTGTTAAAAAACCATTTTCATCAACCCTTAAATAAATTATCTTAATTTATGCAATTTAATAAAAAAATCTTTCTTGTAAATAAATATTGAGAAATCTGGAGAAAACGTAAACAGAAAGTAATTTTCACATTTTTTCCCTTGAAAACTGTTGAGAAGTTTTGATTTGATAATTAATTGTAACAAAAAAAGTTTTATCACTAATGATTTTTCTCTAGTTTGCATACGGCAGTCTCATTGACTGTCAAACTTTTTGTTTAATTAATGAACGAAACTATTATTTAAAAATAAGTGTTTTTTTATTCAAACAAATAATTTTTTTTTCTTCTAATAAAAATTCCGTGAAGAACAAATCAGACGTGTCAGATATATATGTTTGAAAGCAAGCGCTTTAAAATATGTATTTTTGTGTGTGACCTGACACCTCGTTAAATTTAACTGACACGACCAAAATTTAAATCAGCAAAAAGTTGCAACACTAAATTTGAACGAGTGTCAAGTATTTTTTTTACAAAATCATTATATTTTAATACAATTATTATGAAATGCAGTAAAAAATTGGTTTTGCTTGAGAATGTGTTGCAGGTTCCAAAATTTTTGAAATACAGTTTCTGAAATGTAATACATTTTAAACTTTTCAGTAATATGTAATTTATTTAAAAATTGCAATAATTAATTTCATTCTATGTACTTTAATCTTATTTATTGTTTTATGTATTTTTACATGATAATACAAATAATTATTATAAAATTATTAAAATTAAAAAATATGATTTACAATAAGCCATGCTAAGTTTTATAATTTATTGAAGCAGTTTCTAAAATTCGAACACTCTGATTTTCCTTATTTTACGAACTGGGAATAGTGAATTTTCTCAATAATTTGAGTTGTTAAAATAATGTGGATAATAAAAGATGCAAAATATCTGTTCACTTGAAATTACAGAGAATTCCTTCTCAGTTTATTTAATACAAATAGTTTGAGAATCAAAATGAATTTAAAATTTTTCTACGACAAGGAAAATTAGAAAATTAATATATCATTAGAATTAACTTTACGTTCATTGAAAATTGATATAACTGCAATTTATAAGAGTAGATACATGATAAAACTACGAAATATTTATGAAATATTTTTAAACAAAATAACAAAATGTAGGAAAAATGTTGTGATTTTTATTGTTGTTTTCTCTGAATGAAGAAACATAATCATTTTGCTATCAATCCCAGATTCGTTTCTGTTGCTATAGGATTCCTAACCTTCGCCGATGTAGGAGTTTCAGTCTGCTAGATATATTTCTGTTCCAAATAAGTCCTACATAGAAACAGAGAACCTCGCCTTTTCTTTAGATAAAGATACTCCCTCCTTTTCCATACTTTTTCTTTCACAGTCTGTTGGATGGATGAAAAAAATCTTTTTTTTCCGCCTGAGAAATAGGAGGTGTCTTAGACTTTAAAATCAATGCGGGTTTCTTTCCTGAAGAATAAAACATATGATTTTATTCTGAAGATAGACCCAATCCCGGGATTAATAAAGATCGAGAGGCTAAATGGGAAAATTTTATTTTCAATATAACCATTTAATGCTGAGGTAAAATTTATAATGCTTTATTGAATGTCCAGAATCCCATTGGCAAGGTACAATTTTGATAAAATAAATGTTATTCTTTAGAAGTTATAGTCATAGGATAATTTTTTTTGAATAATTAGCATCTATTAGAGATCCTACGAACTTCAAAAAATATTATTTGTTTTCATTTTAAAATAAATTTTTTATGCATAAATTCATGTTTACTATTTCTTTAAGGAAACATTTTAAGAATCAAATTAAGACAGACATTAAAACTATTCTTCGTTGATAGTTTGCACATCTCCGTTCATTTTATACATGAACCATTTTAATAAAATCATCCCATGGCATCATAATACTATTAAGAATTTCCAGTTCGTCTATCATCGAATTTTCGCTGTATTTATTTTTTTATACGGCATGTAAACTAGGAATACATTAAACAGAATCCTTCTTTCTTTGATTTCAACACTAGAATCCCGAGATTTGCATGTTTGAGGAAACAATAATTGCAGTTTGAATTTCAGAGAAAACTGTGTTCGATTATTGAAAATTTAGAAACTAGTAATAAAAAAATGTAAGTCGATTTTTACTGATGTTAACAGAGAAAAAAATTACTTTAGTTTTTTTTTATTAAATAATTATATTTAATATGAAAAATTTATCAAAAAACGTATTGATTTTCGCAAGAATTAAACTCGCATTCCTCTTCTTCACGTGAATATACTGAAACCTTTGCATTTTATTGATCGAGATACTGCCTGTTGATTTCAATTTTCATTACGAACTGATAAAACTTTATTTAAAGTATTAGAATTAATAAATTTAATTCATGAATTTATATTTGAAAAAACTCTAACAACATCAATTGCCATCCGCTACAAGTTATAAAAAAAGTAGTTGAACTTGAGCGGCTGAATAAAAAAAAAAATGTTATTAACGATTGAGTATTTATACAGAGAAAGTATGAAATAATAGTAGTAATTGAATGAATAATTAAGGAATTAATATTGAAAAAACTGTAATAACATCAAGTGTCATTCACTAGAAGTTCAAAAAATGTATTTGAACTTGAATGGATGAAAAAAAGTACTTTATTAATGATTGAAAATTTGGTCAATACATATAGGGACATAATACATAACTAATAATAGATATTGAATAAGCTAATTATTCTGCAAATGATGTGGATATGAGGACAGCGATGTCACAAAATATTGCGTTTCCACTTATTTGAAATATGCCGGGACCAATGACTGGGGATAAAGGGTAGCAATACAGTGAAAGGCGAAACAGAAAGCCCCTGAAAACAAAAACTGCCTAATATATGAATTCGAGTAAATTTGATGCATGCCAAAAATTTTATAAATATCTATTATGATGGCGCCTCGTGGGAAGCATTCATTCTTTGATACAAAAAAAAAATACAGATTTGGCAGTTTATTCTTTTATGCAGTTAAAATTTAACCATAAATATTACCTTAAAGTGTCTAATACCCTACCAACAAACTAGATTATTTTGTTCTATTGCTTTATGCCTAAAAGAAGATTGAACTTATTTGCATGACACTTTGGAAATAAAAACCTGTTTTTTAAAAAATCGGAAAATATGATACAAATCTACATTATGCATTCAGAAAATTAAAGATTGTTTCTTGAATCAAATAGTGAATTTCTTTTGCAAAATAAAACAGTGTTAGTTTAGCAGCATCTCATATTTAGAGGTTGTATCATATAAGAAAAAAATAGCAAGTATAAACGGGAAGTTTGAACATTTTGTATGTATTTCAATATTGATAAGAAAAATTTCTAAATAATATATTTACAAAAATGTAGATGTCTTTCCTTCAAAATAGTGATTGAGTCTCCGATTGCTCTAGAGCTGTTGGAAACAGAGGGTTGTATAAATAAATACGAAATTCTACTGTTTTCAATTTGAAATACTGTTTCGAACAATTTTAAAGAAAGAAATTTTAGGATTCCTATAAGAAAAATGGACCACAGTAAGGATTACACAAAGAAGATTTATTTTCTCTTTAACGTCAACTTTTTGCTTAGTATACAAGTTAAAAATGGATGCGAAACTGCCGGTTGACCTAAGGACTGGGAAACTTGGTACTTATAAAGCCTATAGCCCCATATATTATACGGCCACACCCTATTGATACTGCTTCATTCAGTAGTAGTGGGGGTGGTAGGCTGTACAAAAGAAGAAGCCCTATACGTTCTATGTAATTTACATATTTCATTTTAAACTCCATTTTTTATACTTCATTATGTTCTCGATTTTGCATACTCCATGGGAAACATTGTAACTGAATTAGTATTATTTTGAGGATTATTTAGAGAAGAAAAAAAACTGATAGAAGGAAAGACGAGAATGAGGATGGGAAAAAGGAAAAAACGAACAAACAAACAAGAGAATGCCCAAGATAAATTCTTGAAATAAATAATAGAAGAAAAAACCTCTTTGAACACTGTGAAGGCAACCTAAGCATATTTAATAGAAAAGATTCTGATTCACCTGTTACCTATTAAATTGTGACTACATATTCATGAGTTTATTTTTTTATTTTAATAAGGGATACGATAGCAAAAGATATATAAGAGTTTATAAACTTCTATTGAATATTTTGATATTGTTATAAAATCAATTCACTTTCCATTCATTCCCATTCTTTAATTTTTTTTATCATAATCTCAGCTCATTTTTTGAGAAGAAACTGAAGGAAGGGCCTTTTAAAAACGAAAAAAGATATTAAACATGTCGTAAACATATCAGAATTTTTGAAACTATTTATAAGGGCACCTAAGAATATATATATATATATATATATATATA
>JAOUZG010050968.1:5148997-5193759 GCA_026289955.1 Argiope argentata | reverse complement strand
GAACAATAATGCGGCAAAACAGGTACTCCCCATAACCACTCAAACTAAACTCACCATTACCACCCAAATATTGTGAAGACTGTTTAAAGAATTTCGGTTCAAAAATGTACAACATTAGCGATTAAACGTTTGGTTCAAAAATTTGCAAAAATGTCCATTTGATACGGACATTTTTAATATGAAATATATACAGTTATTCCTTACTGATTCATTTTTCTTTTATTTATTTCTATAAAGACGAGTAAGCTGCTGTATATTTACCATGACAAGTCATTTCAACAAGAAGAATAGTTTATTGTGTTATAAGGTTATACGGTAAGGAAATATGATTTATATAGGCATTCCTTAGCTCAAATTGACCTATTTACAATAACTCAAATTCGAAGCAATAGTCTAAAGCTCTGTCGTATAATTACACTTTAGGTTTGTATATTCAGACTTTTTTTTAATGTCCATCACGGTTTACGATTTTTATTGATCAATGAAAGATATAACTTTATAGAGGTGGGGACAGTTTTTTATTGAATTGTATTATTTAATTGCTTTGCTGAATATTTCCTTACTAAAATTAAGGCTTTTACATTCAATTAAGAAATATAAAATTATATTCTCAAAAGCTGTCATTTTATTTTGAACAGTTTTATAGTTAAGAATATTACGATCTTTACTTTTTTTGCCGATATCCTGGCTCAGGTATAGCGCATCTTCACAGTAATCTGGGCGTCCTGGGTTCACATCCCAGTTTGGCCATGATTGTTCTTCATCTGAATGTGCCCACCTGTAAAAAGGGGCTGTGCAGGCGAATATGGTGCGTGAGTATTTGAGACGTACTCTTGGTCCTTGTTGGCGCTACTTCTAAGAGACACGCCCTCGGCTTAAAATCGCAGACTGCCAGCCAGCTTGTCCGTGGCAAGTGCCATTAGAATTAGCAAAACATTTTTCTCAGTGCAATAGGTTTGGAATATATATTTATTTATTTTATTATTTTAATAATTTTAATTTATTTTGCAATAAATTAAATGAAACAAGAAAAGGATATCACTCATCATAATATTTCAATATACTATTGGCAATAGAGAAAAGACAAAATGATTTATCCTCAGGTACAAGAGATTCTGTTTAAATCCATTTATTTTTAAAACCCTAATAAATAAAAAGAAAAAATATTACTAACTGCTCAATATAGATAAAATAACAAGTGAAATATGTATTGCTATTTTTCAACATAACAAACAATTTTATAATAAGCATTGTTTCAAATATAGTGATTGAATCTGAAATAATTCCCTTCTGAACGCTTTCAAAATAATATTTAACTCATGAAAACCAGAAGCTCAAACTCCAATCAGTATGATTAGTTAATTTAGTCATTTATAAGCCAATACTGTTAATTAATTTCACTTTCGTTGAAGAGCATATTGTATATGAGACTATAACATATTAATTACCAATTGGTTACCTTACTACAATACAACGGCTATGAATGATAACTAAATCATGACTTAAATAATAATTATTTTTATAATAAAATAGAGAAACTGTAGACGAATAACTGTTGTTGCACTTGATGAGTCGTGTTTCATATATTTTTGAAAACTATTCTAATTGAAATGGTATATTGTTTTAGTAACCCTTGACTATAATCAAAACTAACTTTCGAAATGGGTACATATTAATATATTCATTTTACTATAAGGCACGCATTGGTTAAGTGAAATCTTTGATCAAGCCTTACAAATTTTTAACTTACTAATTTTTCACATTCAGACTACCATTAATTTCACGATACAGAATAATAATCGTAATGCGAAGAAACTTTTCTACAAAAAGTAACAAGATATTAATGGAAACGAAGAATTAATAACATTTTCAGATAAAATGGCATTTTGTGAAAATATGAAAACATTCCAGTAAAATTGCGAAAAAGATTTAAAATATTAGCTTATGATCAAGGTACTAAAACATTAGCCAATGAAATTTATTGTGACTATGATAATTTTCCTTATAGCTAGAAGGGGCAAAGTACTGGAAGTGTCCATGTTATGAAATAATTGAATTTGTGATTAAGTATTTTGTTCATTGATTTATATTATTTTTCATGGTTTATATGGTATGATATTAAAATTTCAATGTTTTTTTTAAATTTAAAGCTATATTACAATCCTACTCGAACTAGAATTGTAGTAAAATTTAGGTGAAGCGGTGATACATTTTAATTTTTAGAGAAATTACAATATATTCAGAACTAGCAAGGATAATATTTTTGTAGTACTTAATAGAGCTTCTTTTTTAAAAAATTGTTTCTGATTATGATATATTTTGCTTAAAAACTTTATTCATGTTTGTTTATCTTCTCAATAACTTTATTTTTTTTCTTTGAAGTTTCGTGATCTTGTTATTCTCCATTCTAAATGTCAGCGATGCACATTGTTGATTTATTTAATGTTTTATTCACTGAGAAAAGTAAAACTTGTTTTAAAGATTTTAAAAATTGCTTCAAGTTTTGTCTCATAAAATACTGAAAAAAAGAAAAGAAAAAAGAAAAGACTTCTTTGCATGGATTAAGAACTGTAAAATCTTCCACTTGCTACTTTTCGGATAAAAGAAATTTAGCAGGAAAGCAGTTTATTAGCATCACAGTTACAGCTTTTCCATTGCACGTGCTTACTTCATTAAGGATTAACAATGTAATAAAAAATACCGGCGTCCTGGCACAGAGGTAGCTCGCCTTCCTTGTGATCTGGGCCTCCGGGGTTCGTGTTCCTGTTAGGGCATAGTTTTTCTTCTGTGTACTATATGTGAGGTGTATGCTTTTGGCCCTAGCTGACGCTATTTCAAAAACAATAGATGCTCATTCGGCTTAAAATCGCTGACAGCCTTTTGCGTACTTGTCCATGGCAAGTGTCATTATTAACAACAATATATAATAAATAATTGGAAAGAAATAATCGCAGATATGAAAGTGTTATAAATGATATCCCGCCTCAAAAATAATATCATATAAAAAAAAAGTGAAACAATATTTCGTTACCGTGGCTAAAGTATTGATATTAAATATGACATGTGCTTGGCTTATTTAGTTTCCGACAATATTTGTAATCAAATACTGAACTGACAAATAACATTCCTTTGAAAGTTATTTTTAAAGCTATACGCACAAACTTCAATTAAATATATTTCAAATGAATAATGAATTTTTGAAAACACTTTGCATTTTATATAGAAAATATTTAAAGGAATTGCAATTTCACTACAATTTACTAAGTTGCTTGAAATAAAGGAAAAATGTTTTTCTGACCTTTACCCAAATAAAGAATAGATAATTTTTTTTGGAAAAAAATATTATTACATAGGCCACTCTCATTCATAAAATATTTTAACATCAAAATTTCTTTTGCTTTGCCAATTTAAAAGTATATTTTATTAATCAATAATATTTAATTATTTATTCGTTATTTTACTTAATTACCTACGCATTATTTACTTAATTATTTGTTCCTCATTTACTTAATTATTCATTCTTTATTTACTTAATTTTTTTCTTTATTTATTTAATTCTTTATTCCTTATTTACTTAATTATTTATTCCTTATTTTTTAATTCTTTACCCTTAATTCTTTTTCCAATATTTACGTAATCCTTTGTGCCTTATTTATTTAATTATTTTTTACTTAATTTTTAAATCTTTATTTACTTAATTTGTTATTCTTTATTTACTTAATTCTTTATGTACTATATAAATCTAATAATAGTAATCTTATTGGAATGTTATTTTTATCTCTATTCTTGAAAAAAAGAAGTATATTTCTCATGTTATATACCTCTGGGTAAGGTTTATCTTTTGCTAATGCAAGTATTTCACGCAAACGATACAAAGATGCATAGTACATTGTGGGAATCTCGGAAGTTATTTATAGATCTGATATATTCTGAGCTTTTCTTACCTATGAATATACCTAACTGCAGATAAAATGCTTCATTCACAACTCGTTTTCAAACACCACCCTCTGGCCAACAGCCAGATTTCTAACAAAAGTAGGAGAGCTTTTGTTTTTACTTAGTTATCTTAAGCTTTATATCGCTGTTACATTATTAAACCATCAACATGTTTCGCACGTCGAGGTGAAAATATATGTCCATTACTTTTATTTTATCTTTCTGTTGTTTACCTTGGAGCCTTTGACATTTGAAATAGCAACGACGAAATGTTTGACTGTTTTCATGTGGTGAGAACACTCATTGTGTCTTCGAAGCGAATGTTTTCATTACATGCGGACAATATCTGAAATGTTTTTTTTTCTGTTGAATAGGAGTAACCATAGTTTAATGGTCATTGTAAACGAATGGTAATATTTTTATTTAGAATATGGTAAAGCTATTTACAAATGAAACTTAACTTTATTGCTTTTTATTCTAATTGAAATTATTTTACTGAAACTGCTTTTCGTTGATGGCATCCGTAATGTTTTAAAACTAAACGCTCATGTTATAATTATATTCTTTTATTGTTTCTGTGGTCTTCTGAAAAGTTAATTAGTTCAAAGTAAGACAAAAAAAATAAACACAAGATCAATTATAGACTAACTACTCCCACCCGTCAGAAGACCTACAGAAAAATGACTGTATCGTCGCAATACTGACATGAACTGTGGTTGAGTTTTAAAGGTATCACCGGCCACGGTACAACCCTTACCTAAGGAAGTACGTCCTGTCATCGACGGGAAGTAGCCACCCTTATCCTTTCGAATATCCTCAAGAGTGTTGAGAACCAACCTTCGTATTGAAAGCTTCTTATTCTCACTTGCGAGGTGCCTCCCCACGAGGAGTTAACAACAAGATTAATAACAATATTGTAATATTTGAAATTACTAGTGGTGAAATGAATAATTTTCTATCTATTATTTCATCTGCAGCAATAGCATCTTAAAGAAATAAATGGGATCAATTAAAGTGTATTTACCAAATGTGTTAAGGAAATCAATTCAAATTTGATCCTATGTACAATAGTATATTTAAGGTAAAATAAATTCCTTTTAAAAATAACTAAAACCTAAAAATAATAATGGTTATTATGTGGAAATATAAATAGCTTCTATTTACAAGCAGATACTTTATTTAAATCTCATTCTAAATAGCTTTCTCAAGTGTTTCTGCTTGCCGGAATTTTTCATTTATTGTGAAAATAACAGAATCTTATTTCAAGCCCAAATTTCTATTATGGTTCGTTACTAAATATATTCTAAATATCATGATATTATTCCTTAGTTTACTGAAAATTTCTTCAAGATTTCCTTTAATTAGTCACCAGTTGTCATTGTTATACTCGGTTTTTATCAATTCCTAAACATGTTCACCTTACTGCTTTTATTCATAGACGTTTTCCAGTCTGATATTTTGGCCCAAATTATTTTTCACGTATAAATGATTCTTTAAGGACATAATGACGTAAGCAAAGTAGGGCCTATCTTATTCGTGATTATGGTTTCAGTAAACATTCAGTAAAGCAGAAATCCCTGGATGAGTGTAGCTTATTATCCCAGCATACCGAGTCATAACAAGCTAAGATATTTTATAAATGTCGGGGAATGATATTTTTACTGAATTATACTACAAAATTTATACATCATTTTCCGGGTGTTTTGATATTTAAAATGTCAGATGCTATTTCTATTTATTTTTATTTACTAAAACAGAAAAATAATTTAGCTTCAGAGAAAGAAAATAAATACTTAAATATTATTCAGTTATGAAATAAATTTATCAGTATGCAAATAAACTTCCATTTTTTAGCTTGTGAAAGAAAAAACTTTGTATATATACCTGCTTGTTGCTGAATAAATATATATGAAAAACTTTGCATATAAATTTGTTTTCTAAGCTGTATTTGCTTTCTAAGTTCTTTTTAATTTTCTCTTACTTAAGGTATCATAAATTCTAAACAAGCTTAGCGTGCATTAAAAATGCCGGTATAAATGTTTGTAAAGCAATATGTAGCAATAAATGTATTTTTGGTGAATATTTATTAAAAGTTATCATTTGATACAGACTATAAGTCGAATGAGGAGTTCAAAAATAACTTGAAGGTAACTAATTTGCTTAGAATTATTTAATAATTTGACTTATTATCCAGTTTTTGGTTGTCAGAATAACTTATTAGACCTTGATTAAATTAAATGTGTCTTCGGGCGTAATAAAACCATTTTCCTCTCACTTAAATATAATACAAAATTTCCTTACCATTCAACTGTCAACTGTGCCAAAAGCATTCTTTATTTCATTTTAATTATTATATTTGATTTATATTATTGGAAAATATAAATTGAATATTTTCCAATAATATAAATCGGCAAAAAAAGATTTAGGATTAAATAAGGCATTATCTATTCAATAATCACAATAAAGTTACAAAATTTCTATCTTATCAAATTAAAAATTTAAAAAAAATGAGATTACTAAATTTCTGAAAAGAGGAAGTACGTTGGATAAACAATGACCGTGGAAGTATTTTCTGATAAAACTTAATATTTTTCTGATTTTGGAGATTCAAAGAAGGATAAGATTTTCACGTGACTAAACGTGATACAGCCAAATAAAACCACACCCATGTGAAATGGTGCTTCATGTCTTGAATGCGAGAAGTAAGTGTGGACAGATGGTTGATATCTTAGCTTAAATGGGCAAAGAAAGCTCACACAAGTATATTCTAACTCAAAATGGAGTTCACATACTTTTTTAAGAAGTTAAGAAACTGATGACAAGTAACGTTGTGAAGATTCAATGAAATAAAACAAACTTTTATCTATTAGTACAGAAACGACGTCTCATTCAATTTAAGGTTAAAGAAATTAATTTAATCTAGTTAATATTTTTGATTTTATATTAGCAAGATATTAATTGTTTTATTCACTAAATATTTTATCTAATTATTACAACTTTAGATTTATTTTACTGTAAATTTACAATCATTATTTAAATAAAAAATATAACGTATAAAATATAAATTATAATTAAATAAAAATATAAGTTATAAATAAAATATAAATATAAATTAAATTAAGTAAAAATATAAATTATAAAACAATAGAACTACAACAAATCACTGTCCAAAAAGTTTTGAAGAAAACCGTTGTGACCTTTTGCCATGAAAATAGGCTAGTATGGAAAGAGATATAATAAATAGTTCTAACAATGAAATACTTAATATGATGCATGAACATAAATTTCAAATGAATAATCCATTATGTAACATAATATTTTAAGCAGTCTGAAAAATACAAATCTAAATGGCAGTGAAAGTTAAATAGTGTATTTTTCGTGGAAAATAATCAAAAGAATTTATAATAAATAAAAACATAATAGCAATTTACATCAGCTTATTGATCCAAAGAACTCATTTACAGCAGCTTATTGAGCCAAAGAACTCATTTACAGCACACGGATTTAATATTCTTGGAGTAGATGACATAATGATGATGTTGAAACTATGCAAACGAACATTACATCCCAATGAAAATCTACATTTTTAGCATTAAATTTAAGTCTTGATTTAGATGAATAAAAATATAAAAACAGTTTTTAAAAAAAGAAAAGGACATAGTTTTTTGAATATTAGAAACATAATGAATTGCACTTTGATTTAAAAGTACATTATACTTGAAGGATAATTGGAAGGATTTCATCAGTTAATTCCATGCATTTTCCAGTATTTTAAATAATTTCTTTATGCATCTTATTAATTCTAAAACTGGCCATTAAATCTCGGTTCAAAACGGAAACAGTTATTCATAGCCTTTTGTTATAATATTGTCCACATTTTAGCTGCAAAATTGAGCCCTTAAAAGTAGAAAATTCCTCAAAATACAGTTACAAATGGAATAGAATTTTTTTTTAATTTCTGAACTAAGAGGACGTAAATCCTAAAATAGCTTTTTCCCATTTATTACAGTTTTACAAGCAGAACTATGATGTTCTTACTAATAACATATTACAGCTTTTTGCATGCTTATTATAGCGTAAATTATCAGCGGCAACAAGTAAATTCATTTCAGTTTTTTTTCTCATTTGAAAAGTTGTGCTTCGCATGATTTTGAGTTATAGATAAACTCAACTAAAAATATGTTTAATATTTTAAAAAATGAATTAAATTTACTTATTATTCAATAAATAATATAGAGTTTATGGTTCTGAATGTGAACTTATTAATAATATCAGAGTTTTTAATCCGAAGTAATAAATACAGAAATTCTAATTAATTAATATTTTAATTAATTAATTAACCTTCATTTTATTTTGATGTAAAAGTTTATATATCATATTCTAATGTTTTCTCTATAAAATTATTGCATTTAAAAAAAAGAATTCTGCATTCTCAGAATCTATCTCAATGGTTGCCCTCTTTAATGAGTGATACACTATATTGTCTTCCAAATGATAATAATGAAGCTTATTAGATCATTATTACTTATAAATTTAGATGTCTCTTTTAGAAAAGAAGATTTCAGAAAATAACTGTTGACAATTTCTAACATTTTCATTTCTTAAACTACGATCATTATATGTTAACAGGGAGTTAAGATTAGTATTATGAGCTATATTTTATTTATAAGTATTCACAAGCTCATCAACTTGGTTTTAGTGCATTCCATTGTCTTTTAAAATACCTGCTATTTGGTTATGTTGAAAAATAATGTCAATGTTATTTTAATAATAAATGTTCTCAATTTTATTTTACATCTAATAAATTTCAACCAGTAATATTATTTGAGTTATAATCCACTTATATTTTTCCACTTTCTTAAAAATATTGTCGCTTTATATTAAAATATCACCAAAACAGAAAGAAAATATTTAAATTGTTGCGAACATGACAAATAATGAAGAAAATATGATATTCCATCTCTAATTTCATTAGTTGATCCAATAACTCTTAATTATTGAAATTCTTCTTTTTTGAAGCTAATGTTTACTGCAATAACATTCAGTCATATTTTTAAAGAATTCTTCTTACGGATATGAGAAATATATTACAGTAGTGTAAGTCAGTTTCATGATGATAATAGCATTTTGAAATAGATGCCTTTATTTTAAATGATAATGCAAATTGCAACATTAAAACAAATTCTATGAAGCAAGAAATTTTAAAAATATGGTTATTTTAATAGTTCTTCAGAAAACTTTTTCGATGATAAATTATAATACTTGGTCCATTTGTTTTTGTTTACTATATTTCCAAAAGTTCTAAATTTCAAATTCTTCACAAGGAATACTTTCTTAATACTTTAATTTTAAACAGGTCACTTTTTAATGTCTTTTTTATGAAAAACTAAATAGTGGATGGAGTTTTGATGCCAAAAACATTTAAATTCCTACACATCTCACGTTTTGACTACCTTTTATAAACTCTTCCAAAAGTCCAATATTTATCTCTAAAGAAATTTTTAGAAATATTTTTGGTCATTAGCCAACATTTAAGTTTAGTCATAGTTTATATTTTCAGTGGGTAACTTCAGAATTATGAAGGAAAATATTGTTCCAAAGAATAATTTTAGCGATGTATCTGAAAATATATTAATTGCATAATTCAATTTAATCTATGTAAATATATTTAAGAAAATTTAAATTATTTATTAGAATTTCGATAAACTGTTGGAATGAGGTATTTGCGACTTTCATGAAATTTCTCGAGGTTGTTAAAGGCTTATTTTAAGAAAACTACAGAATATTTTTGGAATTTAATTAAAAAATTCAAATTATTATAAATATTTTATTTTTATTCCTATGAATAAGTAGGTACAGAAAAGGACTTCATATAACTTATGACTTTCCCCACTTTTTATTCAGTTTTGAATAAACACGTTTGGAACCCATATTTCAGCAAAAAAAAGTTGCAGTTAGAAAGCTGAGAAAAAGTCATGGTACTGAATTATGGATTCATTATAACAGAAATGAAACACAATCTTAACTCTTCATTTGAGGAATTTTATTGAAGTCAGTTTCTTATGAACAAAAATGTAAAATATCTAGGAGATTATATATTTTTAAAAAATATGTTATCTATATATATTTATATTTATTATATATTTATTACTCTCTATATATTTATTAAAAGTATTTTAAAAAATATATCGAGATATATCTCTCTATATTTTTTTATATAAATATATATTTATTTACAAATAAATAAACCAGTTTAAGAAACTTTATAATACTGAGTTTACTCTATGAAATCAAAAAATTATATCAAGTTGTTTGTTTCTTTAATTATTATTTCAATAGTTTTAAAGATTCGGTTATTTTTCGTCCATTTAACAATGGAATTGTGAAATTTTAAATAAGTATGCAAGTGTAAGTAAATTTTTCAATTCAACTATTTTGAGTTTGAAAAATATAAAAATAACTATTAAAAGTCTGTTGTTGTTGTTACTAATGGCACTTGCCATGAACAAGAGCTCTGACGACCATCAGCGATTTTAAGCCGAATGAGTGTCTCTTGATTTTAAAGAATCGCCAACTAGGGCCGAGAGTACGACTTAGCTACACACTCATTACATTCGCTTGTACAGCCTCTTTCTAGCTTCCTCCACTCACAGATAGTACACGGAAGAACAACCATGCCCTAACCGGGACTCGAACCCGTCACGCCCAGATGACGAGGAAGATGTGCTACCTCTGTGCCAGGACGTCGGCAGGCTAAAGTCTTCTGAAAGTTAAAAATTGGCTCTTGTATTCGAAAAATATATGTATGATTAATCACAAATAAATGTATGGTTAATCTGAAATAAATTTGTTAAAATAATTATTCATTAGATAAATTATTAATCTGTTTTTAAAAACTGGGGTCAATTAAAAGACATTTATTTAAAATGATTATCACTCTTCCGAAACTACTGAACACTAAAATAAGGAATAGAAGAGATATTCTAATAATAATAAAATAAAAGCACCAAAGTTATCTTATCAAAAAATGTAGGCTAATGATAACCTTAATGATCATTATGTAATAAATATCGAGACTGACATAATGTTACCAGTCCATTTAGAAAAGCATTTGGTTCCATACGTAATGGCTCGTTCCAATATCCTGAAGGTCTCGTGAAGCATTAATTTATATAAGGCACAGTCGCAGCAAATGCAAATCATGCGATCCATTCCTCTCATGTAAGAAACCGACTTAAAATTAGAAGTAAATCGTAATGCAATTTATGTTTCTTGTGAGAAACGTAAATATGAAAATTCTAATATTTAGAAAAGATCAATAATCTTAAAGTTTACAACTGGAAAACGTCTCCCAAAACATTTCTCACATAATGTTTGAGAAAAGAAAAATCTTTTATCTTCCCCCAAAATTTTGAACTTAATGTAAAACATCGAGCACCTAGCATGACATTGGCATACAATTATTACGTAATATAAGCTTTGACGTGAATCTAAAATTTTTATTGAAGCTTTAGTGTAACCCCTGGTGAATTTTTTGGACAATTAATCTCTGTCATGCGGTTAATGGCATCCGAAAAGTCGAATTTGTGTTTTAGACTACAGATGGAAATGAAAATTTGAAACAGAACTGCAATTGTATACAGAAAATCAGATACCAAACTTAATATCATAATACATTCCTTTTATTATTTATGCTTTAGATAGTACAAACTAATAAATGGTCATCTTCTTGCTGGTTTTGATTCAAAATTTGATAGGTGACTCAAAATCAACTCTTTTGATTTTGACTTAAAATTTATGTACCGAATTTTATTCATTTAGCTTTCTTCGGTTTCTAATTATTGTGTTAGTTTATATTCCAACATCCAGACAGATTACTTCCTCTAAATAAATTCTGCTCAAAGTTTAATAGAAATCTACCAAATTGGTATTAAGGCCACATACCAAATTCATTTGTCTGGACAAATTTTGGATTGGATTTGTTATTAACAAGTTAACACATTTTTCCAAACATGGAGGATTCTAAAGTGAAAATTCATCAAATTCTGAAATTTGAATTTTTTTTGTGAAAATTAGATTTTGTAAGTAAGGATTTAAAAGAAAGAATTTTTTTAATGAACATAGCTTTTAACTTCGTGATTTATTCCAGAAGTTTCGTTAACAATAAATATCCATCATAGTTGTGCCAGTGTATTAAAAACTGGACTACGCCTAGAAGAAACTGCTTGAATATTTAATGTAAATTGTTTCTGAAACTATTACATTTATTTATTTCAATTATTGCTTATTCAAATAATTTTATTTAATAATAATTTATTTATTTTTGGCTTGTTTTATTTAGATATATCACAAACCTTTTATTCTGTAAACTTTATAAATTGAATGCATACAAGATTTTTAAACGTTTCTAATCAAGAATTTCAATAAAAAGTTTTAAATATATAAATAGTTTTCATATCATAGGAATCTGAAGAATAGCCAGACAGAAATCTTTTATTGATAAAAGATAACATTCAAGACAGTTACGAATAAATTATTTGAGTTACTGTTGTTGTGAATTATGGCCCTTTATAAGCTCGATAACAGTTATCTGTCAGTGATTTAAGCCGAGTAAGCGTCTCTTATTTTTACAGAAGCTCCAACTAGGTTCAAGAAAACAACTTAGGTGATTCATGCGTCACATTCGCTTCACAACCCCATTTTCACAGGGGTGGGCATTCACACACCTCACAGATAGAATAGAGGAGAACAACAACCAAGCCCGAACCGGGACTCAAATGTGGGACGTCCAGATCATGGGGAAGACGCGATACTCCTATACCAATACAATTAATTACACAATTTTTGCTTATTTTCACATTTTTGCTATATATTCCATGTAATGCACTTCTATTAATTTCTTTTATTTTTTGAATTAAAAAATATTGAGTATTTTTACATATATACAATCGATGACACTAAATCATGAAAAAAAATTAATTCAATATCCAATGGAAAGCAGGCAGAAACTTCATACTGTTTCCATTTGAATATGACATAATTTTGATCTAGCACGATTTAAAAAATCAGCAGAGAAATATTTATCAAATTTCCACACCAGTAATTTATGGTGCGCCTTTCAATTAAAATATCTAACCTGTTAAATATTCATTGAAACATACATTTAGAGTATCACTAATTTGATCACGAGTTTAAAGAATTTTGAAACTGTATTTCACGAAGAAATAATCACACATGCCACAAAAGAATGTTAATTAGATTGATCAATGACTATCTTCAAACATCCTAGCAAATCCTTGGCGGAGTAATTGATAAAGGGAATTAACGAGATAATTATTTTAACATAAGAATTTCGAAAATACGGAATCTTTTGAGATCAATCAAAAAATTTAATAAATTGAATTTTTAGCAAAGGATAACTTTTAATTATTTCTAATCCAATGTAAGCAAGATATATGAAAAGCATTCTTGGCATATTTAGTGCAACATTTATCTCATTTTAGTTTTGTTTTATAACACATAACAAATAACTAATTCTTTTTTCATCTTAGAAGTGAAAAATGAAGAACTGAGAATATGCATAATGTACCTTTTTTTTTGAAAATTTAAACTTTCTTAAATCTTGTTTGCACTTAAAATTTCGTGTTCTTTTCATCACAAGATTCAATAATTGATATGCAAATGATCAAACACTTAAAGATATTCTTTCATGATTGCTAAGTACCAAATACTAATTCAACACTTTGAATTTTAAAGGTGAATAATTTTAAAAAAAGTCAATATCCTCTTTAAATGCACTTATTTTATTTTAAGTAATAAATCTGTCATTATATTTTTTTCGAAAACATTGGTAGAATGGTTAAGAAACGTTACTTTGACTTTGTTTACTCCTTTCTCTATTGATTAAAATAATTTTACCAAATAAATAAAATTTGTTTGGTGTAATTGCTAATTTAAATAAATGAAACAAACCTCTGAGTATTTCTGTATGCTTGCATTTCTTTCAAAATCAGTTTAACTGAGAAATGTGAAAGGACGCCGTATTTTTATTCGCATTCCAGGAATCTAAATGCAATTTATCACATTTATAGCTTTAGAAATATTGAGAAATGAGACAAACACCTAATCCAATGGACAGGTGACTACTGATTTAGCATCGCGAGGGAAGAAAAATTTCCGCTTACCTCCAAAGCCGGGTCTAATCTGTCTGTCGTAATTTTCCGCGGAAAGCAAACTGTCCAACAGTTTCGAAGTGTTCGTCATGAAATCACTCTTTTCCGCCGCCCTGCAAAACAGGAGGAGAGATTAGTCGACCAAATTCAATTTGCTCTTCATAATTGAACTTTGCATTCAGACTCTGTATTTAAGAAAGTCTTTTTTCGAATTCCGAATGAATCAGATTTAAACATTCACAGAATTTTCAAAGGGAATGTTATTATGATATTTACTTCCACTCTTTAGCAGCAGGTCCTCAGTTAGGAGATTTTTAAACTTATAAACTAAAATTAAGAACTCTTGGGTGCTATAATTCAGTGCAAAAATGACATTTGATCAATTAAATTTAATTTTCTATAGCTTTTAGTGTAATCAATACGATAACACATTCCCAAACTGAAGGTAACATCTAATGAGAACAGAGAAAACAACACAATTTATGACTTTATCAATGACATTCTTGCGACTTCTAAGCTTTATATAGTAGTTGTACAGAATTAGTGGCAGTAAAATAGGATATCAGTTCCATTAATAAAACATTTTTTTAAAAAAAAAAAGATCTTTAATTACCCTGTATATAGTTTTGCGGTTTTTTCTTATTATATCGCAACTCTTGGACAGGCAAGTATTGCTACAACCATAAATTATCGAAAGAGGCCTTATATCATATATTTATAACTAAAAATGGGGACCTCACAATTTATTTACCACAATTAATGTTTTAAAATTTTCTACAGACATTGTTACTAAAGTAAACTTAGGCTTGGGAGAAAAGTTGTAAAATCTCATTTGACTAGTTGAGTTTTTTTCATTAGTTATTTTTTAGCACTTTATTGTCTTATTTATAAAATTATTTTTGTATTCTATTTAAATTTTTAATATTTTTTTTTTACATTTTGTAATGGGAAAAAAATCTTAAAGCTCCTATTAACAGTAATAATTCAGAATTAAATTCAGAATTAAAAACTTAAACTTTTTTCTACTTAAATAGCTTGAAATTAGCAGTATCAGAATAAAGTGCATAATTTTATAATAAGAATTGTGAACTTCACTCGAATTTCTTGAAAATATATTTATTCTTTAACACAATTGTTTACAAATTGTTGTTTCGAACATTGATAAATGACCCCTACATGACGAAAAGACTGCAATGAAGTATTAATACACTGTTATCATACCGCATATAGCATTTAAAATACACAAATATAAATATTTTAAGTTTCTGGAAGTCCAGAGGTCCGTTTTAGAAACTTCATCGCATGTGACTCAAAGTAAATATTAATTTCCATTACAGATTACCACAAGCTTTCTATACAGTTATGGAATGTAACCAGGAAGCAATTAATTTCATCGGGACGGAATTGCGGCTGATTAACTTCTGCTGCTTGAATATATTAAAGTAATAGTTTGTTTATGGTTTATTGAAGCAAGATCTATTCATTGACTGAAGTAGCAGTACAAGTTACAATAAGTATATAGATTTACTTGCCTTTTGATTTCAGGTCAGAACGCGATTGCTTACAATGGTTAATTTTAGTTGATGACAAAAAAAATAAAATTAAATGACAAAGATATGTGGACTGTTGAAATTAAAATGAATCAACAGAGAAAAGTGTAACATTTCAGTTACTATGGGGATGATGTAATAGTTTGTTAATATGAATCCTTTTATTTGATTCTTTTCTTTTCTGGAGCATGTGATAGAAACTAAAATGCATTCTATTCAGGTTTTTACTTATGATATTTCAACATTAAAACAATCGTTTTCGTGAATTTAAATGATATTTGGTATAGATGATGAAAGAAAGTTGAAGCTTTAGGTATATTTTTTACTGTCAAGGTAGAACAAAAAAAAATATGTTTTTTAAAATCTGTGGTTTTAAATAACTTATAAAGTTTCTATAATTCAAGTAATATAAAAAAAATTAAAGTCAATTCCCATTTAGGTCAATAAGGAATTTTTTTTAATTTTAGTTACTTTTTATCAATAATTGCAATACATATAAAAAATTATCAAAAAATTATTGATTTTTGCAATAACTGACCTCATCGCATTCACCTTTACGTGAAAAATACTGAAATCCTTGCGTTTTACCCATTTAAATACTGGCTGTTGATTTTAATTTTCATTACAAACTGCTAAAATTCTATTTAAAGCAATAAAAATTTATTACATTTGATGAATGAATTAGTTCTTGAAGAAACTGTAATAATATCAAGTGTCATTCACTGGAAGTTAAAAAAATGTATTCGAAACTTGAGTGGATGAATATAAAGTATTTTATTAACGATTGGAAATTTGAAGAAGATATATAAATATATACGGGAAGAGTGTGAACTAATAGTAGGAATTGAAAAAAAACAAGAAGATGTGCCTATGTTATCCATAGTGGCCCATGGAAAAGGAATATATACGTAGAAAAATTGTCATTTTCGATTTAAACCGTACTTATGAGAATGAAAATAAGCCTATAATTTATGTAAGTGCAAAATTATGTTCTAGAGAGCTCATTAAAAATGTCTTCTTTTTCAAATTAATTTATTAACTAATTGTATTTACTGACAGAATCATATTTCCCCCGATGTTATCACAATTGTCGTAGAAGCTATGAGGTAGTGAGGAACGCCTATTTTCTTTTCTGATAATATTAAGGCATTATTTGAAAACGATTTATTTAAAATGATAAGAAATGTTTCTTACCATAAAATTTACTTCCCTACCTTTTTCCAACTTAATTTTTTAAGCTTTTTCAATGAAAATATCATCTGTTTCATGAAATATAGGATACGAACTGCCAACATTATTTAATATCTCAGTTTGGAGAAATTTATAATCATTTTGTCCCCAATTTTGCAGAAAATGAATTAAAAACAGAAACGATTGAACATTATGAGATACGAGAAGGAAATATACAAGATTCAGAAACCTATTTTAAAATAAATAAGGACTAATCGTTTATTTTAGCTGTGGAAAATAATAGAGATGTATTGCAAGTAGAATGTTCAGTCTCCAACTAACTCATTTTCTCAGATATTTACACAGATTCAAAAAATTCTACTCAGAGATGTGACCGGATAAGAATAAAGTTTTCTAAAACCCAGCAACTGTAAATTATGATACCCCCCCCCCAAAAAAAACCAATCTTGTCAATCCCTTAGACAAACAAATAATGGATATTCATTCTGATAATTTTAGCATAATCAATCAAAATATGCATATTTGTTTTTAAAAAGTCCACTCTTCATGATTTGAAATGTTACTGTCTCCAACTCTACAACCTCCGTTTTTTTATTGAAAGGATTCAAACTCACAACATCAAAATTATTTTTTAATGTGAAGTTTCTTTCAGCATAATCTTTCTTGAAGTCATGTTCTTTGCTTCCATCTATACTCGACGTTTAAGCAAAATCAAATATTTATTAATAACCAGATTTGTCACATGAAACGCATTACGCAAGTAGATCACATGGGGAATTCTTTAAAAATATCAGTTGTTAGTTTGACATAAAGTAATGAAATTTTTGGCTAACAGGTCATTACCGTGTTATGAATTTAATATCGCTTCCCATCATATGAAAATTTTCAAAATGCTTGAAAAAAAACACAGGTATTTATAATATGAAAAGCTTGATTTTTATTTAATACCCCCCAAAAAAAACCTGTCACTGGTAATTAAGAATTTTTCATTAAACACTTTAAAGAGGAAAATTGAATCTTAGTCGTAAATATTATATCCTTCAGTTCAGAGGAAACATATAATGTTGTCATTTCCCTTTCAAATAACAGAAAATAACGAATGAGTAATAAAATTAAAGAAAGTTTAGTTTTCCCATTTTACGAATGCGGTTGCCATTAAAGTAAAAATGTAAAAAATAAAGCAATGCATTGTAATTTAAACTCATTACAAAATAACATTGAAAAAGATCAGGAAAGTTTTATTAATCTAGAGTAGTTTAAAGAAGTATACATTTTTCACAGATCTCTATGGCTTCAATGTCGCGTACTCTAGTTACTATTCCGCTTACTCCATACGGAGTGTAGTATATAATAAAAATGTTAAGATAGATCCTGTACCAGGGAACAATTATTTTATCAAGAAGTAGTTAATTTTAAATTCTTGCTCCAAAGAGAAAAAAACCTTAAAAAAGTGAAGCGTATATAAAATTGAAATTATGAGTTAATTAAAGTTAGATGATTACAGTAATACATAATTACAATATTTAATGGATGGTTCAGTATTTTTAAAAAATATGTCTTTCCTCATAATTCAAATTTAATAATATAATCTTTTTTTTATTTTGATTTCTAAACTAAGCCAGCGTTCAGCTCCCCCCCCCCCGCTTCTTAGGATCTAAAAATATAGAAATTTAAACCAATGAATTTTGATCTATCTCAGTATATGGAAACCAGAAATCCAAAAGAAAGGCCAAATCAGATCTACATCCAGTAAATTTCTGATTCATATTCTTAGAAAATTAGTAAGTATTATTACACTATTATATAATTTATACAAATGCAAAAATTTAACAATTACCGGAGAAGTTCAGATTGCTGATTTTGATTGGCCAAAAAGTGGAAATAAAACAAACCGATGAAATAGCAAACATCATTAATATCTGTATTTGAGCACATTATCTTTAATTTGATGCTTTTAAATTGTCTTGTAATATAAATATCCTTCTTCACACATTCACATTAAAAAATTCAGCGAGACGAAATCTAATGTATATGATTTAAATCATGTTTTAGGGCGCTTCATATTAATCATCCTTTTACCAATATTCCTTCGAAAAATGTTGTATTTTCATGATAGCCATGTATTGAAATCCCAACTTTTTGGAAGTATCCCTTTTCATCTTAAAACAATTCTTGAAAACATTTCCTAACGTATTTATGTTGCAAGCTCATGCAAATATTATTAGTCTTATTGACTTTGATTAAGAAACATTTAGAAGCAAGTCAAAAAGACTTTTTTGTCATGTATTTGCAAAAAGATTTCTTTCAAGCATTTAAACCAGCTCATTACAACTTATGTATTATACAAAAGTTAAGATAAATATAAGGTTTTGTGATATACTACAACTTGAGAAGTATTTAGAGATTGTTGCTGAACGGTGGTTGAGGACCAAACTTGGAACGTTAGGGCTTGTAGCCGAGTAACTAGATCATTAGATAAAAGTGAGCCTTCCTGTTCGGATGATGATATCTGGCTTATGAAGCTATCGATACATATTCTCTCACCAGTCGGTGGTGAGACGAACAATGTTCTTACGCCATGCGTAAGGTGAAAGTGTGTGAGTAATTGGTGGTGATGTTGGCTGTTGTATTTAATGCGCCTGACAACTGTTGCTGCCAGTAGAAGGCGCTACAACAGATTTCGAAAATTACTTATTCAAGGTTGCGAGTCACCATTGTGAGTGAATGATGGAAGAGTGTGCGGTCGAATTCGCAACGTTAGGGTTTGTAGCCGAGTAACTAGACCACTAGACAAAATTGATCACTCTAGTCCAGAGGTTGTTATTTGGCTTATAAAGTTATCATCACAAGATAAATATATTACTTATAACACTGTAACCTTGTAGGTATCTATACAACTTATTACAATTTCCTACATTTGATAAGTTACCTTCCATACGAACCTTGTGTCTGCAAGATCGGATTTTCGACACCTCAGCATTTCACTTAGAGTGAAAATACATGAATTCAAATTATGAAATACTAAAGCAAGAATAAATATTTGATAGACATGAAATTTTGAAGAAAATGTATAGGCATAATTTTTTTAACTTCAGTTTTTGACGTCTCACTTACATATTTATAGAATTCGCCAAAGTAAATGTTGATGTATGAAAAAGAAAAATGTCTTCGTTTATCTCGAATAATGACGCTTAAATAAATGAAAGGGTTTTTCAGTTATTCAATAAAGCGTTTATGACAGAATAAGCTGTCATACTTGAATAATAAAGAGTCTTTCCTTGCATCAGTGGATAACTGTATTTTGAGGTGGAACAAAAGAGTTTCTGCATCAAGTAAATGAATAAATCATTGTATGCATTCATTATTTACGTCACGTATAGATTCGAATGATATTTTAAGGGCCACTTGTCTGCTTTGAGATTACTGTAACATTTCGTTATTTTAGATGTGATATTCCGCACTAGAGGCAAAAGGACAACACAAATAAGAGTTTATTCTCATTTCGACTTTAATGCGTAATGTGAGTAGATGAATAAAAGTGTCTGCAACCCTTTTTATGGATGGAACAGATCTATGGTGGAATATCAGATGTCGTTTTTGATCATTCATTTTTGATAATAATGGGATTTTTAAAATAGATTTAAATGTACACCTATAATTGATGTACTAGATTTCTCACAATATTTGCGTTTATAAATATTTGCCTTTTGGGTTAAATTTAGTTACATAATTTATAAATTACAATACTTATGCAGAATTTTAGTTACATAAATATTTTCGGACTAATTGGAATCGTTTTTTTCTTCAAATTTCATATATATATATATATATATATATATATATATATATATATATATATATATATATATATATATATATATATATATATATATATATATACACTTAAAAATTCTAGTTCATCAATGATTCCTGTACATTTTCCATCGTATTTTTAAACAATGACCAAAATGCTGCCAAATTTGCAATGCACTCGTTTTAAAACAGCGCATTTAAATGAGCAATAATTAATATAAAATATAATTACATGAATATATGCATCTCGTTATATTCTATGGGAGCGCTCATACAAATAGCAAGCATTCTACTTTCAAGATTAGGGTTTGTTAATCCTTTCCTTAATGAATCCTCCCTTCAGGATTAGATAATTCGCATTTCATGCAATATTATTGATATTGTTTGATACTTAACAATGTTATAGATATTGTTTGATAGTTAAATATTGTACATATTGTTGCGAATTTGTGTTGTTGCTTCCCAGCTCAAATAATTTTAATTTTATCGAAAGGAAGAAAGTTTTACAAAGAACTAAGATGGATGCTTGTGTGCTACTGTTATCTTAGAGTGCTGATCTTGAGTACATTCGTGTGTTTTTTGCTTTCTGTAAATTTGCAGTGTTTTTTTTTTGTGTGTATGTGTATGTGTATACGTGTGTGTATGTGTATAAATGTGTGTATGAGTATATGCATGCGTATATATGTTTTTGCGTTGTGCAAATGTATGTGTATAAATGTGTGTATGAGTATATGCATGCGTATATATGTTTTTGCGTTGTGCAAATGTATGTGTATACGTGTGTGTGTGTATGTGTGTGCGTGTATGTGTGCATGGGCATTTGCATGTGTGTATATGTATGTGCATGTGCATATTTGTATATGTGTATGTGCATATGTGCGTTTGCGTGTGTGTATATGTGTGTATGCGTATGTGTATATATGTGTGTGCGTATGTGTAAATGTGTGTGTGCGTATGTGTTACTGTGTGTTTGTGTATGTGTCTATGTGTGTGCGTATTTGTATATATGTGTGTATGCGTATATGTATACGTATATGTGTATATGTATGTTTAAGTCATGTTTATATTATATATATATATATAATTTGTGTGAGTATGCATAAACAATTAACATAATTATTGTTTTAATGTTTTTAAAACTTTTTTTCTGATGATATTACCTCATTTAAAATAACAACCTTATTTTGGAAAATTATCTGGTTAAAGTTCAATAAATGGAATGAAGTTTATATCCAATTATTTGTCATAGAATATAAAATTATTTCTTTTACTAATAAGACAAATGCTTGAATTAAAGGCGTATATTGAATGCACATTATACACTTGTCATTAAATATGAAATTTCAAAAATATATTATTTGAAATATTCTTTTCACTATCAAAAAGTATTTTAGAAAATTTGAATAAAAATGATTACACCTAAAAAATTGATATTGAGTATAGCAATCTCAGATTACAATTTAAAGTTATCTTGCAGATTTTTATCTTATTTACATTTATAGAAAAAAATAGTAATTTATAAATATTTATAATGTAAAATAGAAAGTTTTCTTATAGATTTATGCATATCTATCTTATTTTTCAATTTAGCAACTCTATCTAAATATTTCAACTATTCGTTATTTATAAAAACGATTTCCCCATTAAATTCTTAAAATCAAATGCAATTATATATGCTATTAAAAGTACACACTGAGAATCAGGTAAAATCCATTATTAGCTAGTTATTTTGCTAAAAAATACATTTTGTTTCAGCACCTCGATGTTGAAATAAATAAAACAAATTACTTTATGGCCTAGACAAATGAAAATTTTATTGTATGTTTTGAATTCTATAAATGTATCGCTAAGGAGAATGAGGAGAAATCTTTCCTCTTTCCATTCTTTTCAAATTATCTTACTATTTTTTATATACGAAATAATCATAAGTAATTTAAAGGGAAAAATTGATTCGCAATTCTTTAAAAAAGAATTTCGGAATAAAATTTGCTCATGGGAAAACTTTACCAGCTTTAACTATTTTATGAACGAAAAATAATTTTAAATGTGTGAATCTAGTAGCTTGGGAGGAAAAACGTGTTGATGTTTCTGCATTATTTATTACTAGATTTCTTCAAAAATAAAAAAAAGAAAGAAATTAAAGCAACTAAAAAAAATTTCTAAATTTTAATGTTCCTACACGTAACTTGACCACATTGACTAGTACACGGGGATGTTGAGTAATTAATTTTCACCCATTTCGTATGCAAGCCCTCTAATTTATTTCTCTTCTTTCTTTTTTTACTTTGCCTAACTTTGAAGAAAGGCATAAATTTTATTTTAATGTAAATTATGCATACATTGAAGGAGCTCGATTAAATAAGCCGAGCTTAAAAACATTCACTAAAGGAAAAATTAAACGGTAAATCTTTAGGGAGAATTGGAAAATCGAAAAACTATGTAATGAACGCTATTAATTGTGTTTCTAACCTAAACCTGAATAATTTTTAATCAGATTAACTGCTTTTGATTCTAATAAATTTAAGATAAGCTTTAAATTATTGCTACACAAATAGCAAAATTCGAATAAAGTAAATTGTTCAACTAATCTGCGCTTTGAAAACACTTTTTTGCATTTGAAATTATTCGAGGATTAGCTATTAAAAATAATAACCATAAAAATTTAAGATAAATCTTTGAATGCATACCGGCATGGTTAGGCAGCAATGAAACGAATATATCTTTTATAATAGTATAAGAAAACCATACGCAATGAAGCTGACCCAGAGAGTAACCGAAATAAATTAAAAGTAAAATTCAAAAACAAACAAACATGAAACCAATATTTACTTATCAACTCAGGGATTGAACTCATACCAAGTAATGGATCAGCTTTAATTTAACCAAATGAAACCAGATTTTTAGTTTTCGCTCTTTTATGTCAACTACCCGAGAAGAATGAGTTCTTTCTCTCATACATAAACGAACTAAGATAAACAATAGAGTGGAGTTTATCCGCTAATATGTCTTCTTCTTCTATATAGAATTACATGGTCGTTCCCTAATAAAGGCATTTTAATAAGAGCATCAACTACAAAACTTTTAATTGTTTCTTTTGAATGAATTAAAAATCTTAAATGTAAAATAGAATTAACATATATATTTGTAAAAATGTCCTTTTGGCATATAGTATAATTCTAATGTGCTCATTTCTTAATATGATTTATGAATATTTGCTCCCTCAATTTTTGTTCTGAAGTATTCTATTTGATACTTTTATTTTTATTTATAGAAATTTAGATTTATAATGAACACTTTTCATTTTTCGGAAATGAACAGTGAACCCATAATTTCTTTTTTAATCATTTAAAGGGCCATTATTTCTAGTCATGATATATTAAAATATTTTTAGGATTGCGATTGGGATAAAAAAAGTGATTCATTTATTATTAACTTATGAGATAAACTTAATTAAATTAGTTAATTTATTTGGCTAATTAATAATTAAGGAACTAATTATAACATGACATTTTGTTCGACATAAGGAATCGAAGCATCTGAGTTTCTGTCTTACTGAAAAACTCTTCACAACTTATCCCAATCTATATAACTTCATTCCAAGATTGATAATTTTGGTGGAAGCATACTTTTCAGGGCCCTTGAAATGATTAATACTGTTTTCTGGAACAGAATTCACTTGTGTGAAATGCCACTACCTCTATCATCTTTTTTGTGTAAAAGGGATCGATATATTTTATTTATTATATTTATTTATAGGAATATTTTTATCAAAAATGGCTGTTTCATATGTTTAATTTTTTGTAGAATATTCATATAAAATTTACTTTAAAATTGTTTCTAAGCCGTCATGAAAAACATTAATTTGATTACGTATTTTAGAAAGATTTCTGATGTACTTGAAATATGCTTAACAGTCTTTACTGATTTTGTTGCTTCAAATATTTTCAAAAAATAATCAAAGCTAAAATTCTAACAGTTAAAAGTGTCTTTTTATTTCAAATTAAGCTCTTATATTGTATATTTAGATATAACAAATTATATGCATTTCTTTACACAATTAATACAGCATTCGAATTCAATGTAAAGTCGAAATGATTTTTAAAAAAGAATGATTAAAATACTAATTTCATAAAAAATACATAAATCGTTTTAAAATTCTCATTTCTACAAATTCTCACTTTTTAGTGTACGCATTTATGTTTATACAATCGATATTTTGCATTTACACTTTTACTCTTGCATTAATTATTATACAGATTTCAAAAGCACCAAATGGGAATTCGTTTTATTGAATTCCAACTGCGTTTACAGATTTTACCAACCTCTTGTACAGAGAGGCTTTATATTCGAGATAATCAATAGTGCTTAAAAGCTTGGTTTGCGTCATTACGCATCGCTAGCACATTTTTAGCAGAACATAAAGAATAAAGATAATAGGAGCGACAAATAATTGAATTTAACACATATTTTAAATGATTTCTAGCTTTCTTGACATCTATATTGGGAATATTTTTTAAAAATATTTAGCTATAATAATGCTTAGTTTTCATCTGACAGTAGTCTTTCATGAGACCAATTATCTGCATCGTAATGGAAATAAGTTTTTAATATCAATTTGGATGAAAATAGATTTTTCTTTTTTTTATTTCCCATATGCGAAATACATATATAAAAAAATATTGTTATCTTTAGAAATTTGATTGAAATCGGGATTCTACATTCGAGATCTTCATACGGGTGAAAATCACGATTTGGAACGATAATTCAAAAACGCTTTGAACAATAGAGACTTTGATATTCTCACTAAATTTGTAGATTTCTATCAAAGTTTTAACGAAATCCATTGGCATGTAGTTTGTCCGTATGTCTGTCCGAGTGCAGTTGAGCATGGCGACAACAAAATATAAAGAACTAGATATAACATAACGCCTTCCTATGCCCCGGTGCCTAAAACATTAAGTTATTTAACCAGTTGGATGACTACAAGATGGAAGACGAATGCATTTTAAGGCTGATGAAAGTCACTTTGTAAGTCACAGATGAATATAACATAATATAACGGTATCACGTGCCTGTGTGCCTATAACACAAAGTTATCTAACGAATAAGATGAGCACAAGTAGAAAGAAAAAAGTTTAAAGGAAACAAAAAGACAACAAACCATACAGGACCTCCAAAGAGAGTCCCATTGGTGTCAAATACTACAAGAATATATTAAATTTTTGGATTAATATTTACTAAATATAGGGGAGGGGAGGAATACTTAAACAAAGGGCGACTATAGTTTGAACTTGCAGAGAAATGAGATTGCTAATTAAAAAGAAAAAAAAATGATTAAATACATTGTAAACATCTGTATGACATGTATAAGAAAAGATACAAACACTGTAGAGTCAGAAATCTGTACCGTCCATCTGGGTATTGTTTTGATTTCCTTCGTGAGAAATTGCATTTTCAAGCTTTTTTAAATGAATAACTTAATTGATTTTGGCAAGTGGCATTTTTGTCTTAGTTATTGTGTAGTCTTGAAGAGGTCTTAATTTGGTATTGTTTAAAATTTAGCAATAAGATTTTCATCAAATTTAAAATCAAATCCAACAAAGGGTTTTTTATCAGTATGAATGTAAGTTTCCATTCATATAAAACATAACGCCTTAAATAATGGATTTGGAGTGCGAGTTTGTGAAGTTATTATTCTGCATCAGTTTCTGTTTTTAATCTGACCCAAAACACAAAACACTCCGAAATTTTATACTCGGTTTTCTTCACTGTGCTACGAAGTATTCAATTCTCCTGGATGGGGTTTAAAAAAAATCTTGATCATTGTCGATCAATTCGTAAAATTTTGATTATCCACATGCCAGTTAATTGGTCACAATCGTTTTGGGGTCGTTGAAGAAAAGGGTGTTTTTATTAAGGGAGTACAGGGGAAAGTTTGTGGAATCTACTCCAACTGTTTTAATATAATTTTTGATAATTTCAATTTTAATTCTGAGAGAAAGAATAAAAGGTGATTTTTTAAATCTGTTAATGATATAAGGATGTCCTAATAAAGAGCTTTCACTTTTAGTTATTAATCTTCTATACTAGTGGATATGTCGTAGAGAAAAAGAAAATGTAGATATATAGAATAATACAAACAAGTAATATAAAAAATTAAGTCCGTTCCTAGTTGAGTTAACAAAGAAAAATTTAATTTAGTTATTTTTTATTAAATAATTAAAGCCATATAAACAATTTATCAAAACAATCATTGATTTTCGCAAGAATTGAACACGTATTCACTTGAAAAATACTGAAATGCTTGGATTTTACAGATTGAGATATTGCCTGTTGCCTACTAAAACTCTATTTAAAGTACTTAAAATTAATTCTATTTAATTAATGAATTAATATTTGAAAAAACTCAATTAGCATCAAGTGTCATCCACTACAAGTTTTAAATAATGTAATTGAACTTGAGTGGATGAATAGAAAGTATTTTATTAACGATTGAAAATTTGAACAATATATATACTTGTATATAGGGATAGCGTGAACTAATAGTAGATATTGAAATATATAAATAAATAATTATCTTGTATATGTACGATTGTGTAAAAGAATCGTCAACTCAGGAAGGCCTAAAACAGAATTAACAACATTAAACAGAAATTGGGGTTATACGGCTGTCTGGTATTTATATTGTTCTCGCAACTATATTTCCTAGACATGAGGTAATTTGTAAATACGAGTGATCTTTATCATCCAGAACATTTACAAATCTTGGTTTCATCCATGAAAGCAATTCTATTCTAGTCATAGATGAATCAGACGATTTAACAGGTGATTTTTTGGGAATATCTTCACTTTAAAAATACCTTAATTAAGTAAGTTATATTTGAACAAGCGTTATTGTCCATAAAAATTAAAGAAGGAAGAATTTCAAATCGTCTTCATTCTTAGATCTCAAAAAGTTTCAAAGTCTAAGTTGAAAACATGGAACCCAATGTGCCCATCTAACATGAAAAATGTTTTAATTTCTCTCTGTGGAAGCATTTTCAAGGAAATTGCACATTTTTACGAACAATTATAATTATCCCAAATAGGTTTATTTTTTCAAAACGTTTGTTAAATTTTCTATTTTCAATCATTGTAACAATTAAAGATAATTACACATTATATGTTACATTTTATAATTATATTCGTAATTTTTTGGAGTTTCGAGTTATCCCAAATCAGTTTGCAAAAAATTTTTTAATCTATTTGATATTACAATAAAAAGTATTTTGAATCAATATCATTTTTATCTTAGAGTAGTAAAAGTAAGGGAAAAGAGTTTTTATATCTTTCGTGATTGCAAAGGCTAATAGCCAGCACTTGATTATGAGGAATCTCGCTTTTTTTAGGTGGTGGCTTGACATAGGTTACATTTATGTTATTTATGCAGCTACTCAAATCAATATATAAATTAGTCTGTATTATACATAATAAAGAGACTTTTTAAAATATTATCAAAAAGCGTAGTTATTTGAGCATATTATACTTGAGCAATAATAATTAAAATTAAAAACTTTTGAAATGATTTAGAAAAATTTCTTTGAGGATACTTTATTTAACTGGATCACAAATATAATATTATAATGAATTTGTTGATTGGAAAGAACATTAGTCACAACCAGGAACCAAAAGGTATTAATCACTTGTATGAAGCGTTTCTAAATTCATCCTGGTTATTCAGTTTTTGATTCTCTATCCAATAACATTTATAGTTTTTATTTTTTTATAAAATTATAGTCACTTAATAAGCTTAGTTATAAATTAAAAGATTCTTTCTTATCAGTTCAAAATTCATAACTATGATACTATGTTTTTAAATGACTTTTCTTAGAGCCTTATCTTCATTTCTTTGTTTCATTTACTTCAGATCTTCATAGAGAAAGCATTTTTTAAAGTTTAATTATAAATTCATACTGAAATATGTTTTGATAAAAATTTATATTCTAAATTGAATTTCTTTTTACATACGTCACTTAAATATCTATTCTAAAGATATTATTTGAACAATAGTTTAAGCTTAATCTAAATGTGGTGAAGTGAATGAAAATATTTTTATTTTTATTTCCGTTCTATATTACATTGACATTTTAAATTCCATTTCGGATATAGAAATTTTAATTTTCTCAAATAAATTGTCATGACAGATTTAGAAGAAATTTTATGTAATAAACAGGCACTTTAAGACAGGTAGCTTTTTATTTCTTTGCATAAATATTTTGCAACTCACCAATAGTTTACAATCACGAAACCGTTTTAATGCGAAACAGTTGCTAATGTGGGTGTGGTTCTAATGTACCCCTAATGTTTTGTTTTCGTAAAGCAGACTTCCTTGTTGCTACGTGTCCAAAAGAAGCGACAAGAGGTGCACGTGATGCTCAAACTAATTTTACAGTAACATCTTCCGTATTTCAAACATGATTTGATTTTCTAAAAGCAGTTTCCCATGATTCACCTCGTTTACACACTATTACTGAGGTTTGTGAAAGCCGCAGATGGCGGACCAACACATTATTCAGACACGTCAAAGTTTAACTGCAGAAGATTTTCTGATTGCCTTAATAAATTTGACAAATCTTAAACAAAGTTATTGGAAACATATATTAGGTCTTTAAATGATATATTATCATTCATATTGAAGTTAAAAGGGAAATCATTTCTTGATAGTAGTTTAACTTTGGGAGAAATAAATTTGAACATTTAATACTTTGAGCAAAATTTTAGCGCCAAAGATTGACATTTCAAAAGTGTTATAATCGAACTACTTGTGTACATAAAATACACCTGCTTAGAGGTGAATAATTCTACGTCAAGTATTAAGTTTTATATTATTTCTTTTATAATGATTGATTGACTTTCTAAGAATTACGACTTTGATTGAGCCGATTACACCCATAACTTAATTTTGTTCTATAAACCTCACTGATGATAAAATTGCTTAAATAGTTTATATTTAGATTAAAAGCCTTAAAACATTTAACATCTTTTTTTATATCATTGAAAAAAATATTTTTACCACCGATTATTAAAAAAATATATTTACAGAGCTTTTTTCTAATATCAATTGTCAAAACAATACACATTCTTCTCAATAAAATATTATGTAGCATTTTTATTTCTAGACATGATACTTCAAGAATTCAACAAATATATTACCTTCTGAATGGTAGTAATGAATTTAAGTAATAATATATTGATGACATAAAATATTGAAAGTATTATTCAAGTAGTAAAATCATCGGTCATGAATCGCAAGTTCTAAAATTATTTTTTCTTCCTTTCATTTTTTACTCTTATCTAGTCATTTTTATCCCAATAATATTTAACCGAAAATTTGTAAAGTGTCTCAAAGTCTCTCATGAAACGAAACTTAGCAGTATATTTTTCTTTTTTCCCTTAACTTTTGAATCGCTGATTATAAATTTTGTGAGCAATGTGAATGGAATATCATACAAATGTTAAGAAATATCGAACACCTCCTTTTTGGCTAGGGGATAACTTTACGGTAATTTACAGCAGGGCTTCTGTTCTTAACGTTTAGAATTGTCAGGAGATTTTGGGGTTTTTTTTAAATAAAGCTTATGAAAAATTATGTCGAGGGAGAAAACTAGTATTCAATTAATTTTCCAAAAACAATTTTTCAAAAAGAATTTTCAGTAACATATACTATATGTATTCTTTGCACCTAAAACTAAACACACACACACACACACGTTTTTAATGAGATTGGAAACGATGAGGCTTCATTTTTCAACCTCCCGCGGTTTTCTTTTAATAAAGGTTCTCGAAAAATGATGACACTTCTGTAGCTCGAATGACTGATAGTTTGTGATAATAATAGAGACCGAATGGTAATTGATATTTTTTGAGTGAAATTATGTTCATTCCATAATCATTTAAGAATTGGGTGATATAATTTTAAATCAAAGATTATTATATTTCTGGAACTGAATTCAATGTTATTCTTTATTTCATTTAAAGTTTGAATTTAAAACTAAAGTCAAAATATCTTCCGCAAAATCTTCTATCTGAAATGATTCTGTTATAGTTTGGACAGAAAAATTTTCTGGATATATTCTGATTTTAATTTTTTTAATTATAAATTAAATGCTTTTTGCATTTCAGTGCTTTCGATTATACAATATTTAAAATTGATTCGTCTCTGTCCTTGAGTTTTAATATAATTCTTTAAATTATTCAACTGACACATTATTGAAATTAATTTCTATTTTTGCAATCAAAAGATTTATTTGATATCTTGATAGTGAGATTTATGTCTATCATTACAAATACAAATTTGAATGGGAAATTATAAGTACAGGGGAAAATTTTAGTCGGCAATGATTTTCTTTCCGAACCGAGAAATAAATTAATTTTTAGGCGAACTTGAAATTGCAACTAATATTTTTGTATTGAAAATGGCCGTGCGCTCACTTTTGATTATTTAATACAATTATTTGACTGCAAAATGAAATAATCACACTCTCCAAATATTATGCAGAAAGGGAATATATTTTGACAATGATCAATTACAAAATGATCCCTTGCTTCCAATATCGCTGATGTTAGCACCATTTCATAATTCTGCTTTAATTATATTATAATATGGATAATATCAAGATACTATCTGATATTCTGTCACAAGTCAATAACCTTTCAACACTGATCACATTCGCAAGCCACAAAACTATATTTTACACAAGAGGGGGGGTTGCTGATGAAGTAAAGGATATTGCAAGCTGTCTAATCCATTAATGCATCAATTTGTATGTGATAAAAATTAGTAATCTTTTGGAAAAAACTGAACGAATTGATCATTTACCAGCAGAAAGGATTAAAGTATAAACAGAAAGAAAAAAAATAGTTTTTTTTAAGTAGAAAGGAAGCAATGTAGTCCATACTCATAAACTTCTATGTGATCTTTGATTAAAATTGTTAAACTGATGATAAAAACACTTGTTATGAATAGAAAAGGCATGCATCAGAATCAGAAATATATATTTATTTCTATGCTAAATTAATCATATTGAGGTTCAAAAGATTAAAACTTCTTTTTTTATGCACAGAAATGGTTATGTGAATAATTAGAGAACAATAAGTTTCCAAGAGAATTTTCGATATCTTACTGGGAAGTTAGAATCAATTTAGCTAATTATTTTAATCTAGTTGATGATATGCTATTAACAGACTGCTAATGGTATTAATGTACTGACATTTATGAATACTATTTTGATCCTAAACGTACTCAGTAAACATATTTCTTATGATTCATCTACATTGTATAAGAAAACAGCCAATTTAAATAAAATTGTTAGTTCGAGTTTATTCAGAATTCCGATTAAACTAATAATTCTATAATAAAATTCTTTTCAATCGATAACAAAAATAAATTTTGAATTTCATTTAAATAAAGATATGACTTAAAATATTAGCAAATAATTAATAACCATTTTATAACGATTTTATACAGTTTTCTTCTTGATTTTGTTAATAATAGCAATTATTATCCAAGACTTCCTTACAGGCAGATTTTTATTCAAACTCTATCAAGAATTTCTATTCTGTAGAAATATATTAATAATACTTTATTGACAAACAAATAAACTTTTATTCATGCAGCTAAGGAATTCTTCATAAAAGTAAGTTAACTTAAAAGTATATTTTATTTTAAGATGCGTTTTTCTCGAACAAAAAATAAATTGGTTTATTTTTTAACGGGAAATATATACTGACTGTAAAAAATTTAAAAAGAATATAAATCCAATATATTCCTAAAATTTAGGTACATTTCAAATACATTTAAATAAAAAAAATAAAATAAGAATCATAAGGGGTGGTGATAGATCAGGTGTCACCCACTACTCAAAATTACGAGGTCCGTTCCAAAATTAACCCTAGTGTTGCTTTGAAAAAAGAATGTAATTATAGGAAAACTAAATTTAAAATAATACGAATATCTTCAAGTCTGTTTATCATTTCCCTATGAGTGAAATCGTACAGATAATCTTCTCAAGCCCATTTCATATAAGAAAGACTCTGCACATTTTGAAAAACACTTTTGACCTGAACATATATTAGCTCTAATTAAGTGAAGGACTGTAAGCATTTTGCATAGTTTCACATAAAATACGACGTACTTTCAACGAATTTATTTATACACTTGTTGATTTAAAAAAACACTGTTCCTGTTACCTCTTTTACAAACCCAAAATTTGAAAAAAGAAATCTTTTATCCTAAAATCAATCAACAAACCTTATTGGTGACTTTATATCTATTTTTAATCTTAAAATAGAAAGTTCAATTTCTATTTTTAGTTCAAACACTTAACCAAAAGGAGTTTCCTCTTCTGTGTGGAATGATGGTTTTCAGTCCGTAACGTAAAATTGCCTAATCGTGTATTCCTGACAAAGCAGAGTAAAAACTTGTCTGCTTGAGTGTCGTAGAAAAGAATACTTTAACCGTCACGTCAGTCGACAAGAGTGCGATTTAAAACGCTCGAAACAATGTATAAAAAGACGTGTTTTCTTGTTTTTATTGAAATCCTGTAGCTCACTGTTGAATCACGTTACTCCAAATCTTAAAGTTTTCATCTTATGTACCAAGTCATTTCTTTAAACCATTCAGGACATTATTTCTCATTTGTTGTCAATGGTTTTTCAAATAATATCGAATGAAAGCGATTTTCTGAGCTTTATTTAGATTAATAGGGGTAGAATCTTTATTTTCAACTAAAAACATATCTCTATCTAGTTCCCAATAGCCTCCACCGTACTTCAATAAATTAAAAATTGCTAAGCCATCATTTTCTAATAGCAGCCATTAGTACTTTAAAGGTTAACGTTATGACATAGTGGTAGCACGTATTCCCAGCGATCTAGGTGTCCTTGGTTTGAGTCCCGGTTCGAGCACGGTTGTTCTTCTAAGTTCTATCTGGGAGGTGTGTAAATGTGCCTGCTCCATGTAAAAAGGAGTTGTGCAAGTGAATGTAACGCATGAAGTAATTAAGTCGTACGCTTGGTCCTAGTTAGCGCTACTGAAAAACCAAGAGACGCTAACTCGACTTAAATTACTGAGCGATAGCTGTCAGTGGGCTTGTAAAGTGCCATAAATAACAGTAACAACAACATTACATTAACATATTATCATAATACTCATATTTTAATTTGTTCATTTTAATATATACGGTTTGTTTAAAAGAACTATATTGTTATAAATTGAAACATAGGCAATTCCGAATTTGCCACACTTGACCATTTAATTAGCAAGGCAATACTCTTCCTATTTCAATCCAGATCTAAACTAATAAGGCATTTATAATCATCCCAATAATTTTTATGTTGTTCCAAATAGGTTACATTACAATTAAATTTCAGAAGAATTTTTTTAAAAAAAATTCCTTAAAAGCTATGGCCTTCATTGTTTTCTTTAAATCAATAGGTAATTCAACATATAATTGTTTTTGGTAGTTGAAAACGTAAAAAATGGCTTTGGATAACTTCCAGTTATCGTCAAAGGGTCGTATTTCAGAATAGAATTACCACTTTTTAGCTACTCATCAATGTTGGAGGATTCTTGGACATTATAAGAGATCGATAATATCCTCTGAATTTTCAATTTCCGATTTTTAATGCAAAGCCGTCTTTTGAAAGCAGTAATAAAAATTTCAATTCTACAATTATTGTCGCCTAGGCGTGTTATGTTAGAATAAAATATTTATTAATTAGCTATTTATTTTTAACTTAAATTAAACTGAATGAGACGTACACCTTAATTGGGGAGGGGCGGTTAGTCAGACCGCTAAGAAGATGGACTTTCGGTCACCTCTATTCTATTTTTAGCTCAATGGAATGGATTGACCCAGTAACATCCTGCTTCGTGACCTTCACTACACGTAAACTTTTTTATCCGGTTTTAAGCAGATTTTTTTAATTAACGTATTTTAGCTATTTCTTAGCACGACGTCTGTGAGAACGTACTACCTTTTAGTGTTCCGGTTTTATGCAATGCTTATCAGATGGCTCTAAAATTTGGTGCTTGAAACATCATCCAGCCTACTAATTCTCGTTATAAAGCAGAGCTCCAGAAACAATTAAATAAAGCAGAAAGGAATTTTAAAGATAAGAATGATTGTACGGTAAACTTTTTCAGTTTTTTTTAAGTTAAGGGTAAGGGTAAATTTTACAGTTTTTTAATAATTTCTTCTTTATTTTAATAAAATGTGTGAATTTTAGATAAAATTGTATTAATATTTAAATTTATATTTAATAGTTTCTTTAAGAAAACATATGTTTATTCATAATATAGAAAATTTCAGCTCAAAACCACATGCATGGCATTTCTGGCTATAAGAGGTAATATTGTATAAATGAGCTTTACAGAAAATCGATTATTTTATAAAAGCAAACTGATTGGACAGAAAAAGAATTGCTCTCAATGCACACTTACAGAATTTTAAAAATTGGTCAATGGAAAATCATATTAAATTCATCATTATAAAGCTATCTTTATAGCTCAAACTTCCCTCCCTTATATATCATTTAATTAACGTTTATTGCACTGCCCAGAATTCTAATATCATATATTCAGCAAGAAGCTCTATTTAGTTTTACTATGGGCTTGTAAAATTTATCGAATATTTTCCCTCAAGAAGTTGTCCCACGCAGGGGGAGGGGGGGGATACCTCGTCATTGAAAATGAGAAGCTTCCGGCATGGTAATTATTTCCCGTAAAAAGGTGGGGGTCCAGCTCCTCTCATCGACTTCGGGACATACTTAGCAAAGGGTTGTACCATGACTTGTGACAGCCCTTGGGATTACACCACATTTCCATGAAGTGTTGCTGTTACAGCAGTCCGGTCGTTGGAGTTTTCCGTGTAGCTTTCAACTGGTCGAAGTAGACAGGTTGTGGTTTCCTCAAGAAGTTAAGTAGAGAAAAATTTTAAGGATATTAATAAGAATTTGATGAAAAAACATTTCTTCGATATCCGAGACTACTCATTGCAAATAATCATCATTCGATGTTGTTCTTAGCTATATTACACTAACCAATGTAGCAAAGAACACAACGAAAGTGGTGAATGCAATTTATCTAAAAACTGCATATAAAATTCAGCGAACGTATAAGTAAAATTTCAGGATATATTTTCTTAAAATTTCAGGATTATAATCCAAAATGTTTTTATCTCATGTTATTCTCGTAACGGAATATCTATTCAATTATTAGATTTGAAGGAACTGAAAAAATTCAAAATTTTTATACTGAATAGAAATACATTTCTAATTCTAAGGATTAACTTTAAGCTTTTCGTAAAACTATTATTATGAATACTGATCTACTTAATTTGATCAGATGTGCTATTTGGGCGCTGAAAAATAGAATTTAATGTGACCTAATTACCTAATTTTAATACACTGAAGTATTGAGTATTAGTATCATGTGAAATCATGATAATAGAGCTCATCTCATCTATTATATAATATATAGAGATAATCTCATCGTAATTTATATTGTTTTAATTTATTAGACCTATATTAGTGGTTTTGGCATGCTCTAAAAATGTTAGTTGACTAACTGCTGTATGTTATACCTAACAAATTTTGCGACCAATGATTAGGGCCCTCGTGTATTATCCTGAATGAGAACGAAACTTACGTTTAGGAATAAAACGACAGTCTTAAAAAACATCCTTAAATCTCTGCATAAAGGCATCTTCTTAGGCACCTGAAGTAATATGAATTTACCTATTTGACTCGTTTGTTGGATTGTTTTTGATTGTTTCCCACTTATTGCCAATCTTGTAAAAGCTTAAAACTTCAAGCCATTTGCAACACTTCAAAACTCAGTTGGTAAAAAAAAATAGTGACCTGTTTGTGCCAAATTTTAACTTTTTGGACTGCCATTATCAACTCAACTGTAACCCCTGCAAAAAATCGGTGCTGTTTGACACAGTATTTATGTTACATCTATGTACTTACTTTACTTTTAGACTGACAAAAATGAAAAGAAAATTGTAGACTTTCATTAGACTGTCTATTCTCATCAGTATATACTTGTATAAAAAAATTAATGAATGATATCTTAGGTCTGGCGTCGAGCGATAATTCAGAGTTGCCAGGCCAGTCTTCATCAATAATTGCTAAGCTTTAAAGTGAAAAGTTCATTCAACACATCATATGCATTCCATTCTAAAATGTTTTTTTATATATACGCAAGAGTAGGATTATTGAAGTTTTTTAGGCAGCTTGCAAAATTTTGTTACCCACTCACAATCTATGTCAAAATTACTCTGCACTTCACAATCCGATGAATTTAGAAACTGCATTTTTTCATCCGACTGACAATGCATTCATCGCCCAGAATATCGGTCTCCGTAATTCATTAAGGCTGCAGGGCATTGTGTCTCAAAGTTTAGAAAAAAATAATCAATATCACTTTAGTTTGCAGAATTTGTATTTTGAAATGATCTGTTAAAACAGCACTTGATCACGCGTTTTGCATTTCACATAAAATTGTCGATGAAAAGCCTTAATGGCATGGCATTAACGGTGCTTGTTACATGTCCCTTAAGGCAGATAAATGCTTGTTTAGTGCTTTCGTCCATTGTAAGATCCCTTCTCCGAATGCCTTCACAAAGTATGAATTGAGCTATAAAAGCTATTCACAAGTGGTTCGTTTTCAATAAAAATTCGGTACCTTTTTTAATGATTTTTTTAAAAGCTGAATTAAAGTTTCTTACAACTTGACATTTTCTTTTCTTTCATATTATTATTTTTTTCTTCTCTCTTTCTATGATTGAATGCTTTTTGCAATGGATGATACATTGCGTGATGTTTGACATAAATACATTTTTTTAAAAAAAATTCTAATGTCAGCCATAAATTCATTTATATCTTTAAATACTCGTTTTACTCTGCTCATTGTTAGGAAGAAATGTTTTTTATCAGATTTAATTAGCTCCTGAAGTTGAATTTTTATTTAAAAAGAAGGAAACGCAAGTGATGTCATTTCTTTAAAAGTGCTTTAAGCTTCTTTTTTTTTAAAAAAAAATATTTTTATTGAGATTTTATCTGTTTCCTTAAATAAACCATTTGAATGCAAAATACAGAAATAGCGAAGAAATTTTTTTTTTCATTCTCCGTCAATCTCATACAAACTCCTTACCATTTGATTCACTTAAATCTGAAGTACATGATAAGTTATAATCGATTTTCTCGGATAAAAAATTGGAAAAACAAGAAGAATTTTATCGTGCATAAATGCTTTCATTATGAAAGAAAAATTCACGAATAGTTTTAAATAAATTAGCCTTTTAAAGTTTATATTTTTAGGAGAGTCTTTCCTGGGCAACTATTTTGTTGTTGCTCATATTTATATCCTTAAAGTTAATTTTTTTAATAAAAAATTCAAAATAATTTCATGTTATAAAATTCTTTATGCATTATCCAGAAAAAAGCAAGTGAAGCAAGATAACTTTTTTTTATTCATTGAGAATGCAATTCTCATAAAAAATTTTTAGAGACCTCACTGAAATCTATTTAAAGTATAACGTTTTCTCTTTTGTGCACTTTATGGTTTTTCTATAAATAGAAAATAACATTGTCTGTTTTTTGGGAATGCATTAAAATTGCTTAACTGTAACTGAAGCAAGAAAACACTGCTTTTAGAAGTGTTTTTATAAAATGAAAAAAAATTAAAAAATTTTATTTTTAAAAATAAAATTTTAGCGAAAAATACATGCTAAAAATTAATTATTTAATTGAATGCTAAAAGGCAAAAACCTTTTTGAAAAGCAATATCTGATGATTTTTTTTAATTATACACAAAACATTCCTAAAATATTTTTTAAGAAATTGGATGATTCAGCATTTAATATATAGAGAGAGTACTTTCATATGGAGTACTTTGATTTAAAAATCATGAAATAAATTATCTCTGCTTATTCCAAAGTTTATAATTCTTTTTCTTACATAGCAAACCCTGTGGAGTAATAAGCATGTTTTTTTAATTTAAATTCTTCTCTTTTTTTAAAAAAAAATCTTATTTAAAGAATCTTTTAAAAACACATCGCTACACATCTCTATCTACATTATTAAATTTCTGTCATTTTACTGATATATTCGAATTTTAGCACTGATTAAAGCTAAAAATTCATGTAAATAAAATCTTAATTCTGATTAAATTGCAGTCTTTTAGTTGAAACAGGGTGCTAAAATTAGCTTTTGACATATAGAACGCAATAAATTATTACTTTTAAAGCTATGATGCAATATAATTATTAATTATTGGTTTATTTAAATCTGAAATCTTGTGACATCTGAAGTATTTAAGATAAATATATGATCTATGTTGTATGATCTAATAAATAACTTATCATTTTTATTGTTTGATGTAAATTGCCTATCTTTTAAAAGATTTATTCCATACTCACGTTTTATTTTACTTTATTCTATTTAAAAACAAATGTTTTTACATAGTTGTTTTAAATTTACTTATTCTATATACAAAAATGAATGTTAGTGAAAGTCTATTGAAAGGTCTTGTCATTTGATTTGAATGTTATATTTGAATGATATTTTGTAGTATGTAAAAAATAGAATTTAGCTAATAAGCTAGTACTTATGAATTTTAACAGTTAAATTATTACATAAACTTTTGAAAAGTCAATTTTTTTTAAAAAATGCCTTTTCCCCCGAATTAATAGTTTTATTTCAATTACAGTAATTAACTGCATAAAAAATATACCAATAGCAACAAAATTTCGTGGATGACGAGAAGTATAAAAATTAGAAAGGGTTGAGAAATCTTGCTAAAAGAGAAATTATAAATTTCAATGATTCTCTGATCCATTGACAATGCTGTAATAAATGATATGTTGTCCTCATTTACATGACTGTTAGATTTTTAAACATACCTTGTTATACAAATTAAATTTTTAGGAAATAAATCTATTAGGAAATAGCTTGGCTCTAAAACTAAAAAAAGTATGTTGGTAATAATTTATGAATAAACAAAATATCTTCACAAAAAAGTTTTCAACTAAATTATACTACATTATTGTGAAAAAAAGTTATATATTTATATTTTAACTATCATTATTACACTCTTTGTATATATATAATTGCCTCTGACTTCTGAGCATATGAAGGATATGCTTGATCACACATTTTACTCTAAACATTCAATCAGAAAAACATTTAATGGCTGATAAAGTTATGAATGAAGCTTAAAAAATGATATAAATTCATCACAGAGGCATAAAAAGCTGAAAAATATTACTAATTTAATGTTTGGTACTTACGTATTAGACCGTCGATATTTATCGCTAAATTTGAAGGCGTTTCCAATGAGTTTCTAAACCGCCAATAATGGAAAAAATACCGCTATTATTTTTTTAAAAATGTTCAAACCCTAACTGTGATCCACCATTTAGTGTGGTTTCGTTGACGTCGATGGTATGATTTATCGACAAATTTGAAACCATCGCCAATGAGTTACTAAACCTTTGTCGACCGTTAGTGTCGACGGTCTAATATGTAGGTACCAATGTTTTTGCCTTATGTGGGCAATACTTGAATGCATTTTTGTAAAATAAATCAAGTGCTTGTGAGATGACGTAAAGGTATTACTAAATATTTCTCTAATTTCACTAAAATATTTCTGAATTTTTCTACACGTGTTTTTATAACCTACAAAATTCTTAATTTAACTATGAGAAATGTACAGAATAATGTAACAATGCGCCAATTAATATTTTATGTGAGTAATTTGAATATTCAAAGAAATATGAGTATGTGGCGTTAGCTTCATAAGCCTGATTACATCCCTTGGAATGAAGTGCACTTTTGGTCTAATGGTTATGTTACTCGGCTGCAAACTCAAACCTTACAAGTTCGGTCTTAGGGCGATCCGCATAAGCCGTAAGTATTTATTATAAAATTTAATTGAGTGTATGCATAAAATAATATATTTTTCCTTTCAAAGTTTCAGTACCAAATATATTGTACAGTTTATATAAAGATTCTACTTGAATATTGTTAAAATACAGAAGTCAAGCTGAATTTCTTTTTCTATTTTAGACGAGGGAAAGAACGAAAGTTTACCTGTAAATGTAAGTATTTTGAAATTTGAAGCTAACAGTCCTTATAACGAATTGTTTAAAAAAAATTTCATATTAAGAATTAAGCTCACAGTTTGACATTAAAATCTGAATTTATATCATATAACATACTTTCTTAAAACTGGTTTAGTCATAGAATAATTGCAAAGAAATATGTTATATTTTATTTTTCTAATTATTGTATAATTAAACCAATTTTTATTCGAAAATGAAATGTCACTGTAAATAACGACTTCTGTATTAGAAAATTTCATTATATATCTAATGAATCATAAAAATGTACCCAATCATTTCTATTATTGTGAATTTAAGAGGACATTAAAAAAATATATAAATATATATTTGAAGTTATCGTGGTTTTACATTCGATGTATGCGTTGTTTTCTTAAATACTCAAAACAAAATTCAGTTTTTCCTCATTTACCGAAAAGAGCACAACTGTACTTAAAAAATATATTGCCAGTTAAATTTATGGAATAAAGTAAAAGTTCAAAGAATTACTTTCAATTAGAAAAAAAATTAAATATTTACTTCAGATAATTATATACAATTGGTTTTCAGTTACATTCAAGTATTATTTTCAGTCTTCCAGTTCGTTGAATTTTTCAATGTATAGTAATAATCTATACCTTAAAAACCATCTTTTAAGTTAAAGAATTGCTTTGTCAAGTCAGGAAAGAATCGAAATGCAGTTTTCAAGCGGGCGGTGAAAAAAAAGGCAAAGCTTCTTCTTTTCTTTATTTTGCACTTCATCTCTTGTTAAACAAATAATTAGAATATTGTTCTGAAAACATTTGTTTTCAAAACTTTCTTGCCTTCTATACATAAAAACATATAATAATAAATAAAAGAGGTGACTCACAGACAAACTTTTTAAATAGCAACTGAAACAGTAGAAAAAAATGCTACGAAAATAAACTAAGCATCATTAATTTTCTTTTCGAATTAGACGAATTCTGTTTTCATGAATACTTTGTCAAGTTCTTATTGAGATCCATTAGCTGTAATTTTACTGAAAACAGAAAAACACACACACACGCTTCTTTTAATTTTATGCAAAACAGAATTCTTTAGCAATGCATTCACGGAGTTTTTAACTGCATTGAACGCTACAAAATTCAGTGAACTACAATAAAGAAAACATTTTACAGAAAGGCAGAATAAACTAAAGAGCTGCAAATGGCGCTTCTTAGACGATCTATAAATTTTTATGAACTTTAAAGAATGACCGGAATATGTTTCGTGAGAAATAATTCCCTTTGAAAAACTACTTCGCATATTTGCCACAACGAAGCTGATTGCATCTAGAACTGTAAAATCTCCTATTTTAAAAACTCATCAGTTTCTGTTTATTCTTTTTACCCTCACAGAGGCGGAGAGTTTCATTAAAAAGATCTCAATTAATTATTTTTCCTTATTATGTTAATAACTCTTCCGCCGGTGAAATAGAATCAATTAATAAAAGAATTAAATTACTCAGTAGCTTTGTATACGTGTTTATAAAAATTAGAAAACAACGTTTATATCATAAAGAACGCTTTTTTATGTTGTTATCGCAAATTGCTTTCATTAGTCTTGTGTGAAAAAATCTTTTACTGTAAATACAGGATTTTTTGTAAAGAAATGCTGAGATGTGTGATGTATGTAGTTAGCGGTTTAAAGAATCTAATTGCAATTAATTGGAGGCCTGCCACTATTAATTGTAGTTTTACTATATTTTTTTGTTGAATTAGCATAATTTGTCTGTTTTTAAATAAAAAGATTCTTTGCAAGTGTAGAAATTATCGTTACAAGAGATTTGTATTATAGTTTAATTACATTATTTTACAAAATCATACAGATCAATTCTTGAAATAAAATTCGAAATTTTCAAGAATATTCTTTTTAGTATACAAATCTTTAAAATCAATTGTACCCATTATTCCTAATATTAAAAAAAATATTCTTATTATTTAACAGACTATTCTGAGTTTTAAGCAGATTATTCTTATTATTTAGCAGACTATTCTTAGTATTAAACAGATTATTCTTATTATTTAACAGAATATTTTTAATGTCAAACAAATTATTCTTATTATTTAACAGACTATTCTTAATGTTAAACAGATTAGTCTTATTATTTAACAAATTATTCTTAAATAAGGTAATTCAGATGACTTATTATTATTATTGATATGGAATTATTCACATTATTTTCAGAGAAAATTTTCACAATTTACTGAAATATCTCCTTATATAAGAAATTTAAAAGCATACTATAAAAAGGAAATGCCTTTTTTGGAGACTGCTATGAAAGAAAATATAAAAAATTTTGCATTTATTACTTCTAAAAATGTAAAAAAATAGATAATTTTACTCCATTTTTAAACAAATAAATTTACTATCCAAAGAATGCTTTGTACTGTTTCTCAGGTGAATGTTTTTCTTTACACTCTCCTCATTATAACTCCGTTTATTTTAGCAGATATTTCAAAATAAATACTTGAAAAAACATTTAAGATCACTGGGGTACGTTTTTAATTTGGTTTTGAGACCGAAGGGTTCTATGTTCGAAACTCGATTTCGCTAAACATCTATCATGTATACGAGTCTGATATACATTAGAATTAACGTCACACGTCCTCCAGTTAGGAAGTGGGAGGAAAATATGAAGGGGTCCAGATCAGGTAATATATTCATCAATTAATCACAATTAGAATTTGAGAAGTATGTCAAAAAAATCTATTGGATATTTAAGCAAAACTAAAACTCAAAAAAATTCTTAAAAATTCCTCGAAAAGATATTTACTGTATACTCGTTTATTAAGATATCACTACGAAAATTTTTCATATGAGTATAAATGCCCACATATCTCACTTTCAATTTCACATTCTCTTCTCATTAGTTCACTACTGTTCTTGAAAATTCCTTGATGTCTACTTTTCTTCTGTTCATCTTTTCTGTGAGGGCATCAGCATATAGAAGTAGGTAGAAATTTTTTTCAAACCTGATTACATTGTTGTTTCTTCGTTTTCTAATATTACTTTATAGGTTTATGTTGAAAATATCCGTTTATTTGCTGTCCAAATTATCCATTAAATGAATAAAGAATGAATAAAAGAAATAAAGGGAATCAAACGATTTCGTCTTTAAAATTTTTCTTTTGGAAAAAGACTGCAAATGCTGATATATTCGAAAGGAGAAAAATATAAGAAAAAGAAATAAAGAAAGAAAAATGGACGACTAATAGTTAAAGGAAGTAGTTTAGTTTAGTTATATTAACGCTCTGTTGTAAAGCAACACTAGGACAATTTCGGGACTGGCCTCGTTATTTTGAACCCCTGTAAAATGACGAGGACGACACCTGAGCTGGCACCCCCTCTCGACATCACATCACACTAGCGGAAGGATGTTTGGCCTTGACCGATTTAACGTGCAATAGACCCCCCTAAACGACGACTCTTTGGTGGAATTAGGTAACGAGCCTGAAACCCTACGGTTCACGAGCCGAGACCTTACCAACAGGTCACCGCGACCTTCTAGAGAAAATAGGTATTCTTTTATATTAATAAAGAGAAAATAATTTAAAGATATTGCCATATAATGTAGGATTTTATCATAGTAATTTAAAAAATACAGAAAAATTAATTTCTTTTATATGCATATCATCATATACTGACTACTCCGACTCCCCAGATCGACCACCGTGACAGCAACACTTGCGGGAACTGTGGTTGATTCATAAGGGACATCACCGGACACGTTACAACCCTTCCCTAAGGAAATGTGTACGTATATAGATGACGGGAATAATCTTCTCCCACACTCCCGTCATGGGAGGAGCCAGACACCCTTCTTTTTCTGTACCCATAGAGGTGATGATAACAAACCACTATACCAGAATTTTCTCCTCATTTAAGAGATGTCCCCATGGGACTTATATATATATATATATATATATATATAT
>JAOUZG010050968.1:5132933-5148597 GCA_026289955.1 Argiope argentata | reverse complement strand
ATATATTATGTTGGATATTTTTGAACCCATATTTTTCAATCACGGTTGGTGCATGCTTTACATATTTTTGTTGGCAACACTTGAGGTGTGTCAAAGACAAATAAAAACTATATGTATTTTTACGTTGGTGTTGTTGCTGACTTCGCGAGGAGCGAGTGAACGTCTAAGACATGCACCAACCGGGTTCATGTAGTATTATGCTCTTGTTTTTATTACTCGAAGAAACGAGTTATGTGTTTTTATATAACTGATTAATAAATCTATATTTCAAGAAACCCGGCTCCTCATTTTAAACCATAGCCGACAACATATTATATAATATGTATAAGCCTAGCTGTCTTATGTTTGTATTTTAGTTTTACGAATGCAATTATTTTAATTCTGTTTTATCGGACAAATCCCCAAATAAAATGTTCATTTATATTAATCGGAACTAAAGGAGTCCAAAAATGTGTACATGTTTACACATTTCTTGGAAAATGTCTAAAATATGCATTTTGAAAAAGCGGGTTTCAAATTGAAAGAACGTTAATCTAAATCAAAAAGACATAAAGATGGGTGGGTTGCAGCTCTAGTTTAGTCATTTAATGCCTGCTTTCGTAATTACCAATTTAATCAAAACTGTTGCTAAATATAGAACTTTACAGAGAATACCAAGTGATTTGTTTATTCAGAAGCCTCTTAACAAGAGTAATTGCCGTTTCATTTTGCTTTTGGTGCCTCTTCAGATGCATCACATTCAAATAATACAGTCTAGCATCGTTCCTAATAACCCTATTCATGGACTTTTCTGTAAAGCATTGAATCATCTTTTGGACGATGAGTTTCAATAGCTAAATCATTCTGAAAAGAGATAATATCAAGTTCAGAAGTTGCAATCTCGAACTTTATGATGATTTCATTTATTCAGAGCAATTATTTTGTAAGAAAGAGTCATTGCTCTTTTATTAATGAATCAGATAATATAGATAATATCGAATTTCATTGCACTAACAATGAAATGCATGTTATTATTGTTATTGCAGAACATTTGTGATCTAAGGAAGAATCATTGTTTAAACTTTAGCTTCTTGTTTCTGTATGCAATGAAAAATATATCACAATCTTCAATTAAATTAAATTGTATTGAAAGTTCTTATAATTTTACATAATAATTTAAAATTGTCTAAGATATTTTTTCATCGATTTTTTTTCTAAATGGCCTCTAGAAATGTGACAACATTAATCAAATTGAGTATACATTACTCAATTCTGAACAAAATATAATTAAAATAATGCAAGGAACAAAATCAAAATTATTAATTTTTCAACAATAACGATTGTTCTTGCAAACATATTCTCAAAATTTCTGAGGAGATTATTATTTAAAACGATCATGTTTAGGGATTTTTTTTGTAAATGTAGCAAAACGATAAATATTTTATGCCTATAAAATTTAGGGAATTCCAAATAATATAAAAAAAAATTTAAGTCAGCATCTGCGTAATTCATTTATTTTTAATGAAACATTTTTGCATTGAAATCCGTTCTATAGCTACAGTTACTGAAAACTTATGAGTCTAAAATTGATATTGAATCCAAAATTAAGATTAATGTTTTTTCATGTTTCTGGTATTTTTTGCAAAACAAGAGTCGGTTATATTCGCTTTTAACCTCATAGCACCAATGAGGAGGAAATGATGAAGAAATGAAACTAGAAATTATTTTTTTTGTATCTTTAGATAAAAAGAATTTACCAATAATTAGTGTCCTGTAAGTAAATCTGATGCACGTTAAATCCATTGGGGTCCATCCTACATTATTCCCCTGGTATGGTGTGGGAGTCTGGGTTCCAGCTCAGATGTCATCCTCATCATCTGATCACTTTTAAATATTACGATTTCCGTCCCAAAATAACCCTAGTGTTGCTCTAAAACGGTACGTTAATATAAATTATTACTATGGACTTCCAATTTACCTACAAGAAGGGTTTTTTTACTCGATTAAAGCCTCATTTTGGAAATAAAGACTGTACTGGTATGCGTTTTTAAATTGTGTTCGCATGAAAAGAATCATATCTGAGCAGACCTCACTCTCCAAACATTCGTGCTATTATGGTGTTTTAAGATCTGATGAGCAATGGATCCAGTGTACACAAGAACCCCTTTAAAGATGAACATTTGTAGAATGTTGGATATTTCAAACATTGAATCGAAATTCTGTCATAAGGTTGCCAGTTTTTAAACTGAGCATTAAATAATAAGTTGAACTGATGGTATCGATAGTAAATTGTTAATGAGATAAAAACAAAAACAATTTAATAAACACTGAGTAACGTAAGAGGTGACAAAACTGGGTGGAAAAAAAAGTGGATAAATATCGGAAAAAAGTTATCGGAATGTGTATATTTAAATAGAGTTGGCGCATGCTCATAAATGATCAAAATATGAATAGAATTTACGTAGTGTTGAAACGAAACATGCGTAGGGTAAAAAAGTTTTTAGGGAAGTTCGTATCTTTTTTGCACATCATAATGATCAAAGAATATTAAAGAAATACTTTAGTACAAGGGAAATTTACCTTAATGAGATATATTTTATTTTATGCATCACCAAATTTATACAACGATGAGTTTAATTAAAATAGAATGGCACTAATTAAATCGAAATGGGAAGTTTATCTTATAATTTTTTAATCATAATTTCCCCCGAAATGTGGATCTGACATGCAAATTTCGTTGTTCAGTAAACCGTTGATTGAAATTCATTATAGTCCAAGTCGAGGGAAAAAAGGAATTTTTACTTATCTTCATCATTAAATTTTTTTCTCATGTATTTGCAAAAATTTGAACTTTGATCTTTCTTATTAATCTGACAGTAAAATAATGTCAAAATCTCATAGGAAATTAATTCCAATTTTTCTGATAGCTGTCGTGCATAAGAAAGACAGTTAACAGCCTAAAGAAACTTCTTTTCGGCATTTTTTTCCCCTGAAATCAACCTCCGCAATATTTTTTCTTAATTTTCTGCCTTCCATTATTTTTCTTCTTATTCGGTCACTAAACTTACCTTATATGCTTACTCAATTACAGAACGGAAAAAAGAATTTTGTATGTATGTGAATACTTCTGCCTTATTAGTCCTAATATTCTTCAAAATGTTCTCTCAAGAGGAAATTTATTGAAACTCTTCTATGTCCTAACAGGATAGTATTCATGTTATACTGTTTCTCAGCTAATAATTTCAAATTTCTTATTTCTGGAGAGGAATTTATAAAAAGAGGTTTTCTATAAAATCATTAAAGTTATTCCTTTACCAGTATTCAGTTGAATTTTTGAAATAATTTGGTCAATGATATTGCCTAGTTGATAAAAATGCATAAATATGTGGGAAGTTGTAGAGTAATAGGGAGCTCTAAGAATTCACAGGAACTATTACTGAATATTCACGTAAAAACTGGGTGTACTATTTGTTCCATTCGTAATTTTTCTTTTTTACTTTGGATGAAAGCACATTCTTGTTACTAGCAAATAAGAATTATTATATGTGGTTAAGATTCTGAAACGTCAAACGAATTTCTTATTCAGAGATACTGGGAATATCCTGTAAATTTATGATTTAAAAAAAACCTAAAATACTTTTTTTTCGAATATGAGACTCGAAGATATATTTTTTTATTGTGTTTTGCATTGCGACTATCTATGTTTATAGGCTTAGTAGACTGTTGATTTACAGAAAACTGAATATAATTCTAAAAGATTTTTCAAACCATGATGAAAAATAATCAAAAATAAGTACTTTGCAACAAAAAGTACAGTGAGTCTATACCTGCTATAGTATATATTTTTTCCTAGTAACTGTGATAATAATTCATATTTCATGTCAGACATACAACATGTAATTTACTATAATTCCTGAAAAAACGTTTATCATAATTTCTTAGCAATCAAAACTGAAATGTCTATGGACTCCCATAGACATTTAAAGATGTTAATACGTAGGCTCTTTCATTTTAAAGCAAAAAATGAATTACTATAATGCAACCATTTCCTCTACAGTAAAAATTAGATTATTAGATAACTATTACAGCGATAACTTTCGCATATCCAATGGTGGGAAGGCGATAGATCAATGCTCGTAAAAAGTTAAGCCAACAAAATAATTTCACTGATATCTCACGTATTTGACAACCAAGCCACCATGGTCTCCGAGTCTAAATCGACTTCAACACATAAAGCATTTGATAGATGGGACACGTGTCGACTGGAACGAAAATCTCGTCTCTGTTGCTTCAGACAGAATCAACATGACAGCGAGGTCTTCCAAAGGTTACGATAGTCATTTTTTTCCCTTTCATATAGGCTAAAGAGTGAAACCTACGGACATTACTTAGATCATTTAAGCGAATTTCGGGGAGAATGATACTGTGTCTCAAATACATTAGTCATTTTTGTGTCTTTTTTTATGTATCCAAGGATGAAATTTTATTTTTTTCTCAAAGAATCGAGGTATTATGATTAATACCTTGATTGAATGCCTCAAGTTAAATAATAAACTTTTTTCATTTCTTCTGCTTTAAATCCTTTATATTTCAATTCCTCCTATTAGTCTACACCTTCTTTATATATATATATATATATATATATATATATATATATATATATAATATATCTTGTTGTTCAATTTTTCATTCGTTAATAAAATACTTTTTTATTCATCCACTAAGTTCAAATACATTTTCAAAAAATGATAGTGGATGGCACTCGATGTTAATACAGTTTTATCAAATATCAATTCATTAATTAAATTTAATGAATTTTTAATACTTTAAATAGATTTTAAGCAGTTTGTAATGAAGATTGAAATCAATAGGTAGTAGCTCAATCGGTAAAATGCAAGGATTTTAGTGTTTTTGACTTGAAGATGAAAAATGACAGTTGAATTCTTGCGGAAATGAATACCTCTTTTATAAATTATTTATATTAATCGTAATTATTTAATAAAAAGTAACTAAAAATGGTTGACATAAGTTGTAATTGTCTTTAAAACATTTTCATAATACTTTTTTATTGTAAAAGTTGTCGAAAATCTTAGTCATAAAAAATATTAAATTTTTATAAAAAGTCCTGAAAAACGAATATTTATAGAAAATGCATTAGTAGGCTCTAAAAGATGTAGTTGCCTTTCTTTTATTTAATGAAATTTTTTTAATTAATTTAAGTCATCGTGAACTTTCTATAAAAAATTAAGTAAATTAGTTTGAAATATTTTTTTCAATTGCATAAATAAGTTTGAATTTCATAAGCTTTAGAGAAACACTTTTCTATTTTTCTAATTTAAAGAATTGATCGCTGAAGAAACTTTTCAAATTAAATTTCAATCGATATAGTAAAAAATATAATTACACATATCATGAGGCTTATAACAGCATAATTTTGTTATAAACAAGCTTTTTTTGTCAATTCTATGATAAATATTCAATTGATCATTCCATATGAATGCAAAACACTTTCAGTAGAATATGCTGTATGTAATGGAATTTTTTAGAAGAATTACTGATTTTCAGTTGCTTCTTATTACTGATATAACTTTTTTATGTAGAAATGTGAAATCATAAAAATAATTTAAGGCGTGTTTTGTTTTCATGTTTATCTCATTGAGATTTGAATTTAAAGTGAGAAATGAGGATGAGTTTATAAACAGTTTTTTAGATCTAATTTTAAACATAATTTAATCAATTAATCCTATTAACAATAAAAAATGAATGATTATCAACATGAGAATTTAAGTACATAGAAATACAAAACTGTTATGTCTACAATAAAGGTTTATTTAGATGCCATTGTTTATTTTTACTGTATACGTTTTAATGTCGAAGTGTATGTTAGAAAAGTAAGATTTGCTAATAAAACTAGACTTGCTAATAAAACAATCGCTCTTGCAAGAAAAAAAATTAAAAGTAAAAAACACTTAAAAAATCGATTAATACTTTTAAAAGTGTTTGTTTTCTACTTTGTAAAGATTTCTTCAGTCAGCATAGGGAAATACCATTGAATAATTTAACTGCTTTGCTATTTTCTACATTCTGCAAGCACGTGCACTGTTTTGCATTTAGAGTTACTTTACAATAGATATGCAACGAATAGGTAAGCCGTTTCTATGTTTTACAAACAAATTAGCTTTTTACTGATGGTAAAACTGCAAATGGCTTGTGTATACGAACTTTATTTATAAATAGCTGATCAGTGTCTAGAAAACTGAATTCGAAAATATTGCATAATCTTTAATGATTTTACAATTTTATATTATTTCCAATGAAATATCAGTTTTTTTATAGCAAAATAAAAAAAAAATATTTTAAGAATTTATAAACAATTTCTGATACTTACAAATAATACCTTTACATATATATTTTTATTATAGTTTTTAAGTACCTTTATTTCTTTATAAAGCTGAAGAACGTATGTGATTATTAAAGCAGTTATTAAATGCATAATTCGCAAAAGAAAGTTATTTAAAATTTAAAATTTCAGTAGATGTAACTTTAATGATACAAGAGATAGCAAGCAAGCATCTTGATACATTTTAAATATTAACAAGTAATATTAAAAAATTTATCAATTACTACTTAGTCAACAGAGAAAAGTTTAGATTTTAGTTGCTATTTATTAAATAAATACAATTAATATGTATTAATTTATCAAAGAATTATTAATTTTCACGAGAATTTAAGTCCCATTTTTCACTTTCAATTGAAAAATAATGAAAACCTTGCATTTTACCCACTGAGATACTGTCTGTTGATTTCAATTTTCATTACAAACAGCTAAAATTCTATTTAAAATATTCAAAATTATTTAAATTTAGTTAATGAATTAATACTTGAAAATACTGTATCAACTTTAAGTGCCATCCACCACAAATTTTGAAAAGAATGTATTTGAACTTGAGGGGCTGAATAAAATGTATTTTAATGACAATTGACACACACACACGTACGCACGCACACGTGTGTGTGTGTGCGCGCGCGTCACAACATGGTCGTTTTGAAAATAAAAAGGAAAGAACATATCACCAAATTGCTATTGTTGGAATACAGGGATAATATCTTAAAGATAGATATATATTTTTATTTGGCATCTTGCATACGCCTTCAGTTTTTTAACATGGAATTTACTTAGAAATGACATCGTTGCAAGAAATATAATAATAATACAAGGAACACATTTGAATAAGACTCCCTTTTTTATATCTTTTACCCTGCAACAAAATAAAAAGTTATAATCCTTTTTCTAATTACTCATCGAATTCGTAATTTGCGAAATAAGGATTCGACTTGCATTCCCTCTGTTACAAAGTAGAAATTTTAAGGATATTTTACCATGCTTTCAAGAAAAATTTTTTAAAAGTAAGCTCATTATTGCCTAGTGTCCTCATTTGAGGATAGTTAATCAAAGGATGTACGGACTCTTTTCAATTGTTTGGAACAAATTCTCTTTTCCTTTAAGGACGAAGCTATCTATATAAATAAACTTGAAGGTTTTCATATACCTGCTGTTATTTATAGCTATATTCATTTTGTGAATTCTGAATCTTTTACTTCGTTCTTCAGGTTCAACAACTAAACTCCAGCTGAGTAATTATGTATCTAATATTTGGTTTTTCTTTTACCTAAAATTAATATTTTATCTTGATATTCTTTTTCTTTTCAAAAACGGCATCCTGTAGTGCTCTTCTCAGGATGAAGGCGATATGAGTTATAACCAGCCTTTATACTAACATCCAAATCAATCATATATTATTATTTTTTGCATTTACTACACCAATAATTGAAATCGAAACTCCCCCTGAACTTTTTGATTAAAAACTCACTTTTATTTCTATTTTTATCAAGGTATCGAGTAAAAGCCATGTTTTCACTATTAAAGAATTTCGGGAATATTAGTTCTTACAATAAATTGAAACGGGTAGCATTGTAAATCTGCAGGAGGTTGATTAACTAACTAATGAAAAATATTTTGTTGGTGTACGTACAATTGTACATGAAAGTCAAAATGCAGTATCTGATACTCCGGATGAAGATGATATCGAAATTTCTGATAAGTAAAGAATATAAGCTGTTTGTTCGAAAACGATGATCCTTAAAAAAATAAGTTTTAATTTAAACGGGATATAGTATACAGAAATATTTAAAAAGTTTCGAATATTGAAAATTTAAAAGAAACATGAAGATAAAGGAAATTTCCGACCATTTTATAAATGAACTATTTCATTCAATCTTCTTGATAAGGAAACTGAAATTCTAAAAGTCAGTAGGGAAGCAACACATCTGCAAAAGGTTGGTTTTGAAAAAAAAACGTATATGGTAAGAAATGTAGCATTAAGGTCAGAAAGAGCAAATTAATGTTTCTCAGTCAAAGGTAATAGACGAATACTATAAATACATGTAAAATATCTAACAAATTAATTTCTATTTCACAAAGAATTAAAATTCCGAAATAAATTAAAACATACAAAAATAGTATTTATTTATTAAAATAATTGACATATTTCTCATATATATTTTATATCTTTTTTAATATAATTAATCGAACTGAGAGCAATAAGCAGATATCAATAAATATAATGTTTTTATATCATTTATGAAGTTTTTAATCACTTATTTGAAGAAATTTGAACTTAATTATTTAGAAAAAAGATTTCCGATCTCGAAACCATCCTATTCTAAAGAAATTTTGGTTAGTATACGACTATTTTGCAGAAATGTAAGGATGTGAATGTGATAAATGTGTGATTGTGTTTGACACTCTACAGGCCGCACCGTTTGGCTATATCTACCAAATTTGGCGCATATATACTTTGAAAGATAATAATATATTCTTTTGAGTGATTTTTTAAAACTTTTAATTACTATTCAAACTAATTAAAAATTAAGCAAAAATTAGCTGTTTTACTGTGATAACATTCGAAAATCTTATCCAACAAAACTGAATTTTACAATGCTTTAACATTTAAAGATTTGACTTTTTCACGGTATCAATTTAATATTAGAGCGAAATTCTTTTGAATTTTGTTATTATTTAAAAGCATTTTTGTCCCATTTTCAATATTAAATTATATTGTTAGTCTCCATTTTAAATCGTTTTCATTGTTTCATCAAATACTTGATCGCCGATTTTCTGCCATTATGTACAGTAAGGAAGAATTATTCTGTTAATTGACTGCCTTGTTTATGATTATTATAAAAAATGAGATAAAAATGTTTCGAAAAATTAGAAAATAGATTAATTGAGAATTTGCATTTTTAATAGTAATTTAGGATTAAAAATTATTTTATATGATTGTCTCCATTCGATCTGTCCATGCCCACTATAAACAGACAATGTCAAACATTTTGATGGAGTCATGAACATGCAGTTATATAAAAACAACTTCTCTGAAATCAAATATAAGTAATAGTCCCGGCAAACAAGCTAGTCGCCTGAAATGGCTAGTTTTTAACACTTTTGAAATTTAATTGTATTTTACATATTTTATAAATTTATCTAACAATAGGTTTTAATTGTTTACATAAAATTTATCATTTTCAATTAATTGTATTATTTAGGTCAAAGCTAATATTTTGACCTTCAAAAATGTGGATTCAATCTTGCATTTATTGAACACCAATTAATTGATAATTTACAAAAAATGCTTCTAAAGATAAAATAAAACATTAAAAAAAGATATTTATTACAACTTTATTTCTTTAACACTACTTATTTTAAACACAAAAAGAATTTCTTCACTTAATACTTAGCTTCCACACAGGAGAAATTAAACAATTTTTACATTAGTTTCAAAATTGTAATCCTTCAATTTCAAGACTGACGCAAAGCTAGTTCATTTCGCATACTCTACTCTCAGTAGTCCCTAATAACTTAGATTTGAGATATTCATCAAATTTATTAGGCGGCATTAATTCGGACGTTAACAGATTAATGTGGGGACTTTAATCAGTAAAGCGGAAAAATCTTTTTTTTATTCATAATAGTAGATATGATCTGTACCTTTATTCTAGATTTAAATATCAACACTGTATATTTAAATCTACCCTTATATCGAAGCTCTAAAATGAAGTTTCGAATAATTTCTTTCTCATATTAATTTACTTATTTGAGTAAAATGCACGAGTGGTTTAATGTTTTATATACTTTTAGCAGAAAATGGTCACTTCAGTAAAAATAAATCAGAATTATTTATCAGTAATAAGAATTCTTTGAGAATACAGGACATTTTACTATTTATAAGTTTCTTTGTCATATTAGTGCGGCAAAAAATGAGATGATTTGCAAAGTTATTTAATATATTAATTAATCTACTAATTAATTAAATATTAAAATTATTTAATATTCTCATTAATGATTAAAACTTCAACATAACTGAGAAAATCTGATGTCAAAAATCTCTCATAGAAATAAATACAGTTTATTAATTTTAAAAAAGAAAAAAATACTATTTTTCTGACAAATGCTTGACACATTCAATTTCTTCAACATAACAAACATATTTAACATCTATTATTTTCTAAAACTCTAGGCACTGTGATGTATATTATGTAAATAACAGAACAAAAAATTAGAGCATATTTCTAGATATCATTTTCAGAAGCAAATATTTTCACACAAGACATTACGATACAAAATATATTATTTTTTAAAATTTAACTCAAGTCCTAGGAACTTCAGAGGAAATTGACTTGATTTTATTTGTTTATATTTAAAAAAAGGTATGGAATTATGCGAATAATATCAGTAAATAAGATCAAGCAAATGAGATATTTAAGAAGAAAATGAATTATTATTAAGTTTTCTCAGTTTTAAAACTACAATATATTTCATACAATAATCACAACAAATTTCTAAATTAGATTTTTTGTTTAAAAACTATTAAAGTAATAAATTTTGATTCATTTGAGTTTAGTAAATAGTATTAATTATAATATTTGAAAAAATACTTTTTCTGATAAATTATGCCTAATTTGAATAATTTTTTTAAATCTTTTTATGAATTTTCAAAATGTATGATCAAATTAATTTTTGAAAAAGACGAAGAAAATATTTATTTATTTATATCAAGAAACAGAAAATCAATAAAATCTATTAAAATATAGATAATATTAAGTATTTCATTCTAACTTATTGTAGTAATTAAGTTATTTCACTTGTAATAGGAAAGATTATTATTTAGCAATATAAAAAACTATGCACCTGACAGTGAGATTCTTACATTAATATCTGAATTCGATATAATACGAGAAATTTTTATCTTAAATAAAATAAAATTTCACATTTAATGAGATGGAATGTCTGCTATCAGAACTTATAACGGATACATTTTAATATTTCAAAAACACTTTCAAAAGTTGATAGAAATGGATCAAATGCTTCAAAAGAAATGGAAACACTTCAGATGCAATTTTCTCTAACACCTTCTATCACCCAAAACTGAGTTCTTTCAAGTAATAAAACCTGCAACAGTTACTTGATGAATGCCTGCTTTTGTATGAGCTGCATTGTTTTAAATATGCTTTTATATGAAAAGTTTTATTTATATATATTGTAAATAACGTAAAATAAAGCTTTTTTGATTTCGAAATTAAAAAATCATTATGTCATTCTGCTTGCTTCTTCAGTACAATAAATAATTATAACTCTTTATTCATTTTTTAAATGAGCAATCAGAATGAAACATTTTAATCCAAAAGGCATAAATACAAGAATACAGTAAGCATTTTATCATCATAAAATATTAATTATAATAAACATTGTTTTTAAACCAAAAAATACCAAGATCTTAAATTTACATATAAAGCGTTCTTAATGAAAACAAAATTGTGAATGCTCGATTCTCCTTCAAATTTGAATCATAAAATTCTGCTGAATTTATTTTATTCAATTTGCTAGTTTCATTTTACTCAAGAATTTCTACTTCTTTAGTGACAGACAGAAATTATTTTTACAACAGAAATTATGTTTTAGAACAATGATTACTGTGAAACAAAGTGAATAAAAAACAGCGGAATTTTGAATTTGATGTATAATTTTAAAAATAAATCTTAAAAAATTGTTTCAGATTTCGATGAAAATTTAAATTTCACTTAAAAAGTTAGAAAATATTTGGATTATTTGAGGCATAATGCTAAATTGCTATCATTCTTTTTAATGTAATTAATTTTTTTACATGATATATTAAAATTTTTGATATCATTGGCTGAAAGAAAAATAGAAAGATTCCTTTAAGTAAAATGTAATGGGTTCAATTTTAGAAAAATCTGGCATTTCTATGAGAAAAAGGATTAAAGAAATCTGAGTTATTATTATTATATATTTTTTAATTTTCTATTCAGCTGATTTTTTAAATTCAAGATTTAATAACGTTTAGAGACTTAGAAGTAAAAAGAAGTATAATTCGATTCATGAGCAGAAATATTTCCTTCATTTCCTTTATTTTCAAATTATTTGCATGATAGATTGAATAATAATAATAAAATCTAATAATTTGGACACAAGAAAAAATTAAGACTGATTTAAATAAAAATTTATAGGCTTTAATTGACTGTGATGTAATAAATTATTGTAATAATAGAACATTTTAGTATGAAAACTTGATAATTTGCTTTAAAATGGAAAGAAAATTATATAAAATTTACAGACTAACTATTAATTCATGATTTAAGCACTGACTGTCATCTTATGAACTGGATAAAAATAAATTTTTAAATGCTTTAGAACTTTTCAGTGGATTTAATAATTTCCTTGTTGCTGAAGAGGATTTGTATAAATAAATTACATAGCATTCATACAACTTATTTACAGATTAATAACAATTTACAATATGAAATAATAATCTGTCATTATATGAATTTAAATTTTTATATTAATTCTAGGAATGTTGAAGACAAAAACTACTTACGTAATATTTTGCACGAGGAGAATGGTAACATATAGAAGGATCCAATTGAATGCAGTCTGCATTCGGAAGATGTCCACTTTCTCCAAAAACACGTGCAATGCTTGAAGACACAGCTGAAGGCAGATAAGTAAGGATTTCATGACGTTCTCTCATCATCATCAAGCTAAGAAATTTTAGATTTTATTTCTGTCATCATGAACCTCAAAGTCTCCCCGGCATCTCTATGGTGAATTATCTTTTCTTCGAAATGTTAAAATATATTTATTTTTTGAGAGTCATTGCCGAATTTAAATCTCTTTACAAACTACAATATTTTCCAATAAAAATGTTTAACTTTAAAATTTATTTTTTTTAAAAAATTCGAAATCCGAATTGCTATATATATTTTTTTCAATTTGATTTTTGATAAACTGTAGATTTTAATTTTTTATAATATTAATAGCTGGTTCTTTTAAACATCGTATATTACACAAAAAATAATATTAAAATTATTTTCATGTATTATAGAATAGAATTATTCGAAAAGCTTCAAAATATCTAAATTTCGAATGAATAATATTTTACTTTTCGCGTAAATATTTCCTGGAAATAAAATATGAATGATTTCCTAATTATCCAAATATTTCAGAAAGGTTGGATCAATCAAGTTGGATAATTCTTCAGGTTTTACATAAGTCAGACACTGTATAGTTATTAGTGGAAGATCACTTGGCTGGTACGTCAAGAGACAGAGACGGCGTTTGCTGTGAACTTTCGGTTTTCGAAGAGAGAGAAAACTCAGTCAGCGCGCCCTCTAGAGGTAAAAGTAAATGGACGTTTCATCTCGAATGAGAACGGGGCTTTCTTTTTTCTTTTTTTTCCTAGAAGCTTAATTTCATGTCAACAAAATATTTCCGTAGCTAATTAGTGTTTATCATTTGTGACGAAAATAGCATGACACTTTAACAAAACATTAAAAGACTGTAATAAAAAAATATATAATTATTTTTTCACGAAACAGACATTAAAAAGACAGATTCTAAACTACAGGTAGATGTCAAATGGCAAAATTTAGAAACTATCAGAAAATTTGCGTTGCGACTTAATGTTTTTTGTCACATATTTTATATTGTATGTATTTATATATTTTAAAATTTTTGCTGCAATTTCATAAATAATGAATGATTTTTGTTACTGACATTTTAAAATTCTTGCACTCAAATTTTCAATATTGTTAATTTCTTTCCGAAACTACACCGTGCAACTTAATATGAGTCTAATGGCTAAATGTCGTGTTATAAGAAAATTGGCACATAATTACCAGCATTAATTTTACATATTTCTATCTAAATTTTAATATTGTTAAATTGTGATTTTGGTTAGAAATATATTTAATAATAATATGTGTGTATTGTATTATTCAAAATTATTTGTATACATAAATTTCTGCAGGAATTACTTTCCTTCAAATTATTTCGATGTATTTTTTGGATAAGAAGTAATTCACGAGTGTTTTTGAAATCAATTCGACATTTTCCTAATTATTTTTTCAAAAAAGTCCTTTGGTAATTTAGGACACAAAGTCGAATTACAAGTTAGCACAATCGGTGTTTATTTATTTATTAATTATAAAGCTTGGAAGCTAATTACAGTCAATATTTTGTTCCATCTCTATGCATAGATTGGGGCTCATAAGAAACTTAGGCAAATATTTTGATTAAATATAATTATAAACTGATTTTACTGGCATATCAAATTAAAAAAACAAATAATGTCAAATGCTGAATTCAATCCACTTACAAGTATATTTTATTGATAGAAAAATAAGGAAAATCTAATAAACTATTTTTAAAACTTAAAAAAGCAGGAATTTTCAAATGTATTTTCTTTTAAAAAGCTTAAAACATTTCCATAGTTCTTTTCTACACGTATTTCTTAATTTGAGAAAACAAATCATGAAATATCATTCAATCCAATACCATAACGAAATAGTAATGAATCATAGAGTTATCCTCAAATTTATAAAATGCAAACTTTGATATTTATTTAATCTCAGATGGAGATAAATAAATAAATATATGTGTTTTCGTAACGAAAATTCGTTTGCAACGAAGAGAAGTTTCAGTATTTAAATAAGTTATTTGAAACTCAAGTACATTCAATCATTTACAGTTATTTTCAAATTTTCTCTTGTAACATTTAAAGACAATTGTTAGTTTTGCAGTGATGATTCTGAGCAATTTTTATATTCCAAACCCAAACCCTCATAAATTTTTTTTCAGAAAAAAAATTCTTTAAATAGTTTATAGAAAAAGAAAAAAAAAATACTAACAAGAGAAAAAAATGGTTTCTAACGCTAACTTGAACACATTTTTGTTAAAAACATTTTTTTTTATGTGAGTGATATTTTAAAAGTATGTAAATAAAAGCTTGAAATAAGCGAAATAAATATTTTATGAGTTAAGAAATACTTCAATTTATATAAAAGGCAAAAATAAAAGTAATTTAGAAGAGTAATATAAATACTTATACAGATACGTACTTATACAGATTTCGCCTGCTTGATTCAAATTTGTAATATTGCTCTCGAAATTCCAGAAAATTTTATCTTCAAGTTGTGGTGTATTTAAATTGGAAAATACAATTTATTATGTTGTATTTTTGCTTATTTTAACCATTTGCTAAGATCTGAATGTCATGGAAACTAGACGCACCCAGAGCATTTAATAATATATATATATATATATATATAT
>JAOUZG010050968.1:5105494-5132833 GCA_026289955.1 Argiope argentata | reverse complement strand
ATATATATATATATATTCTATGTCTGAGTGCCCAGATTTACCAAGTATGATTTTTTGTTACATTTAATGATTCTTCCATAGTTTTTATTTCTTGCATAGCTTTCATAATATTTTGCCTATTTTATTTTCTATTAAGAAAGCTATAAGCAATATTTATCTATCTTAAAAAGTTAATTAAAGTTAAATTGCAGCTGAAAATAATTTACTGATGATTAAATAATACCAAGTGAAGCTTTAAAAGCTGAATATTTTCATTGCATACTATTTTTGATGAATAAATCGATTATATTCTCTAGCAACATATATGGCGAACTAATCAACAATTTATTTCTCTATTTTGAAATAAATTACACAAATTCTTTCCCTATTTTCTATTTTCTATCCATTTGTCTTAAGTGTATTGAATTATGATGAATTTTTCATCGTCAGTTACCTCATCATCATTTCCTTTGATGTATGAATTTTTCCATACTTAAAATAAAAAATATTTTTTAAAATACTAATATAAAATTTCTTACATATTAGCTTTAAATTTATTTTATGAAACAATATGAATGCTTTATTGAAGTAATTGTGCTTAATTTTATGCAATTGCACTCTTTTTATTTAGTAGATATGTTGTATGTAGAAATAAAAAAAATTCATATTTTTCCCTGTAAAATTTTATTTTGGTAAATTGCATGAATTCACTGGCAGAATAATAAATTTTACAGTAAAATTTGGTTTTTCCCGTTTATTATTAATTGTGTTCCACTGTGAAAATTAAAATCCATAAAACTGTTGCGAAATAAACAGAAAATAATAATCTTATCTTAAATTCATTTATCAACAAATTATTCAGCCTGGGGATATTTTTAATCGCTCTCTATATATAATGGCTATAAATAGGTTTAAACATTTATGTAACGTTCCTAACTAATATTCATTTACAACTTTGTAAAAGTGTTGTCTGCCTGTAATATGGAAGGATTTTGAAGCAATTTCTAACTTTGTCTGCCTGTAATAGGGAATGATTCTGAAGCAATTTCTACAATGTGCGAAACCCTACGCTATACTTCATAATATAATTCCTCGCTATTATAAGCGAAACTTACTAACCCGTAGAAATGGCGTGTTCAACAGGAAATAGATGAACCCGAAACTGTCTGAAATTTTGGTAAATTTAAGTGGATAAATTATAAGAATTATTCATCTTAATTTTAGATTCTAATTTAATAGTTTATTTTTTGAGACTAAAGGTAAAGTAGAATTTTTGCATTCAAATATTTGCCTTACCTTCGATTTAGGATTTGGATTTTTCAAAATTTATAGTAAAGTTCACTTGATGATGATGATGTCGTGTCCGCTTAACCGCGGAAAGAGGGGTGCAGTAGCTTCTGAGGGTATGAACCCCTGAGCACCCGAGGGCAGAAGTCTGACTTCTAGCTCATATGAAGATGAAACACACACACACATACGCTTGCACAGCCCCTTTTTACAGGGGGGGGCACATTCACTCATCTCACAGATAGCACACAAAGGAACAACCGTGCCCGAACCGGGACCTCCTGAACACGAGGCAGACGCGCTACCTCTGTGCCAGCAAGCCGGCAGTTCACTTGATAAAAAAATTATGCATTTAATTCCAGCAATTATTTTTGTTTTAAATTTTTAATGAAATATGGTCTCCTTGAATATAATGTTACTAAAACATCATAAACATTTGAATATCAAATCAAAAAACAAAGTATAATAGTAATGGTGTAATGTTTATATGTAGAATTTCCACAGAGACATGTTATTTTTATTTCTAATAGCACTACAAAGTATTACAAAATTAATATATGGTGGAGAGATTCTAAGAAATGAATCTATGTGGAGTATGTATTTCCATCAAACATTTTGGACTTTCGTGTCGTTACGTAAAAGAATGATGAGGCGGAATATTGAAAAAAGATTAAAAGCAAGCAAAAATAATTCAATAAAATCAACTGGTTGATATAAGCCAAAATACATATACCTTTTGTTTATTCATTAAAAGAATCAAAAAATTTCGAACGCAAATATGTATTTCTAATACAGATAAGATTTAAGGAAGATATTTTTAATTATTTTTAGAAAGTAATGATAAACAAATATAATTATAATCATTTGCAATAAAAATAAATAATTATTTTTATCTAGATTCTCAAACCAAAAATTAGGAAAAAGAAAAGTCTTAAAGTCTTTAAAAAGATTAAGTAAAAGCTTATTATTAACACATTTTAATGATATCGTGTTAATACAACTACGATTTTGTATCAAATTTTGTTATCACTCAACTAGCAATGAGGCTTCAAAAATACAGATTCCTGCAATGATTTAATTAAAATGCTATATTCATACTAAAATATATGTCGCAGTTACCGTTAACTAATATTATACAAGTTATTTGCGTCCTTGCTCAAAGTCCACAGCTTTCATGTGGAGAAAAGGAATAAGACTCTTTTTGGAGAGAATGTGGAAATTGGTGGAATGACCGCTCCTGAAGATTTTCAAAGAAATCTTTGTTTCTAGTATTTAAATATCTATCTAAATGGAATAAGCAGAATAATTTTATTTTAAAATTTATGAACTATCCTCGGATTATATGCAATAAAAAATCCTTTTGGAAGACCGTATTTCTTGTGATTTTTATTATTCACAAGAATAATTTAAATGACTAATGTATATGCAAATAATTATTGATACTTACATGATTAAAATAAAAATCAATATTTTATTTTTACTTATTGTTATGTAGCAGTAAAGCAACTATTTAAATTAATACTTTTTTGATAAAAGAAAATACCGCTAGTTTTTTTGTACTTGCTCTGATTTGTTATATAGTCAAGGATAAACAGGGAAAAAATCATAAAACGGCTGAAAATGCTGAAAAAAAATATTTGAGAATTGAAATATTTAGATTAAATAAAATATTTGCAAGGGAAAAAAGCCCAATAAAAATCATGATCATTTAATAAATTTTTCATAAATAATTTTTCCTTAATGTAATTGCACTGCAATACTCTTTAATTTTTAATTCAAACAGGAATAATTTATACATATACATTAATATACTAAATTTCAGGTTATGAATATATACATTGCCCCGTCTCTTTGTATGTTCTCTCTGTTTCCTTTCCTTTGTTGTTTCTTTTATTGAATAATTAGCAGTACCCGAATGGCGCTGCCCATGGATTAGCTTCCAAGAAGAAAAATTAGCTTTGAACTAAAGCCTAGCCTCCACCCGATATGACATGGGCATGTTACAAAACATCAAGCAGACTTAAAATATACTTATAAATTATCAAAAATAGCTATAATATAGTATTTAAAGCACACATTCAAAAATATTTAAATTGTTGAAAAGGTAAAAATATGAAACAAAACGCAGGATATCATTTCGCTCCTCAGGTGATTAATTCTGTCACCGAAATTTAGTTGCATTGCGATTTTTACTCATCAAAAGACTCTCCTTCCTTAAGTGTAGACATTATTTCTCTGATATTCGCTAACAAAACATTTCTTTCCTCTTTCGGGCAAAGTTGAATTTCCGCTTTTGGAGGGCACAATGAGTTTTGAATCGCTGTTTAAAATCAGACGTAAACAAAGAAATGTATCGCATATACATACCACAGTTCTTGCCATTTGCAGATCGCAATTTGAGGTTTTCGCGCAAGCACGAAAAAGTGCAAAGTTGAAATTAAACTCCTTTTTTTATTTTGATATGAATTTAATGTAATAAAACCTTTCCCAATAAATTTCTACAAAGTAGTATAATTATCTTTAATATCCGCTAAGTATTTCTCTAGTTTTTGGGGTGAAAACATACAGACATTTACAAGAGACTTCACTTTATACTATGTATAGGTCATCTTACCATAAATGCATACTGTTCTATTTAAAAACCAAAGCTTAGCTTCTAATTGATAAATGCTTTAAATACGCTTTACTTTACTTTAGCAGTCATAATGTCTGATAATCCGGACCATGAATTAATTATTGTATGTTGACGACACTATGGAGAAAACATTAATAGATACGACGCTTTTATTAACAAATATAGATACATCTATTATTATAATTGGGAAATTTTTAACTGTAATAAATTTCCTTTTTTAGTAGTTACGAAATTAGTGAGGTTTATATCTATCTATCTATCTATCTATCTAACATAATTTGACCAAAGTAGATAGATTTGAACGGCGCTAGTCTAACATAAATTCTTAAATTTCACGATCCTAATTTTTGCCTTGATAATGAAAAGACAATAAAAGCGGACTGATTTTATCTTAATGCAAAGATTTTCGAACTTGTATTGGAAGAAGTAAACCTAAGATATATTGTGTTTAGGTACTCATTTATGTTCTGAAAAATATATTCTCAGGTAAATATTGCCTTTAGATGAATAAATTTTTCTGTGTTTAATTCCTTTTCCCTACTCTGCAAACGTATTGAAAGCTTTTCACATTATTTAAACAATTTATACAAGATGAAAAGTTCTACAGCAAACTGGTGGAAATAGCGGAATGAAGTCAATGTATTCATTGCTTAAACTCTAAGCCAATCATAGAAATAGGAAATCGTTCGAAAATGTATAGCAATTATAGTGATGAGGCAAGAAGCTAGTTCGGTGAGATAAGAGATAAAAAGATTCATTTCGTGAAAAACAGTCTTTCGCTTACATTTCAGAGATGAATGCGCGATTTCTAAATACTCTTTGAATAAAGCACTAATCACTGTTTGGATTTATTAATAAATATATATATTTGCTTAGAAGTAGAGTTTATTGATAAAAAATGTATTTTCTATATTGATTTCCATTCCCATGTTTTCATAAAATAGACTGTATTAGCATTATGATGAATAATATTTTTCGGTCAGAATTTGAAAACGTCATACTTATAGTTACTTTGTTAGTTTAAGTATTAGTGAAACTCAGTTTCTTGGAATAAATTTGCTCTCAGTAAACAGTGAAACCTATTCATGCATCAAGATAAAACTTTTAAATTTCTCCATATACCAACAATGTAAACAGAATGATGCCAAATTATGGTAGTGAATATTAATTCCATATTGACCAGTTTATTCCATTGTTTAAAAAGCGAGCCCGACAAATGTATCAAATATTGTACTTATTTATTTGTATTAATGAGACAGAAAGTATAAATATGTTCTTAACCGGATATTTAAATCTTTTTTTCTAAAGTTGCAGGAAATAAAATCATTTTTAAACACTAAATTCGTGCAGTTTTGAAATAAATTCCCGTATTATATAATTTGATTATTAATAATGAAGAAAACTTATCCATAATAGTTTTTCAAGAATTTTTTGGAAAGGGCTTTTAAATGCTAATATTACTTGGTAAAACAAATAATCATTTTAAATTATAAAATCAAATAGAATTATCTTTCCCATTTTAAGAAAATAGCAACTTTTTGCACAAAAAATCTCTAATTAGACTAATATTTAAAATAAATAATAAGGAATACACATGATATTGTATTATTATTATATTACTATTTAGTCCGGTTCATACGTTATGAAAACGCAATCAAACTCAACTACGTTCTAAACAACCCTTAAGATATGTTGTAATTAGGTTTGCGTGTATTTTGTTGGGACTACCATCATTGCACATTTTTAGAAAAATAATTCTATTTACAATTTAGTGAAATAAATTAAGCATTTGATTTTTACTATACGCTTCACAAGTCATTGCGAGAGTTCTTTCCAAAGAGAAATAAAGATAATAGCTTTTTTAGAAGCTTCGCAGGTTAATACTCAGAGGATGAGGGACGCAGCAATTACATCACATCCAGCCTTGACGGAGCCTGTAGTTTATAAATATTTGATATGATTTATATGATTAATTATATATATATATATATATATATATATATATATATATATATATATATATATATATATATATATCTGTGTGTGTGTGTGTGTGTGCGTGTGTGATTTATGATAGGTATAAATGATCTATGACAGATATACACAATTTATGACAGGTATATAAGATTTATGATATATATAAAAAAATTTATGATAGGCATTCCTTACAGATAAAAAAATCTTTCACTTAGTGTTCTTCCTTTTTTTAAGGTTCTCATGCTCCTATGTTTATAGATCATTTGAAATAAATATGATAATGATATTTATCGAAATACAGCATCCGTAAACGAATTTTTGAGAAATTAAAATTTGTCAAATAGGATAAATTAATACGAAATCTCAAGTTCAGAGAAAATGCTTTAAACGTTTATATGTTACGCATTGAGAGGGTTTATTTTAATTAAAAGGTGCGCCGTGAGTTTTTAATTTAATATGATCAATTTTTTTAAATCGTAAAAATTTAGTGAAATATTCACATTAAATTTTAAAATCCAAGCTTTTAGTTATTGAAAGTTAAAAGTAATTTGGCTTAAAAATAATGAAGGTTTTAAAAAATATAAATGCAAAATTTAGGATTTTTTTTAAATAAACCATTTATTAATTTCTTGATAAATGAATGAATTACACGATGAATGAATTACACGATATTATATATATATATATATATATATATATATATATATATATATATAATTACAAGTTAAATTTAAAATATTATCAGTTTTCTTTTAAAAGAAGTGGGCTCAAATTGTTTTTTTTTTCTGCCATATTTGCCTGATCATCGAAATACTCTAGTGCTTGAATTTTCACTTTAAATTGTAAGTTAAAATATTTTGTATACAATATCGAAAATCAATTGGTACAGCTTTTCTAAATAAATTTTTAAAATATTAATCAAATATCCGGTTTCTATAATACATAATGAACTGCTGAAATACATTGCGATTTTCAGTCTACAGAAACGTAATTGTAATCCTTATGAATGTGATTTTTTGCCTGAATAAACTTGTAATAATTAAATTAGAATTTTTATGTTTTCAAAAGAAAAAGAATAATTTAATGACTAAAATAAATTTTTTAAAACTCAAAACTGAAAAATTTCCTCAAGAATCCAAGTACTGTTCAAAGCCTGATTAGTATTCAAAATAAAGGATAAAAAATTCGGTGCCTTTTACGATATCTACCTTGCATATGTTGTTTCAGACTTTCTACAGTAGAAAAAAATAATTGGACATTTCTCAGAATTTAATACATGGATTAAATTAATTACTTTTATTTTACGGTTGAAATCCTACAATTAGAATGCAATGTATTTTTGAGAGAACTCATCACGCACTCATCATGCCGAGAAAGAGAAGTTTTTGTTGTTCAGCTTTTCTAAAAATGCTAAATTCTTTCATGCAGAAACGCAATTAATACAGACTAATCGTTCAATAACCCTAAAAAGCAACATTAAAAGAGAGCAAATGAAAATATGATAAGATTCTAGAAAACGTTGGTTTGGTGGATTCTTAGAATTTATGTTCATATTTGTTTCAAAAACTAAATGAATGCTTTACAACTCTGATTCTGTTTAGTTTGACAGAATACTTTTCTCTTATGATTTTTCATTCGTCTTTTTTAAATAAAAATTTGCAAAGGATTATAATCACGAAAATTTAATAAAATACCTTTGAAAGCTGTTGCAGTGGATGTAAAAATTTCAAAAATGAATCCAGCATGTAAATAATTAAATATGGTATTTTTATTTAATGATATTTTCCATGTTTGTAAATCTGAATAATTTATTCCAAAAATGTTGTTAGTTTTTGTTATTATATATATATCTTGAATCTTTAATACTCGCATCCAGTTGTGCGTTGTATTCCTGGCAAAGTATAGACTAGGAAATATTCTTACTTTCGTATTTTTAATTAAAAAATTCCAATTCGTATTTTAGACCATGATACTAGAAAAGTCATGATATCAATAATTAAAAGTAGGCGCAGCATAACACTATTGGTAAATGAAATCGCAATTAATAACTATAAAAAATAAAAATTATTATTATAGGTCATTACCCATCTAAAAATTATGTTGTTTATCAATTATTAATGTATAGATGCTTATTTTGAATATGTAAATCACTGAGAATCAAATGAATCACTGAAGTATCAAATTTGACATAAGAGTACAAAAATGGAGCAACATTTGGAACTAAAAATTCAAATTATAGTGTTGAAATTAGGATAATGGTTCAAACATTTATGAGTATATGTGGGTTACACATGTATGCGACTTTTTAGTTTTCATGCAAATAATATATATTTCAATCTCATTTTTCATTAATAAAATATTTGAAAGAAAGGAAACAAGAACGTTTTCCAGTAATTGAATAAAACAAATTGTTATTTATTTATATTTTTAATCATTAATTTAAAAATAAGTTAATATCCTTTGACTTTAAGAAATATTGATTTAGATTGATTCAATGATGATTTGAAGAAAAATATATTTTCTAAGCGACAATTATTCTTCCAGAATACATGTTGATTCACAGAGTAAATTTGATAGTGCGCCTTAAGGGAATAAAAGTATGTGCTAAAAATTATTATTTAATGATTGTTAATCATTGGCAAATAAACTTTAGACAATTCTCATAAACTGTGATAGTAAAAAAAAATGTGACTTTATTTCATTCTCTTGTTCCAAAACATTTACCTTAATAAAGTTATATATGAGAAGATTAAAAATTAATTTTAATTTTCAAATCTGAAAGAAGATATTGCTTCAGTTTAGTTTTCAAAAATAGATGCTCAATTATCACTGATTTATATGTAATATAGAACAGTACAGAATTAATAAATCAATTTTATTCAATCAGTAAAATACTTATAGAAAGTCTCACAAGATTTCAATATTTTAATTAGTTTCAAAAATCAACTAGCCTCATAACTATGATAATAATAACTTTTATCAAAGAAATAAACAAGCAGTTCTAGGAAATTAAAGTGAAACTTTTCTGAAATTATAAAGTCTGTTGCATATAATCTTTCTATAAAAGCGGTGCCAGGAAATATCAAAGGAGACTAATATTTTAAATAATCTGTAAATGAAACCTTTCAAAATTTATCAAAATTATATAAAACTACATTTTTTTTTCAGATATCGGGGTGGAATGTAGCAACTGTTGAAGCAAAACACAACAAAATAAGTAGTATAAAAAATTTCGAGTCAATTCCTACTTAGGTAAAAAAAGAAAAAATTTAATTTAGGTACTTTTTATTAAATAATTACAATTAATATAAATAGGCATATACGTATGACACAACCGTAATATTAAATAGAAAATTAGACAGCGAATTTCTTTGCAATTTTCCTTTTTCTTTCTCCAATGCTCCTTCTCGACACGTAGCTCAATCTTAAACTTAAGTAGGAGACATAACCAACAATTGATGGCAAATATTTTAAGGAGAGAAATTGAAACTGAATCTAAAGTTTAAATTTCCTTCAATTTTATTTTTTTCGAAAAATTCTTCATTTTAACCTCTAATTCACAACTGCTAACTAGAAAATCATTTGATAAAACATATGCTTAAATCAAAAATTTTCAAAAATTTGTCATATATTACTGAATTTCTCAAAAATTGAATTATTGTCTTCAACTTCTACGAAAAATATTTAAATTCCTTTATTTTATCGATTGAGCTGTATTCCTGTATTTACCGTTGATTTCAATTTTCATTACAAACTACTTAAACTCTATTTAAAGTATTAAACATTAATCAAATTTAATTACTGAATTAATATTGAAAAAACTGTATCAAGATCAAATGTCCTCCATTACAAGTAATAAAATGTATTTGAACTTGATTGCATGAATGAAAAGTATTTTACTAGCGATTGAAATTTTGAACAGGATATATAAATATATATAGAGAGAGGGTGGGAACTAATAGTAGGAATTGAAAAAATGAGTTTGGAAAATTTCTGCTTTTGAGAAAAAATTTCTGCTTTTGAGAAATTTTCCAACCTTATTCCATTTCTGCTTTTTTTAAGTTCCAATCTTGAGTAAAGGTATAGAATTCAAATTTAAATTATTTAGCTTTCTGAGTTACTATGCAGGAAGTCTTAGCATAAGTATTATAAACTTCATGGTGATGAACACCTAAAGGACTTGAAATTACATAGTTATGCTAGGTCGGAAATACTTTCCTGACATGATGGGTGGCGTTGCTCATACTTCTGTTTCAAGAGTGAATTTTCAGTCTGTCCTTTACAACATTCCATGACAAAATTCCACAATCATAGTCAACATAGTCACAACTCTTCAAATGATTAGGGTGTTGTGGAAATCAATGATGTAGCAATAGCATCATGAATTACCCCCTGTTAATTTGATAGATTTTTTCTTTTCATCGCCATTTTTTATTCTTTATCGGAAAATAAATTAGAAAATAGAGGTCTAAAAATGTGGGAAGAGTTCTCTGTTTATATACATATTAAAAATATTGGCTATGACGTGACGGCATTAATTATGATGATTGAGTATTTCTATGAGTCTAAAATAAAGAATGGTTGCATAAACCTTCTGTAATTATTGGATCAGTACTATTGTATCTGGAAAACAATTTTACCCCGGTATTACTAAGTGATTTCAATTCGCCCATATTTACCACTTCCATTCTGGAATTGTTTTATCCTGGTGTTGAAACATCCTATTTTTTAATAAGGTGCAGTAGTTTAAATATATGTATAAAAACTTTACTTTATTTCATAACATTAATATACAATCTAATTTGAGGGGTTTTCTCCATTTTCGTTTTTCTAATTCATTTTTAAAAGCAAATAACGATAAATGTTTTACATCATAGCTAAAAAATTCCCCTTTGTAGAAACACTCTCATAGAATAAAGAAATCTCTTAGAATGGGCAATTTATTTATTCAGGAGTCTATTGTACATAAATCTGCCATAGGCTCGATCTTCATTGAAAGAGTAATGAGTATTCATACAAAACATGCCTTTTCAATCGCTTTGTGCGGGTCTACACCAGTCTAAGCATTAGAATTCGAAAAAAAAATGCATCCTGAAAAATAAATGAATTGGAAAATTCTTTTTATTTGCTAATCGTTTGCTCGTAAACCTAGAAAGGAATACAAAAGTATTTTTGGACCATTTAAGCATAATTTCTTAACAAATGACGAGAAATAATTCATAGTTTAGCTATTATAGCATTTCAACGTTAAAACTGTTGCACTGAGTAAAAGAAGACTTCATTCTCCCTTTGAATCAGAGTTGAATGCTGATGAATTCTTTTTTAAAAACGTGCTCAAAATTAATCAATATGCTGCATGAATTATCTCAATTGGCATAAATTGCTTCACATGCAATGACTAGTAATTTTAATATTTTCAAGGGCGGAGTAAAAACAGAGTAAATTACGAATTTACATTTATTCAACATCTTTGACTTAATTATATGTTACCAGGCTTCAAGGTCATTCTTTCATTGATTTTTCATTCTCTAATACGTATATCATACATAGAAGAAAGACAATGTATCTATTAATTTTTTAAGAGTTTTGTTTTGAATTGTTTTAAATTATTAGGAAAAGCTCTCAAGTACAATCGATCATTTTTATTGAGTGATAATAATACTTTATTCTCCTAAAATTCGAATACATTTCTCAAAATCTTATCTAAAAACGACTCGCAAGCAATTTCTTAACATTTCACATCGGTTTTACTACATTTTCATCTTTAGACACGAAATTAGAAGTAAATTCTAAGTTATCCATTTACAAATAAATAGGCTATTATATTTTTAATTGCTTTCTGTAGTTATGAATTTATGTAAAACTCCTTTTATCAATAAATTAATTTTAAATTTTTCTGTCATATTACGTTCGAAATTAAATTAATTTTAATAATTTATTATTTAAATTATTTGAAAATTATGCCACACTATTTTTAAAAAAAAGTTGAATTATTGATTTAAATTGTTACTGCCTGTCAAAATTTGAAAGAATATTGGCAGAGACAAAAAATATTAAAAAACAAAAGTTATTTAAGATTTTATATTAATATATACAATTCTTTTAAATATTTCACAATTAAAGTTTATCCAAGTATGAGATTAAGAGATGATAATGATTAATAGTTAAAAAGTCATGAAATATGAAATATTGACATTTTAACCGTTCTATGGTAAATTTTTTCTGTAACAGAGCTTATTCTCTAACATCAATATTGGTCATTGCCATCATCAGGGTACTTATTAAATAAAAAAATTGTTCTAATTAGAGAGTTAAGAAAAGTTTTATTAAATTCTCATTGAAAATTTAAATGTTTAGCTGATTAAAAAATATTTTTTTTTAATTTTAAAATGCTGTTTTTCTTGTTTGAAAACTCGAAACTTTTGAAAAAAATCCAAAATCTGGAGGACGCTTCGTTGCTAACAGGAAAATAAAGCGAAGAGATAACAACTAAAAATAACAAATTAATCATGGATGATCGGTCATAATCCAATTGAAATCTGTAATTTTAATATAAAACATACTTAATATCATGTATTTTTTTTATTTTCAGTTTTGCAGACGTAATTATTTCTTTCAAACTTCAAAAATCTTCGGTTGAGTGACTAAACCTTTAAAGACTAAAGGACCATGAATTAAAAGTATAAATCCGACGTGAACAAATTAATTCAAGAATCTTTTCATTGCCAAAAAAACAATATTTGTTAATTAATTTTTTTAATAAAATGCCATGAAAACATATTCCGTATTGAGTATTTTTAAAATATTCTTTGCTTTGATAGAAATTCTAGGGAAAAAAATATTGTTAAAATTCTTGTATTTTTATTCCACTACGTTTTCTAAGCGCTATTTTAATCTTTAAGTTGTGTTAAATATTAAAACGTATTGAATAATTTATATTTAGACTTAAAACAATTCATACAGATAGAATTCGTAATGTTATGTATTGTTGAAACCAACGCCACTTTATCCGATTTTAGCATAAGACAACACGCAATACACGAAATTAGGAATTATTGAGTGTGATTATGTTTTCCTTTCGTATATTTATTCCTAAAAGGATTCATAATGATATAAGCTCTGAAAATAAATAGAATGAAGCTATTTTTCATTATAATGTCTTTTTCGACAAATCAGGATCATTTGAATAGATGTAAATAGTTAGGTTATTTTAGAATGGAAAAACATGTGATAGGTAATAATAGTTCTAAAAATATCTTCATTATAATATAGATTTTCAGATTAATTTGATAGGAATAAATCTTGTATATTCTAAAGATGTTCTCGTTAGAATACAGGTTTATTACTTTTTTATATTAAATGGATATGTGGCACACCATAAATATGCATATGCATGTAATACAGATCCTATGAAGAAATGATAACAGAACGTAATTCTAAAGTAAATAAATAATCATTCCTTAGAATTTGAAATTTTATTAATTTTTTAAGAAGGATCCAAAGAGAATTTCCCTTGTTTTTTTTTATCTGAATTATATGGATTTTACTACTTTGTAATTTTTTTACAAAAGTAATAATTCATTAAAGGCTGATAAAGATATGATAATTTATTAATACGAAAGAGAAAGGATCTAGAAAATAAAAGTTCAGATTATCTTCTAGAATTAGGAGAATCTCAAAAGTAATTACCAAAGGACTACTTCGATCACCTTCAGGAACATGGAAAAATCTTAATGACTGAACACCATATCCGCATCGGCAGGAACTAGAATTGAGTGCTAAGGACTGTCACCGACCACTGCACATCTCCTCCCGATGGAGTCAAATCAAATCATTGGTAGGGTAACAACTGACCCATGTTATTTATTTACCCACTAGAGAAGTGAGAATCAACCACCAAACTTGTAGATTCTTATCCTCGCATCTGAGGTGCCGCCCCCGGTGGGAGGAGTAGCAAAATTATAAATTATTAGAGAACTAGTTTTGGTATTTATGGACAACTAATGTGGCTGGAAAAACATCAGAAATAATTTTATCGCATCCTAACAATATTGAACAGTATATAATATTTGAATCGTCTAGAATTTAACCAGACTTTTTAATAAATGTGATTAAAAAAAAGAAAAGCTAATTTCACTTCCAAAAATATCTTGCTCAATTTCATTAAATGGAGGAAAACGGTTAGTATTAAACAAATGCTGGTATGCAGGCATTTGAAGTGAAATGAAATGAAATGTATTCTAAATAAATTTCTTATGAGCTATTCTTTCAATAAATGGACTGGTCGTCGAAGTAGAAATAGCGAACAATTTGGAATTTTAAATTATATTAAAATGTAATTTGTCATTATATTTTTATAATTCATAAACAATACATGATTTTTCAATCTTTAACATGGTTTTTATACAAAAACTTTATTTATAAATTCGTTTCTACTTTAATTTTAAAAAAAAAACTATGGTTTTATTTCAAGTGCAGATCCTTGAAGTAAGGCCCTTGAAATCGGAAAGCCTAACTTCCTTGAGAAAAAAAAACGGATACCGAATTCTTTTTACTTTCCTTGATTAAATTCATCACAGATACAACTGCAAAAGATTAAATCAATATTAAAAATAGGATCTAATTGAAAGACTACTTAAAAAATTTCTGGAAAATAAAATAACATATGCGATAATACAGATAAATATATTTTCCAAAGTGTTAATAACAACTCTAACTAAAGCATTTTGTTTAATGCATATATAAAATACTCTGCATAATATTTGCATATAAATAATTTAATTTAAATCTCGGATTCCAGAATTTCATTTCAGATGTCTTCTATTCCTTGCATTATTTTAATTTCACTTAGTTTCTATTCTTAAAGGAAAAGTCGCAATAATCTCTTTAGAAAAGAATTTTTTTTATTAATATATATTTTTTATATCGGAGCATAAAAATGGTTCTTAATATTCTGTAAATAAATAGAAACTGAATAACTTTTAGAAGTGTAAGGGATTAAAAATTAACTTTGATACTTTTCGAGACTTAAAGAATTTCTTAAATATTCAGTTGAGCCATGAAAGGATATTCTTGAACTTGAGATCAGAAACTTAATGACTCAAAACCAGATTCCATCGACGACTCTGCTGGTATTTCATGTTAATACGGGTTAAATCTGAGGAGTGAAAACTTAACTTTGAATAATTTAGAGTGACAAGTAGGCAATTTTCTCATGATCTGATTATTCTTCAAAATTCTAAGGTCGTGGAACTTCGAAATAGCAAGTTAATTCAACAAATAAAAAATTTAACTATGTCATTACTGTTTCCTTTTATATATCATCTGGACTGAGATAAACTATTTTTTAACTTCTAAAGGACATTTTTCTCAACCTGACTATGACATAATCTGTAGTGAACTTTCGCTTATACTTTCTGAATATGACACATATTTCATTCGGCTTTATCGTAAGTGAAGAAGATTGAAAATGTATTTTGGGAAGGAATCTTATGAAGTTTGGCTATCAGATCCAATTTTTCATATAAAGCAATAATTTTCCTGCAAATATCTCATGTCAATTTTTATTCATCAATCTCGTTATATTTTCGAATTATCCTATTCACATACAGAATTAGAAGGCTTACATGCCATGTTCCATGCGTCTATTTATTTAGATCTATATATTTGTTTCTAATAAATTTATGTGATTTATTTTTAAATTTGTCTGCACTTTTCGAGTTTCCACTATCGTCTTCAAATACTCTGAAATAAATCAGCATAATTCCAAAAAGATTTAGTTAAAGTAAAATTTAAAAGTATTATTTTATCAATAACTGTAAGTTACACTCATGTCCATAAATTAAGGATAATTTAGAGTTACTCGGAAATTGAATTCTAAAATAAATATATCATCCTTAAAACGAATACATGCAACTTAAAAAATCATATGAAAATTGCAGGAAGCCACCAGATGACATTGATAGTACGTCACAATGACAAGAGTGTAAGAGAGTGATGTATAAAGAAAACAGGCAAAGAAGTATTCTTTAAAGTTGTTTGCCAGCGCTTTATTAGCCATTCAGTGCAAAACCGCATCGTTATGACAAAACTATGTAGTGTATATGTATTGTATTTGTATTGAACTATGTATTGTATTTGTATTACTTTTTACGAGGTAGAATTATCAGTCTTCTGGAATGTAGGCATACCAAGCTGGAAGTATCCGAGGAGCTTTCTTAGGAAATATTTTTTTAATTCGATATACGATACTTGTTTATGATACTTGCTGTTAATACAGTTTTTTCTAACATTAATTCGTTAATTATTCCTTCAATTCCTACTATTGGTTCACACTCTCCCTATATATATATATATTTTAAATTATCAACCGTTAGTAAAATACTTTTTATTCATCATATCAAGTTCAAAAACGTTTTTTAAACTTGTGGTGCATGTCACTTGATGCTAATACAGTTTTTTAAATATTAATTGATTTATTAAACTTGATTAACTTTTAATGCTTTAAATAAAGTTTTAGTAGTTTGTAATGAAAATTGAAATCGACAGGCAGTAGCTCAATCGGTAAAATGTTAGGATTTCAGTGTTTTTCACGTGTTGTGACGAATTTGAGCTCAATTCTTACGATAGTCATTAATTTTTGGATAAATTATTTATATTGATTGTAAATTAATAAAAAGAAACAAAAATAAATTTTTCTTTGTCGACCTAAGTAGTAATTAACTTAATTTTTTTATATTACTGGTTTTCAAATTAAAGAACAAAAGGTTCGCCCAGTTATATTAGTTATGACATTTGCAAAACGTGCATTTTAGTCTATCATTGTATAGATTGATTACGGTTTAAAAAAAGATTTTTATTGTTTTATTTATCATTTTTAACTATTACAGCGTTTTTTCTGTATTTTTTGATTGGATCATATAACCACAGAATGGAAGAAAAATTTAGGTTTTCTCTCTATATCTGTTATTTGCAAAATTTGATGTATTTACTCTCTGAGTTGCAAGTAGTTAAGAGTTTCGGTCTAGTTACTATTTTGTACCTAATTTTGATGAAATTAGCATCGCTTCATTTTTTCATCCATTATCGCCTACTGAAGGTACGTTTTGACATGAGATTTATTTTTCTTTAAAATTAGTATTGTATCTTGTTGATGTGGAAGATGCCATTAAAATTTGATTGGCATATTTGTCATCCATAAGAAACTTGTAAAGGACAAATTTTGAAAAAAATTAAAAATTCAAAAAAAAAAAATTCTTAACCAATTTTCATTATCATTTGCTCATTTCATAGTATTTAAAAAATTTAAAGATTGAATTTAAGATGTAGGTTATTGTAATAATTTCTCATTTTACCAAACGTAGATTGTCGAGCATGCCCAAACCAAAGTAGTTTTTTGCGAATGAAAATTTGAAAATAAAGTTATCAAAAACTATAATTCCTTATCAAAATACAAATCTAAATGACAAAATTAATCAGGAAATATATTTTATTAAGTTTAGTTAATTGCAAAAAAGGAGTTGATTACAAAAAAATGAAATTGAATCAGCATCCATTTGTTTGAAATGTAGTTGAAAAATTTATTCTTATACTTTAAATACCTGAAATATTGTTTTAAGTTATGATTAGTTAGTTTTTAATGTGATTAATTAATGCATAACGAAAATATCTCCTTCTTGCATCTATTTTCGCAACTTATATCTCAAGTAGCAAAAAATATTGTCATATTTTTTTGTAAATAACGCATTACGAAGTGTAGCATCTAACAAAATCATTAGCGAATTCCATATTGTGCACCAGTTAAAAAGACAGTATCATTTTATCTGCTACACAGCTAATTTCTAATCATTCTTCTTTTGGCACTTCCCTATTTCTGTACCATCATTCATCGGATAATAGAAAATCAGAACCACGTTCCGTAAATAACACGTTTCGAAGTACGGCAGGCAACAAAAAGCCTTCCTGATATACATATCAGCTCATCAGTAAGAATTTATCTGACAGTCTCGGTTTATGAGCTATGTATCTAACTCTCGGCGACCATGTGGTTAGAGGTCAGAGGAATATTCCATAGAGAGCATCGCATTTCCCAAATGGAAAGCATAAATAATATAAGAAGAGGCGAGAACAGTGGAAAGCGAAAAGCGTGAGATTAAAAAAGAGGAGTGATCATGAAAGCGGCAGGATACACGAAGAGGGCGTACCCAGCTGTTCTCTATTACACCCTCCCCTAGTATTATGGGCGAGTGTAGTGACTTTTGATAAGGACGTTAATATATCTGATTGCAGGCGATTGTATTGATGTACCATAGATGATATCATACATAAAATGATACATGACAAGGAGACATTTTAGGGGCAGAGACAATATTGAACGATGGCAGTAGAGAAGAGTGCAAATAGGCTTTAGCGAGTCGAGTCTGTAAATGTCAAACTCTTTTGTTGTGAGAATGTTGCTCTCTTCTTGATAAATGATGGTAAAGAAGAGACAAATTGTTTTAGTCTGTGTGTCAGCTGAAGTGACAAAATTTATAGCTGACCAGAAAATGACTACTCTTTATATTGGAGGTAACTAAATTAACATCAATCTCTGTCTGGGAGCGCTGGTATTAATGAGATCTTAAACAAAGTGTTTCCGGGTGAGGTCTGATTCTTTTAGAAGAAATGGATTAAATAAAAATAGCGTGTTAATAAAAAATAAGGCCTACTTATCTTTTGTTTAATTCCGCCAAATGCTTTTTGAGACCCTTACCAGATGTAGAATCGTCATGAAAATTCACTAATGTTTTGCATATTTTAGATGTAGTTTAATTCAGAGTTGTTAGCCATTTCTGATAGAGCTTTAACACCTTAACCGGTTTGCATTTACGCCGTACGTGCATCGATTTATCGAATTTTGATAGTTGTAAACAAAAAATAAATCATTCATAATAAATACAATTCAATAGTAAAATGATTTCGAATACGTAGGTAAGCCAAGTATTCCATGGATTTCCATTTGAATCAAAATAAGAAAATATTCCCCAAATAGAAAGTGTCATCTTGTTAGATAGTAAGGAAAATAAACTGGTTAAGGGGTTAAAAACAGATTTCAAGACCACTAAAGTGTATATTAAATAAATGAATATTAAAAAGTATTTAGGGCCGAGAATGCCGGATAGTAAAGCCTCGCTCTCGGAGTGGGAAAATGTCAGGTTCAAGACCCGATTCCTTGAAATAACCACAATATAGTGAGAAATAAAACCACTGAGGCTGGGGTAGCTTTGAGTGCAAGTTCAGACTCATCAAACCGGGGTTCGAAATAGTAGGGTCCTAATATACCCCTGCAGTTGCTTTAAAATGGGAAGTTGATATAACAAAGCTAAAAACGTTTGGAAACATTGGGAACATTGATGATGCAAAATTAAATTAATCTCTGAATAGAATGCTGTTCAAAGAATAACAAGTATAAAGCAAAAACTCAATTTTGACTTTATAACAGGTAAGGTTTTTCTCTTTTCAATGGATTAATCTATCTAGAGATGTAAATTTTGTTTGTGCAATTTTGATAATTTAGAGTTATTTCAAATCCTGAAATTCTTATTTTCCAATAATAAAGATGAAAATGTGTATTATTAAAGCTGTACAGATAAGAGTGCCTGATCTAAATTGCCAAATCCGATATAAATATATCTTACAGGAGAAAAATATGCATTTCGAAGAGAGTTTTTAAAAATTAATTAATTAAAAATTAAACAGAAATGTGGCGTTTTTCCTCAATAAATTTCAAAAATATCACAAAGAAATATATTTTATGCAGTCTTAAAATTCAAAAACTTTCCTTTTAAATTATACCGATTTAACAAAAGGGCAAATTTTTACTGAATTTTGGTAATTTTCTAAATACACTTTTACCTTACTTTTACCTGTTGACCTAAAATTCAAATCATTTTTATTGTTTCATCAAATATTCAACCGCGGGATTTGTTCAATTGTTGAATGCCAAGTATGATTATATTTAAGCCAAGTAAGATTATATTGAATGCCAAGTAAGATTATATTTAATATTTGTGTAGATTATAAAACAGATGAAAAAGTCAAGATATTATAACGAAAAATATAGATGATAAATACGCCGGAATTTTATGTTTTTAATAGCGCTAAGGTGTTATGAGTCTACTTCTATTAAGAAAGTTCAAGTTTACAATAAAGGGACAAGTAAGACAATTAGAATAACATGGCTTTAGTGTTAAAGAGCTTGGCCAAATCACGCATATGAAGTTATATTTAAGCGATACATCTAAATTCAAACTTTAAAGGTATTCTTGGCAAATCAGGAGTACACCTGAGAAAACTAATTAAAATAGTTAACTAATGTACATTTTAGATGAAATGATGATAAAGGAAAGTTTAGAGAGGATCTTTCTCGAGTCTAAGAATATAAAGCTCATAATTCTAGCTATCCGAATTTATAGAAACTTAATGTGCTATAATTTCTAATTATTTAAAAAATTTGAATAAAAAGACTACTAGAAATTGAAGAATAATTTATTTCACATCTGAATGCAAATTATATGGCAATTTTAATCTTTTAATAAAATAGGGTTACTATAAATATAATTGAAACCACGATGATAATTTTAAATTGTTGAATTAAATTGTTAAGATTAATTTTGCAAATATTATCTGAAACATATTAAATGTTTTGAAATGAATAGAACGTTTTATATGTTAAGGTATTAAAATTTTATTATCAATTTGAATTATTTTTAAATTTTGACGTTTCTACGTCTAATCTGCATCAAATTCTGTTTGATCGAATTTATTGGTCCTGTACAGCACTTTAAAAGAATAAATAATGTTAATGGATTTCCATAGTTGCATAATTTTCTTATTAATAAAATAATAAAGGAGTTAAATGAATTTTTAACACGTGAGACCAAATTTCAGATTGTTTTCAAATAGACAATGCTGTCACTTCTTTTTCTAACCCAGGTACCATCATTTAAAATATGCAGTTCGAAAAACGGAATTTTTGAGTTGTGAATAACACTGGAAAGAAATGGCTGAAATAAGAAAAAGTTGGCTGCCAGTACGAGAATACTCAGAGTTTTCACCTTTGCTGAATGCAAGTTCTTATTTTTCCATTTCTCAATCTTTTTTGGTAAGGGAATGTTGAGGTTGTGAAATGTATTTCGGAGGAGGGTTAATATATTAATAGTATATTTTTTAAATTGACATTCAAGAAAATATTATCGCTCAATAGCTAATCAATTCTGTGAAAATAACCTTCAAATTTTCAGTATAATTTAAATGTTAGCAATTTTTCAAAATTAATGAAAGAGGAACCCTTATAGATGGATGCATAGGATTTCGTCAATTAGTTGGTCAGTGTTTGATACTGTATAGGTTTTTATTTTTGATATTATTATAATAAATTATTTAAATATTTTCCAATTAAAATCTTTTAAAAATGGTTTTATTAAAACATTTATAAATTTTTCCATAAAATAACTTTGTTTCCAAATTATAAATAAATTATAACTGAAATTTAATTTTTAAGCAGTTAAATAATTATAAAACTTTAAAAGTGATAGATAATAAATACAATAATTATCTTTAAAAGTATTGATACTTTAATTATTGGGTTAAAAAAGTACAATTTTGCTCAAAATTTTATGGAAGAGTTTAGGACTAAGAAAGTAAAACAGCAATCTGCATATCATTGTTTTAAAATTTGAAGTCAATTTCTCAGTATTTCTCGTAAAGTAAAAACACTTTCTTGAGCACACGCTGCAGGCTTTTATTAAATGGGTAATATATTAATTTGTTTTGCTTTTAATATTTTTATAATAACAATAATTTAGTATCTTGTATGTAATTAAAAATAAGTAGAATTAATAAAAGAAATTTCTGATACTATCAAATAAAAAGAATTCTGTACAAATTCCGTTGTTCCAGGAATTTTGTTTTCAAATATGCCCGATTAGGTTTCAATATTGGACTACCAAATTTTTTTTCAGCTTCAAAAATTAAATCTTCCTATTTGATACTTATTTTAAGTGTTTAAGTTGTCTCTTATCATTCTTGTCTTTGCTCAAATTCAATTTTATTTTAAAAATTAAGAAACAGCAAAATGGAACCACTGAATTCACTAATAGGTGCTCAATCGATATTTGCTGTACGAAGGTAACCGGACAATCGGTGACGTCACTAGTTGTTCTTAGCGAATAGATTACGTTAAGTAGAATGCTCTGTCATGCTTTAGGACGACTAATACTTGCAGCATTTAGAACATTCCTGTATCTAGTTACTCGGTTACACAACTGATGGCAGTCAACTGATAGGTCTCACCTGATCCAATGCCTCCCGATTCACTGATACCATCAGTTGCACAAACATGTACACTCGGCTAATAGTAAATTGTTGATCAGTAGTTTGAAGCTGAAATTACTTCATGCCATAAGCTATGTTTTCATAACTGTGAAAGTAAATTATGAAAACACGAGTTAACTCGTTAGCAGTCACCAATATGTTAAACAAGAAGGAAAAAAAAAGGTTTCTTAAGAGAAGATAGCAACATAACTTTTTTTCACATCTTTGAGACCATTTGTTGGTTTAAAATAATGTTATTAAATTGTTTACTATATATAATGTTAAAACTAATGAAGTAGAAATAAAATACCAAAGATTTGGATTAAGAAACCTAATAAAGGATTGTTGACAGCATTCTAGGTCCAAGCAAAATATCATAAAACACTTTTATCATTCTTATCTTGAGTATTCATGTGATAACTAAGTAATTTTTAATGCAAAATCTGGAAAGAGGTTTTTTTATAACGTAAAGGGTACTGAAATGCTTCACAAATAAAATAGGATAAAACTTTAATGGCATTTTACTATTAAGTGTTTAGTAAACGGAAATAAAATATATGGACAAAAGGTACAATAGAAGAAGCAATGAAATAAAAAATAGTTTCCACAACCCGATATAGAGAATATTACTTACCAACTGAACATATAATACAAAGTACAATGCTAAAATATTTATGTTTGATAATTTATCATCGAAATGAAAAAAATGTTTATTTTATTCATCGTTACATTTGAAAAAACTACCTGATAGAGGAAAAATGATATTAGTTTTAGTTTAGTACCACATGAAATATATATCAAGAAATTTTTTGCAAATCTGTATTATAAACAAATTGAAATCCATTACGGTTCAAAATCAAATATTTTAAAATCCTTCCTGTTGTTAAGTTCAAAATATAATCTCTGTTATCCAAGAGTAAATGTGTCTACTATCTGACGATGTTTCAGAAAATCTCCGAGTGAATTGACAGAAAGCAAGAAATTTCAGCTGTTTAATGCTTATTCAGCTTTTTATCCTTATAAGATAAACCTTAAACGTCTTAAAAGAAATGTCAATGAATTTATGGTGGTCAGTCTGAAAGGATTGCAATAACAGTAGCATTTCTGTTTTTAAAGGATGCCAAATTTTTAATGGATGAAGGAAACATAATATATTTAATTTTTAAATAGTCTTTTAGTGTGAAATCCAAAGTAAAGTTAATTACAGGGATAAATGTCAATGAAGGAATAATTTTTTGAAAATATTTTAAAATTTTCATAGTGGCTTTTGGAATTATAATTTTAGTCGTCTGATTATTCCGAAAAAAAAAGCATTCATTCAAATAATAATCGAACCCACTTTCTAATTCATAGAGAAATTAGAATGTCTTCACTAATTATCTTCATGAAATAAGTACATAATTAACGTTCATAGAGAAAACAAATGATCATGAATGAATATTATTTCTGATCGCTTGCAAAAATTAAGTATTCTGAATTTTATTTCACTAAATGTTCGTTTATAAGATTTTTAATCAGACTTATATAGTTATATTATCAAAACGTTGCGATCATGAATGAAATATAAATGGCAGAATTACTACGGTATAAAATAACTTTCTTTCAACCCCACATGAATGCCTAAAATGTTTAAGATGAATTTCTAAGCTAACAAATTATTTTATTCCCATTTCACGTAATCAGCAATATTTTCTAAAATTACATTTACTGAAGTATCAAATAATTACATTTACTGAAGTTTCAAACTGAAATAGGAAATATTTCAATCAGAGAGATGCTTATTTTTACCTTCCATAAATCATTTTAAAGCAAAATATAATGTCATCAAAGCTCATAAAATTATATTCGACTACCTAAACCCATAAAAAGGAAGTCATCAATAAGCTTTTATTCTTTTACACATGAAATCCATACAAATAAGTTCTGGAACCCAGCTGTTACTGACATAAATTACCCCACATAAATAATAAAACTCATAACTAGGTTTCCATATTTTTATTAATAAAGAAGGCAATCAAGAATGACTACTGCATCCGCATTAAAATTAGCTAGTGGCCTTTTTGTGACTGAGAGGAATCGGACTGTTTCTTTAGGTCATGGCTATTCGTTAAAGCCTGAAATACTATAAACGTCACTTTGGCAATGGGAAGAAAAATACATACGAGAACAGGGAAGTGACACATAAGTGTAGGCAGCCATTGACGTGAAACGACTAGTCACACTAAAATGCTTATGGAGTCTGGCACGCACTATCCTAGTAATTACAGCAGTCCATCTAAAATAGCGCAGGTGAATTGTGATGCTAGCATTCAGGTTTCTCGGTATGCAAATCGATTACTAGGTCCCAGCTTTTGTTGTGGAATAGCAAATGTGGGGTTAGCCGTAAAAAGAGATTTTATTCAACGGGTAACGTAGTTAAGATACGGGTAATAGGCCAAGAAGGAAAAAGCGAGGGGATTCACGTTCAGTTTCTTGTAGTCTACTAGCCACTTACAAAGGTCCCTACATTTTAATATTTACCAAGAAAAGTTTTATTGCTCTCTGTAGGTGATACGAAAAATTTGCTTGGGTTTCTTTTTTTACAGATAACGTGCCCGAATAAAGTACTTCGATCTCACAATTGTTAGCTTTTTTTGAAAATTCTCAGCACATTACATGGCTCCCTAGAAAAAAACTTTTTTGAGTCCCATAGAATAGTATATTGCTATTTATTAAGTAATGTTTATAATAATTTTATTATTTAGATTAATCAAGAATCTATAATTATTAAAAACGTATTTCATAAAATTTCAATATATTTGATAAAAAATTTTTTGTTTGTTTTTGTGTAAGGGGTCTTAATTTACATTCTTTCTTTAGTACTTTAATCGTCACTGATTTAACTTTAGCAAATGAGCTTATTAATGTATAAGCTGTAATTTATAAACCTGTCATAAAATATTAAAATAAATTTAAAAAGTTTAAATTTTTTGAATAAAATTAATAGCACTTTTTACCCCATTCATATACTATGAGGAGTTTGACTCGCTCATCGAAAAACTAAACTTTAAATCTGCAATTAAGGGAAATAATTAATCAATTTAAAATACAAAAATCACTTAAAACTCTTCAGCATCTGAAATGTTCTTATGTTATTATAGAAATTAAGTGAAAAAGAAATGTCTCAAATAAGATGACATCTAATTAGAAAGTTAAGTATATTCGTAGGTCGAGGTGTTAAAAAAAAACAAATGGCAGACCGATTTTAAAATGTTTTGCATTTACGTTAACAAATACACTTATCTATAGAATTATATTCATATTAAAAGACCAAACTTTTATTTTAGTACAGTCAACAGACTGGTGCCGAATAAAATATTAGTGAAAATTACTGTAAACTACCGAAATGAAAAAATACAAATAATGATAAAATGAGTAATCAGTATTACCGATTAATTTCCTTTAAACTGAAAGAATCAGTTTAATAATCGATTAAATTAAATATTTCTGTTTATGTAAAATTAATAATCTTCAGTCATTGTTTTTTTTCTTGAAATCGGCTGCATCAATTACTCGTGAAACTTATTAACAAGTTTTGCTTTATTTATCTGTAAATGATATTTACTCGTTTGTTTGGTTGCTGATTAGGTGAGGTAATTTATAATCATATGTTTATTATAATTACTCAAAAATGAATTATACAATCTGTAATATTAATAAGTTAAAGAAAGGAAATTGTTTGAACTCAGTAAAATATATTTAAAATGGTTCTATCATATTTGAAATTAAACCTGAGATGAAAATAAAAATATATATTCTTCTCAAGTATAAATACTTTTACAAAATAATTTATTTGAATGAAGTAGAAAGCTCTCATGCTTTTATTCAGTAATTTTAATAAAGTTTTTTTTGCATTTAATACTATATAAGGAAATTCTTAGTACAACTAATTAAATATTTAAACTAGTCAAAAATACTTAAAAGTACTTTTTCATTCGGATGGTTAAAAATATTTCATTTTTCTTAATTGGGGAGTTTATATAAAATAGTAATTTACATTTCAGAGATCCTTTATTCATATATCCTGGAATTAGACATATAAAATTGTTGATTTTAATTTAAGTTTTTATTAGTTTTCTCTTTATTTATTTAATGATTCATAAACAACTCAGAGTTTTCTCTTTTTTGAATATTTTTTAAATAACTAAATTATGCATTAGGTAGAACAAGAGTCAATAATTCAAGAAATAAATGATTCTGAAATACATTAATGAAGGAAATTACATTTCTATTCAAAAGTAAACAAGTCAAAAATACTTATAAGTAATTTTTTATTCGAAAGGATAAAAAAAATATTTCATTTTTATTAATTGGGGAGTTTAACTGAAGTCTTCAAATCGTAAAGTATGATTCTTGAAAATCAGTGTTCTCAATCCACTGTTTATTCTGGACTCGTTTATATAAGACTTCATTATGATAAGTAAAAAATTAATTCCTTTTTACTTTGATTGTGATCCCTAAATAGATAGGAGCACCTATTCTTCTGTATCAAAACATAGGACGCAAACAAACACTTTAGATTTCTGACTCCACAGTATTTGTTTCTTTGCTTATATATGCCATACGGATGTTCGCAATGGAATTTATGATTTTTTTTTCTTTTCAGTGAGTAATTTCATTTTCCTGTAAGCTCAATCTATAGTTATCAGTTGTTTAAGTATTTTTGTTCCGTCCATTTAGTTATTACTTCACCAAATAATGAATATAGTCGTGTAGGATTGGACACCGATGGACTCTACCTGGAGATCCCTCGATGGTCTGTCGTTTCTTTCTTTCCTTTGACATTTTTTTCTTCCTTCTATCTTGTACTCATTATTTGCTTAGATAACATAGTATTATAGCCACCGAGAAACATGATGGCCTTATGTTATGCTACATGCCTCTGTAATTTACAAAGTTACTTTCATTGACCTTAAAATGTATGGTTTATGTTTTTTAACCCTTAGTAGCCTGATTTACGAAAGTGATTTATTTTTAATATTACTGTGTTTGCTTGAAGGTCTAGATGAAGGGAAAAATAGCTAAAAAAATCACAATATTTATTTTACATATTTATTTAGAAAAAAAAA
>JAOUZG010050968.1:5071967-5105094 GCA_026289955.1 Argiope argentata | reverse complement strand
TATATATTCAATGTAAGACATAAGCGTTTTTTCTCTGAAGTTTGTTCTATTGAAATAAAAATCCAACATGTAATTAAATTTCTGATTTCAAAACATTAAAATACAAAAATGGTTTGCGGTTTAATCTTGGATTTAGAAAAAAAAATTCAAATCAACTTAAAATGAACAATTAAATGCAGTGCTATAATTTTTATTTGCTGAAACAAAATATACATCCTATATTATTCCATTAATATAACATTTATTACACGATGACAAATTCCCATAAATAATAACGACCTCTGTTATAATATTCCTTCTTACATAAAATATTGATTTTCAAAATTCATAGACTTCACCCCAATTTTCACGCAAGGCCCTAAAGTGTCGGTTTCTTTTTTGACAACAGGCCCACCCGCCTCTTTCGTTTGTCCTCACTTTACGATTGGACGCACACCATTCTTTCTCTGCCAAAGCGCCCTCTGTGAAAAATAGATAACTCGGTTACTTTTTTATACCTGTGACAACAAATACATTTTAATATTTAAACGTTTTCGTTAAAATGTATCGAAATACTATAATAATAGTCTTTCGACTCTCTTTTAAACATGACAATAACTAAATTAAATTTTACTAAAAAGTTCAATGAAAAAACTTTTAAATTTTTCATATATTTCTGAATTAAGTTTCCTCAAGCGTCTTATGAGATATTTCTTCAAAAACTTCAAGGATACTTTTTCTTTTAAAAAATATTAAATTTTTTATGTATTTTCATACTTTACGACATTCTTCCGCAGACGTGAATGTTTTCTTATCACAATTGTTTAAAAAATTGTCTTCTAAAGTAGTAATACTATAGTAGAATCCCTGTTTGGAGAAAGGAAGATAAATGGTTTAAAATTAACTGTTGATCATCTTCTTATCGATAAGTCTTTCACTCTTTGAAACAGAAAATTTAACACGCTTTTAATCTTCTTAATGAGCAACGCTATAACTGCTCGAATGGATATATATATACGAACGTCCCAAGAAAAGGGTTTCTAAAAAACGCAACTACAATGATATATTTGTGTTTTTGATGCTTGTTTCGTCAAAGTCATATTAACATATTAAATTTTAATTCCTATTTTTCATTATTTTTATTGTTTTATTTTTATTTTGCAGGAATAATTCTTTGAATTATCTTTTTACTTTATTTTGGTGAAGTTAATGTTTCTACTTGTTGTTAAAATTTTAGAAATCTCTGAAGGAAAAACCGAAAATTGCGTGTTAAACATGTAAATGAAAACATTTCTCATAAATTTTAAAAGATACTTCAGTATAATTAGATTTTATATTTTACAAGAACATTTGTAAGAGCTGTTTTCTAACGTTAGTTTGGAGAAATAGTTGTTTCAGCTTAATGTGAAAATTTTAACAGTCAATGTATAAAAATCCTAAAATTGAGAGTTAAATGTAATTGAAAATACTTCTCATAAGATTTCGATGATATTATAATTAGAAAATTTTATTAATATACTAGTTTTTTAATTTGAATACAATGCAATATTTTTGCCCTTTTTGATAAACAAGAACATCAACAAAACAAACGACAACTCAAACATTTTTTGATTATGAAAATACGATGCAATAATAAGTGAAAATGGTCTGCACATTTTCTGGTCTCAAAATAGCATATTATGTAATGTTACGGTAATTAGATTAGAGCTAATGCGAAACCCGGATCCATAGAATGTTTTGAAACTGATCTAACGTTGAAATCATTAACAACAGCTTGGAATTCTGCGTAACGTCATCTGGATACTATGGAATATCTTTCAAGAGACTGTCGCAAAAGAAGACAGAATCATACCACAATATAGTAAGAGATAATCGAGATTTTTCCTCTATTTCTTTAAGTCCAGAAAACCCTTTCCTACTACCTTTAGATAACAGATATACATACAGAAGACGCATACACAAATCCATCATATTGTACTGCGTATTTGACGATCAATGTCATGCATTCAAGTATCTAGAGTGATAAAAAAGATAAATGATATCTTTTTTAATTTCTTTCTCTTAGTATGCCAAAAATTAGATTTTTTATTTAATTTTTAAGCATTTTAACCCATTGTTATTATTATGATAGAATCTTGAAACCAATGTTTTTTACATTCACTAAAAGATGGCGCTATCAATAAAGAATCAAAGTTTACTTAAGTATATTGATTTGATTAGGAATTAGGATTTGAAAATATTAAACCAGTGCATTGCTATTCAAAATATGTCAGAATTAAACAAAATTCTGGTAGTGTAAAAAGCGATTATAGAATGTAATACGACATTCTTTCTTTGCAATTATTAAACAGGTTAAATGTTTATTTTTTACCAATTCAAGATCATTAGAACAATCTCATAATTTTTGTGAATAATTTTTTTTCTTGGACTTATCAAGAAATATATCTTTACATTCCTTCATTATTATTTTTCAAGCATTTTATTTTGTTTCAATGTATTGTTTTTATCATATATTTTATCTTTTATTTTTTGTTTATAACAGTTTCATCCTTTTCATGCCCTTTAATTTGATTTCTTTATTGTCAGCATATTTGAGGCTTCTAATTAATAAGTTTGTTAAGACGGATAATTCAATTTTTACTCATTTTCCAAATTCTTTAGTAAAATGTAGAGTTTTAAAATTTGTACAAAATTTCAATTTGCTTTATTCATTTAATTAGACTAAATTTAAAATCTTTTGAATGTGCTGTCATCTGAAAATGAATTTAAAAAACTTTTTTTAATATACCATAATATTTATAATAAGTCATAAATAAAAAACTTTAAAAAATCCATTAAAAAATTCGAATTTCAGGTTACTAATGAAACTGTATTTTTAAAATTATTGAATTTTTTTTCCGCTAAATTTCCTTACTTTTTCACTTTTTTTACCGACATTCATTTTAATTTATTGTTGTCATGAGGAATTAAAAAATAATAATATACGGGAATCTAAGTTTTTGTTTACATTAGAACAGAGAGAAAAATAATTGGCCTTATATAGTTTATTTTGTGCATCTACTATTGAAACTCTATATTGGAATTAATGTAGCCTAGTGTTAAAGTCATGCACAACAAACATTGTCAATTCATATTGTTGCTGCTAAACCGAACATGAAACTACCTTGTTGCCCTGTAAAGGAATTATAATTACAAATATATTAAAAACTAAGATGAATTTTGTAATATGAAGAAATGAGTTTGTAATTTCTATGAAAGTAACCATTCTTCGTATAATATGGCAATTTTAATTTTAAACAGAAATATTCAAAACACAGGGTATGTTAGATATAAGTATAAAGCGTTGAATTTTTGGGATCAAGTTGAAAGAATCTATTTTACTTAAGTTGTAGATTATTATATACATAAGTGAAATATATATGAATCCCAATTTGAAAACTAAAAACTTTCAATTGCCTAAAAAAAATTTCTAAACATAAAAAATTTTAGGAAATCATATACTATAGCTGCCTTTCTTATAATTATAATTAGTTTCAATTCCTCTTAAATAATTTTAAATAAACTTCCAAATTAATGCATTTTTGCGGAACTAAAAAAATATATGTTTACTATATTTTTCTTATATCAAGTACTTTTGAAAAGTAGCTGATAAGTTAAAATAAACAATACATTAATTTCATTTATCAATTGTATCACAAGCACCAAACTTTAAAAAATATATTGCAAACAATAATATCTACATACCTTTATTTCCTTAAACTTAAATAAAAAGGACGAATTAATGGCTGAAATAATGAAGTTCTGTCATTTTTCTATGAAAATTTAATATTAAAATATAATTTTCTGACCCATCTCTAATAGAGCACATAATTCATCAAAATGAGTGTTGACGAAAGAAATATTAACCATCTTTTAGAGAAATTTAGCCTTCAAATATAAAAAAAGAAATCTTTTTTAGTGCTGAGATTCAACAAAAAGAAAAAGTATCACCATGAATAATCTATCTTTATCAAGCGGAGAGTTCCGTCTATTAGAATGTCGAAAATCTTTCCCCAGTCTAATGAGTATACATATTTAATAGGATCTTTTTTAGATCTGTCTTCCAATCCGGAAAAGAACAAAATGGGATAAAATATTATGTACTTAGGGTTATGGTGATTAAAAAATATTTGGGTAAAATTAACTCATGCTTGAATAGAGTAATTAATTCATATTTTCAGAATTTTACTAAGCTAATTTAGTAAAGAAAGAAAATGATAGAGTAGCTTAATCTTTTTTTTGTAGTTTTGGCTAATATTAAAATATACTGTAGTATAAAAGAAATGAATTCTGATTGAAAGAAAAATTAAGGGCAAATACATGGTGGTTATAATTAAAGTTACCTTACTCACATCCTTGTAGAGCTGTTTTATTTGCTGTACCTATTTGGAATGTGGTTTATGCGTTATATGAATCTTGGAGAAAAGAAGACTGTATAATAATTATAATTCGCATTTTGACCACTAGGTAACGATTGTTCCTATTATTATTATTTTGAGGATATCACTCCTAAAGAGTCTGAAAGATATTCATCATGATATCCCGTTACTACAAATTTCTAGGGAGTAAAGTTTTTCCTACCTGGCGAGAATATGAATATTTAAAGATTGTTGTATTCTTGCAATATGGCAAGCAACTCATTATGCCTGACAAGTGAAGGAACTGATTCGTGCCTACTTTGAAGAAATGGTATGGTAATTTCTAGATAATTTCTGACTGACTTCCTTCATCAAGATTCTGATACTTCAGAATTTTAGTTGTCAGAATTGCTGAATGATAACGTTTATGATGAAAGCAAATAGATTCTGCTAGATGTGAAAGCACGCTTCTGTGCCATGCTGCAACAATTTCTTAAAAAAACTTCTATGCCATGTTGCAACAATTGCTTAAGAAAGCTTCTGTGCCATGTTGCAACAATTTCTTAAGAAAGTTTCTGCGCCATGTCGCAACAATTGCTTAAGAAGGTCTCTGTGCCATGTTGCAACAATTGCTTAAGAAAGCTTCTGTGCCATGTTGCAACAATTGCTTAAAAAATACTTCTCACTGCTGTTAAAAATACTATAGAATATCAGATCACATAACTGAGACATATGCATCTATATTTTTAAAAATGCGATTAAATAAAGCTTTGCGCTTCGATTGTTTTATTTTTACTTTGTACATTCACTTTTTCGCCTAGTAGTCGCATTCTTGATTGTTAATTTTTACTTGTGATTTCTGTTTACTTGTTTACTTGTTTTTTCATAAACGTCCAAATAACGTTTATGCCACATTTCAGCAAAATACGTCATCATGAAAAGTTTCTACACCCGTCCTAATAGGGTCACCTTAATTATAACTACCCTGTATAGTTAGGTTAATTTTATTTGATGCATAATGTTACTTAAGAAGATACTGAGAAGCCTCTATAGTTATTTTACTTTTCTGATATTTATAAAATTAATAAGGATTTAAGGAATAATATTAAACCCTTGCGGTCCGATGTTGAGTACGACTCGACATTCAAGACTGTGCATCATTTTGACATTTTATTTATTTATTTTTCAAATTTAATTGCTAAAAACGCTTACATAATGGGTAAGATATGTAGATTAATTTTTCAAAGAAATTTGACTTAAAAGAACAATTTATATTTATTTTTCATAGCAATAAACAAATCTTTGCATAAGGTAAAATAATCTTGCATCTAATTATTTTCAGGACTGCAAAAGGTTAAAATAACAGTATAAAAAAATTGAAATTTTTCTTTTTGTTTACTGAATGATTAAATAGAAAACATTCAATATAAACGAATGAAAACAAAACCATAACTATTGAATTTTGCCTTTAGTAGTAACAAAGGGTATTTCTTTGTATTTTAGAAACATTCGTTACGAAATAATCCTTATCATTTAAAATATTTTTCTTTATTAGTTGAAGTGAATCAAATGGTTTTATACAATGAGATTTAGTCCACGGTCAAATGGAAATTCAAATTGGCACATACTATTGGAAACTGCATACTTTAATATTCACAAACTGTGATTTGGCATTATAAATGGAAAGTTTTATTTTATCTCTGTATTTTTAAAAGAATTGTTGAGGTAATTCTTTAAGTTAGTAATTACATTTCCAATATCTTTCGATTTTATACTATGGGTCTTGAGCTATCAATTTTTTTTAATACTCAAGATGAATATGATAAATATAAAAGTGAAACTTTACCTCATGGATAGTTCCAGGTGTTTTTTTCTTAATTTTTAATGAAAAATATTAAACCTTTCAATTTTATAACTTGTTACAAAATAAATTTTATATCCGAAAACATATTTCAAAGGAAATTTTTTATTTGTAAACATTTCCTATGAGTAAGCTAAAATACAGATTACTTTTTTCGTAAATGTAAGGAAATTATCAAATTGCTTTAACCAAAGGGAAAGGAAATATACGGAAAAGACATTTTTGATTGGTTTTCTGATTCCATACTTAATTTCATAAGGATCGGATTTTCGAGGATGAAAGAACGTGGGACAGAATGTGATTGATGAGAGCTTTCCAGCAAAGTGTCACGATCTAGGAGGGTTGAAAGTCAATTTTTATCTCCTAACATTAAAATAATTCCAGCTATTAATAAATATTCAAAACGAAATCTTATTAATTGTTGGAATTACATAGAATTATGAGAAAGTGTTGTTTAAATTTTTATTCTAATTAAAAACATGCTTTTTATGACTTTAGTAGTTTAATAATTCTAACGAAATTATTATGAAGATTTAACGAAACATAAGAAATGATAAGATTAACTCGTAAATCGTGACCACCTACGATTTTTTTTCTTTTAAATACCCTTACAACTTAAAATTTTCTTTTTTTGCGATGAAATCAAGTTTTGTAAACAAAAATGAGGAAAAATTCAATATATTCAAAGGTGCGAAGCTTGTTGATTATAATTGCTATTTTGTGTCATGAGTATGCTTCAACTGGTTTGTCATGCTATTGGAATAGTATTTTTATCACAATAGCTTTTACATAAATGACTTTTATTGTCTTACATTTTTGACATGCATAATAATGTACTAATGCATTTATACACTAGTTAATCTTAGCTATTAAATTCTTTTTAAAAAATATTTGGAATTCATAGATATCCTAAATGTTTTGCGAATTCTTTGTTAATGCAAAACGAGAATATATTCGTGTATCAGAAAGCATCCTTTAGCTAAACATAAGAACAGCGAAATAATTAAGAGTAAATATCAAACATCAGGTAATTACAGTTACGTATGAAAAAAGCAGACGTAAGTTATCGTTCAAGTTGCGTATCAAAAGTATTTTGAAATCAAATTAATGAAAACACCTTTATTCGCGTTTTCTTTAGCTAAATGTTATTTAGCAAAAAATATTTTTTAAACGTACTTTCTTTATTTTAGTATTTAATTCATTGTTATAAATATATTATGATATTGCTCCTGAAAATATCAACCTGAGAATGCCATGTGATAAAAAATTTAATTAAATTTATCAATTAATTGAAATTTATATTCTGAAACTATCAAAAGTTTCATTTTATCAAAAAGGATTTACAAATTAAAAAATTGGAAATTTTAACAATTCTAGAAGAGAGAGAAAACATTTAATTACCATATTTCAACTTCGCAAGCGAAATAAAAGTAATCAAGTACTTAAAAAGTGAAAGTTCTTAATCCCATAACTGTTTTGTGTTTCCATTATTTAATTTTATGAAGTTTTAAGTTTCGTAAATATGCTCTTATTGATTCAATTAACATTAATATTATATTTCAGCTCATAAGAATGATAAATAATATTCCAATACCCATATTATCCAAGAGTATGTCTATTAAGAAGTTAACAATAGTATTTTTCCTTGTCAGAGGTACTTTTTGCAGGTACTTGGCAGAGGTACTATTTTAGTTTAGTTATATTAACGTTCTCTAAAGCAACACCAGGGTTTTTTCGGAGTGGAACTCGTCATTTTGAACCATGGTCAGATGACGAGGATGTCACCGGAGCTGGCACCCCCCTTTCCCACACCATGCCACACCAGCAGGGAGAACGTTTGACTCAAACGGATTTAAAGTGCAGCAGATCCACTTACACGACGGTTCTTCGATAGAATTGGTTCTCGAACCAGAAACTCTCCGGTTCCGAAGCTGAGACCTTACCACCTGGCCCCCTTTTCCCCACATTTTGCAGGCATTGATTATAAAAATGCATTAGCCAGCAAGATCGAGAGTTCAAAAGCCGATATAGCAACTATCAGCTTCTCATGTAGACTTTTCAACGAGAGTTTTAATAAATGTCAGTTTTAATAAAAGTCTTTTGATATCGAATTATTTTTATACAAATAGTTCTTAAAGAGAATTTACAAGGTAAATAAGAAATCGGAGGATCTTAAATGAAGATTGATTAATCTTTAAATTAAGAATTGATTTATTATAAAGAAATTATCAGAATTGTTTTTTTGATTATGCACCTCGTTTATTATAAACTTAAGTGTAATTTTCTGTAAATATTAAAACCAGTTTCCTTATTTTTTTCATTGCATGCAGCACATAGATTTTTTCCCCTGAATTTCGTTTATTAATTCATCAATTGAACAAAGGATGCTCATAAATTCGAATTCCAAATAAATCAAATGTTTCCTTTTTGTAAATATTAGGAAGATTACTTTTGTAATATTAGTATATGTATGTAATATTAAACTTTTCGTATATATTAGGAAGATTTTGTTTGTAATATTAGTATATGTATGTAATATTAATTACTTTTTGTAAATATTAGGAAGCATTTTGTTAATAATTTAATTTGCTTTTAAAAATGACGTTGCTTTTTAAAAAATTGACAAAATTCAAAGGCTTAAATTATGATGTATCACTTCGCTGTATTAAACCTTTTAAAAATATTTATAGAACCAAAATTACAAATTCAATTTTGATTACATAAATTGCTTCCATATTACCTCAAGGCTAGTTTCTTATATTTAATATATATGGTTTATTGAAATATGTATGAAGTTGCAAATACATACTTTGAATTCGTTTAAATATAAGATATGTTTCAAAAAAGATTTAATTTCATATACTTTAAATAATATTGTTTTAAATTCAAATTTATTTAACAGTAACATAAAATTTGTATTAGGTATCTAATTCTTGTATTTATAAAGAAAAAATACATGTTGTCCATTATTTTATGTTCGAAAGTATACTTGATTTTCACGTTTGATTAAATCAAAAAAATAAATTGGTAGTTATTTACATCAAAATCAAGTTTGGCATAATTCTATTGATTAAAAGGATAGATGAATTGATAAACTGTCAATTTTTCAAGGATAGTTTGCCTAAAATATAAAAAAAATGTGAGAAGCATCAATGATATTGTGACAATAACATCTGTTACTTGATGTCATTCAAGAGCAAAAGTCAATAAAAAATTTCATGACAAATATGAACTTAATGATTAGTAGTATATTATTAAATTTAATAGGTAGTACATTTTTGTTAACTAATAAGAAGTACAGAACAGTAAAAGCAATTTAAAAAATATATAAAATTTATTTTAACTAATTCAGCTTATTATAAATATGATGTATTTATATCATTGCTTTTTACTATACAAAAGCTTCCAATGAAACCTATAATGTATTTACTAGAGTTTCTTTAGCATACAATTCCATTTGTTAACATTTACTCTACTGATTTAAGTGCTTGTGATTTATAACATGAAGGTATTTTACTACAATGATAAAAAGAAACTCACTCGTGAACTTTCAATCAATAAAATGACTTTCTGTAATAAAAGAAAACCAACTTTCTAATTTAGCATTACAGCTTTTGGAATGAAAGATTTGGATAGAGAAAAAAATGTAATAACTAATCACTTCAAAAGAAGGTCCGATGGAATTTGTGACGATAAATTTGTACTATCAGAATGATTTGAATAAATGAAATAATTTCAGACAGGATAAGCAGATTGTCAAATCACATATTCTACTCCAGTGTTTGCATTTGAAGGCATGTTACTTTCTTGCTTAATCGTATTTGCATTGTTTGTATGCATCTTAGTTCTTTTTAGAATTGAAAGCATTTTTTATGTATCCGGCGTTCTATTATTTAAGTTCATTCCATTTTGATTTATTTTATTTTGATTGTGTTTTTACTTATAATTTGCAAAGTTATTAACATAAAAGAATGTTTTTTTCGTGAATCATTACATTATACATATAAATTGCAATCAATTTTAAAAAAAATACTAAATACTGAAGGAAAAAAAGGCAGTTTGCCAAATAACGTTTCACTGAGCATGCGTGAATGCAGTCAAAATGTAATACACATAATATATTTGCTGAATGTTTGGAACAGCTTTTGTGAAAGTTTCAAAAATATAACTTGAAAATTCTCAAAATAATCATTGATAAAATAAGCTAGATATCCTTTGTTCTGAAAAAAAATTCAGAAAATGAGAAACTGTATCCAAATATAATAAATGCTTTTTTTAAAAAAAATAAATAACGATTAAAGGAATAAATATTTAATATTTCCTTCATTACACGTCAATTTAAAGAAATCAACATTACATACAATGAGTTACATTTTAAAAATTATGTATTTAAAGATAAATAGTTCGCAAATATTTTACAAATATAATTGGAATAATTAACACGTACAATATTAACAAGTAAAAAGAAATATAAAAAGAAAGGTATAAATATACCTTTCCATTTGTTAATATGGAAAGCAAACATCAGTATCAACTATTCATCGATGACACTTTTGATACAACATTTGTCCACCTTTCACTGCAATCACAGCCTTGAATCTTCTAGGTAGACACTCTACTAACCTGCAATAAGTTCCCTTCGGAATTGTCCTCTATTCTTCCTTCAATACTTCGAAGCGTTCGGTTTTGGTGGTTCGGCCTTGTGATCGAGTCCTCAGCTTGAGCTCCAATTCACTCCAATCAATCGTATTTATATCAGGAATTCGTAGCCAATAGAGAAGATGGATCCTCGTGTCCCCAAATCAATGTTTTATATTATGCGTTATATGCATACTGATGATGAAATACATACGGTCCACTACTAAACATTCCCCGCAAGGTAGGAAATGCATAACTATCTTAATATTTCAAAAGCATTCTGCGTTCAGGGTTGTAAGCATTAAAAACAATGAGCTGAGTCCAGAGTATTTAAAGCAAGATCAAATCAGGATTCCATCGCCTTTAAATTTAACAGTGGAAACACTGCGCTTCGGTAAATATCGCTCACCTTGTATTCACTAGGTCCAAATACGTTTGTTGGAATGCCAAAATGTGAAACTACTGTTATAGTCGGTGTTAGTTAATGGATGTGAACCTGGGATTATGGCATTCAGCTCGGTCATGAAATCCTATGACTGGCAGCTCTCGATGAATTATCTGGTTACTACTCTCATTTTCAAAAGATAATCGGAACCGGCCAACGGTGTTTTCTGGTTAAATTTAACAACACGGTAAAGACATCGTCAGTCACTCTTTGAAAATTTTCGTCGATTTCCTCAATGGTACTGTGAGGGTTTTCGCTATTCCTGTTAACTTCATCATCAATAACCGTCACTGTGGGATATCAAACTTTGAGGAAATTTCTCAATTCGAATTCTTAAAAGAGGGGATTCTAATTATTATGTCTCTTTCGCCTTATCTCAGCTCGTAGCGTCCATTCATGTTCTCGAAACATAGAAACCCACACGGGTTCTATAAAGATCCCATGAATATTATCCTTTATTTTATACTTATATGAATGACGTTAAAACAATTCTACTTTCATTTCGAAAAAAGTTTGTTGATATGATGCACTTGTATACATACCCTTTTTTTTTAATTCTTACTATTAGTTGACACTTTCCCTATATATATATTTATATCTTGTTCACATTTTCATTCATTAATAAAATACTTTCTTTTCATTCACTCAAGTTCAAAGGCATTTTTTGAAAATTGTTGTGGATGACACTTGATGTTAATACAGTTTTTTTCCAAATATTAATACATTAATTAAATTAAAATAATTTTTAATATTTTAAATAGAGTTTTATCAGTTTGTAATAAAATTTCAAATCAACAGGTAGTAGCTCAATCGATAAGCAAGGATTTCGGTATTTTTCCCGTAAAGGTGAAGAATTCTTCTTGCAAAAATTATTAATTTTAATGGTAAATGTTTGAAAATTTTTGCTTTAAATTTACGTTTTATCCAAAAAAATTTCGAAAGGGAGTTAGTAGTTGTGGCCTAGTGGTTAGAATGAAAGATTTTCTCAAAAATAAAATCGAAGAAATTTTAAGCTTTAAATTCAATTTCAATTTCTCTCCTTAAAATCTTTGACCTCATTGTTGGTCGCTTCTCCTACCTAATCTCAAGGTTGAATTTCGCGTCGAGAAGGCAATCCGAGAAGGAGAACATAAAATAGCAATAAATTCGATTTCTCTTTTGCCACTTAATAATATGATTCTGTCGTAAGCATATACATATTTATTTAAATTGTAATTATTTAATAAAATATGTAAAATAAAAATTTCTTTGTTGACATAAATAAGAATCGACTTAGATTTTTATATTACTTTTTTCGCTTCATTTTATAAACAGCAGAACTCTATATTTTTCTGTCGACAATAGTTTGCAAAATTTTCAAGATATTTCTGAGACATTAATGAAAGTTGCTTCAGATATTCTGCTAATACATTATGTGCCTTATATATTAATTGCATTGGCGCATGTGCAGTGAAACATTATTCTGAAAACCTGCTCATTTTCCATTTAATATTTAGTATTTTTTAAATTCTAATTGCAGATTATTATTTCAAATCTCTTTTGTCATAGTGTATGAAAAGAACTTCCTTTTATATTAATAACCTTGCGAATTATTAGCAAAAGTCTTGGCGAAATCTTGGTTTGTTTTAATAAAACCCTAATTTCTCCAAAAAGTATGCTCTTTAAAATGTCCACATTTTACAAAAAATCAATTCTAAATTATATTCTAAAATTTGAAAACTTTAGCATCATTAGGTATTGCAAAGTTATCCAAAGTATATTCGTTTTTATCCAACTTTATGGTTTTTTTCTATGAGGTTTCAGGGAAATTTCTTCACAGAAATATATGACGTCTACTATGTTGTTTACACTCTTGAAGCTTCATGATAATTCCGACTGTACTTTTATAGATATTTAACAAAACGTCTAATATCGCAAGAGACCGATTATTGGTTCAGGTAGAACAGATCTTAGTGTTTTCACTTGAAATGTTTTTTTAAATTATTAATATATTTTAATTTATTACATATTGATAATTAACTATTTTATTTGAGGTTGCCTTAAGCAATTTGCTAAAAAAGTACAGCTAAAATTATCGAAGTTGTATTTCTAGTTCTATACAGAAAATGAAATACTCTTTCATATTTTCGATGGGAAAAATCAGTTATATTTAAATATATGATGTGTATTTCGATGCAGCCCCTTTTATCCTAGCGCTTATCAGATAAATTGGGTTTCATCGTAATTGTGAACTTACTTTAAATTTCTCAAATACATGGAAATGAGAACATGAAATTCAAAGTCAAGTTTGTTTTAAATTTCCCTTTTACCAGTCTTGTAAAAAGTAAAAATCACAGGAAAAGTAAACACATTTCTGCGCAAATCTAATTGCAGAGCTGAAGGCATAATACTCTAGAAAGTGTGAAAATAAATGTGATTATTAGAATTAGAATATACATTAATTTTAAAATTTTGGTAAAAATTGTAAGTAGAGATTTTATGCCAGTTAAAATTAAAAGATTTCTTTTGAACATTGAAGGAATCTTTTATTGTTGGAACATATTAATAAACATTTATTTTTAGAAATCCCTAGTTTTACGTTCATTAAAATATGCAATGCTAATTTTTTTCAAAATGGATTTGTAATGTCTAATATTTTAAAATTTTGTTGGATTTTCAAATCCAGGGCTGATGAATACCCGATGATTCATGTGATAAGTGTGATTTGATAAACATTTTCACTGTTTGTCTTGTTACTTATGAAATTAGTGAGACAAAAACTATTTAATGTTAATATTCAGAATTATAATAAGAAGAAATGCATTTTTTGTAGCATTTTATTTCTTATGAATCACATATATGCAAATGTAAGGGTAAATCGCAGGCTTTCTGCTGTGTAAAAAATATTCCACATGCATTTAGAACTATATATATAGGTTTTTTTTCTTTTCGTTCTCAAATATTTGTTTCAGAGATTAACAAATCCATATTATGCATAAAATTATATATCACCAGAAACTATGCATGTCATCATCCAGTTTAATAAAAATAATCTTCCTATATTCCAGGATTACTGTTTTTATTGGTCTTTCAAATATGCATTCAAGTGCAAACGAGAGAAAAGAAGAAAAAAAACACCCCCAATTCGCCCCCCAAAAAATTCTTTTGCATTTTAAAACCAATGCATATTGGCCTTTCCAAAATGCCTTCACATATATAAGCGAAAGAAATGACTCGGCACGCTTGTTTCTCTAAATACCTTTTCTGCAATCTGCTCGCAATATGCAAATCCAGCGAGGCCTTACTAGGGGTGACCTCTCCCACAGCATCTTCCACTCCCACTTCCCAAGGGATTGTAGGAAGCTGAAGAGCAACCCTGCAAGTCCTCGCTGTCGTCTGGGCTGCAATGCGCAGGCGCATCGCCGGGAAACCAACAAACGGGCTCCAAAGGGAGCCGGGCACAGAGAAAGCAGTGCTTCTCAAAAGGATGCTGTTTGCAGCCTCCGCACGTGCACGTTGCAATGTGTCGTCGATCTGTACTCCCGATTTTGGTCACGTTAATGTTTCTTAGTTCAGGGTAAGAATATTGCTTCTCTTAACTCTGATTTCATTATAGAATCTGTGGTTTTTATCATTCTGATATGTTCGCGGAAAGTACACACATTCATTGTTCGCATTGTTTGTTTTCCCAGGTGTTGTCGGCAAGTTGAAACCCCCGCACAGTTGGACAACGTCACCGATATACTCAAAACTATTTTGGAGGGATATGACATACGTCTCAGACCTAATTTTGGAGGTAATGTGTTATTTTATTTTTTTAAGGCAAAATAGGATTACTTTACTTCAAATGTTTTATATTTAATTTGTGTGTCCCATTTTCTTCTTTTGCGTCTTAGAACATCGAATAGAGAAATGGAAAAAAATAATAATTTAATAACGGGTATTTGTACCTGTATAACCAAAGAAAAGCATAAAGATAAATATGTATATAGGACCAAGATATTATATTTAAAAAGAAATGGATATGTAAAATGTTCTAATTAAACGTAGATAAAATCAACCACCCACGCAATTGAGTATCTGTGTATATAGTGTAAAACTTATAATGTGGCCACTTTTATTAATTTTCAAACTATATTATAGAAAGTTTAAACTTAATTCCTTAACAATAGAAATTTAATGAGCTTAACGAAAAGAAAATTATTGTATTTTCAAGGATAAGAGTTTTTTAATAAGAGGAGTTAACATCTTTTAAATAAATTATGTTTATTTTTTCCTAATTGTATATGAATTTGAAATAGAAACTGTATTGAAATGTTTAGAAACTACACAGAGACATTTAGATAATTGAATAACAACTTTAAATTTGATAATTAACGTAGGCATATTTAAATTAGAAAAGTAATTTTTCAAATTTTTATATAAATATCTCAATAGAGGAGATTCTACAAAATTTTTACAAATGTATTGTATATAGAAAATATAGAATACAGAATATAAATTTCATTCGTCTTATCTTTATATTAAGTGTATGAACTTCTGATACAAAATTATAAAATTGTACAGGTCTTAAGTCTAAGAATATATTTAATTAAATATACTTGAGAATATATTTGAGTATCATTAAATATTTGAGTAAACTATTCGGAATAACAAATTTCTGTAAAATGAAAATACACATAAATATATTTTGCTAAAATTCAGATAGACATTTTACTATATGTATTCCTTTTTTAAATGAATTTCAACAAAGAAATTTTTTTGTTCTCAAATGGTTTTATCTTTTAAAATGGCAACGTTAAATTTGAAATAGTTTTAAAAATTACTACCTAATATAATATATTGTATAAATTTTGGATTCTATTAATTATTCCAATGATATGCCATGAGTATTTATAAAATGTTTTTCCCGCGTAATTATAAATATTAAAAGATGGTTTAATTTCTTGCTATCCTTTATATTTCCAGAATTACCAAAGATAAAAACATTTATTTTAATTATAATATTGAAAATAAGGCCAACCAGAGAATGAAAAGCAAAATCACAAGATTTATGAATATTGTGATTCTGTTGCAATATAAGAGTTATGAATATCGTGCCGTATTTATAGTATTTAAAAAAAGTGTATACGAAGTTGCTATGTTTGTTTATAATATGTCCTGCATTTATTAAAAACTTTAAAAAAATATATTTAATTTTATTAAAAGAATATATTTAAATATTTTAAATCTCATTTTTAAAATTATTATTCTAAAGAGAATTTCAATTAATTGCTTTCCAGATTTAGATTCAAAATAATTTTCAATGCATTATTTTTGATATAGGAAACTTAGCCATTAAGAAATAGGTATCTTAATTTTTTCGATACTGTTTTGCCACAAAGACTCTCTCCATTTCACAACAAAACAATGGTTGTGTCAATTATGTTAACAATATTCGAAATAAGTTCTGATTCTGAATTACATCTTAGGAATATTTTCTGATGATTGTTGATAGATATTTAATGTATTAAAAAATTTTAATGAAAGAGGCTTGCTGATGAGGAGGAAAAATCAAAAGGTGAAATAGTTTATGTTCATACAATTCATTCTTCATCATTTTATGGCCTACTATTTTTCGAAGCTGGTAAACTTGAAACTTCGTACTGTGAAACCATTTTGCAAATTTTTAAATTTGTTTTTCAGAATATCGTTTACTTTTTCCAAATGTGTTCTAATTCTCTAGGTTTACAGCGTAAGATATCGCTGACTAAGAGGAAATATATTTGTTTGTTATTTATTATAAATTGCTATATCAGACAATACATTTTATAATGGCTATTTATATTTTATTCTTGTTCATTTTGAAAAAAAAGATTAAAAGTTTTTAACATTTCCATTCTGAACAAGATAGGCCACAGTAAATTTACCTTCTCGTCTTCTTGTCTCAAGGGATTTTTATTGTTTTTATATAGTGTTTATATGCCCTTATAACTTATTTTTGCATTTTTCTAGACCAGCATGATTCTCAAACTGTATAATACCATTTCTGTAAGTTGCAGGGTTCTATATTTAATACTTTAACAGTTCAACAAATGATAGATATGATTGTTCAACAGGAAACCCAGGGACAAAAAAAAAACTTTAAGAAACAAAAGGAAGAAGCGCGTATTCAAAAAATTTGTTTATAAAGAATTGAAATTTGATTCTTAGCACTCATGAACTGAGCCAAAAAAAATTTGAGAAAGTACAATACTGATTCTGTGTGCTGTAAGATCTATTTTAATCCTCCATTAGAAAATCATGATGAAAAACTATAAAAGGTGCACTGGTGGAGAACAATTCTTGCTGAAAGTTAAAGATGGAAATTTTTATTCATAAAAAAACCACCGAATTGCTTTAATTAATTATAAACTAGATTTTTAAACACAACAGTCCTTTCATTACATATTATTCCATAAATGTTCTTAATGCAATAAATGTTTGACTACTTGTGTACTGTTTCACATATTCTAAGAATGAAAATGTGCACAATTTTTATCAGAATTGCCATCTTGCTCCAGTACCAGGCAAGATCTTAATTCAGTGTTCTCTTTTTAAAATAGAAAAATACTATTGCATATATATATATATTTTAAAAATGTACAATTAGATATCATACAAAAAGCCATCTCAATAAAAAATGAAAAATAGAGATGTTATCTCAAGAACAGAATTTATTAAAAAGGATAACCTATTTACATCTTCTTTCTCCAGTCTGCACTTTTATATTCTTCAAGTAACATTTCGATTATTTTACATTATTTAAATCGTCTTTTTATCTGTTTTAGAATGTAATAGTGAGATTGAATGAAAAGCCTGCACTTTAACCAGCTTGTATCATTTATTTTTTCTACTCGAATTTCACAATTATTTAAATTAAACCAAATTTTCAAGAAAGAGACTAACGATATTGAAATACTGCTGTTTCTTTATCAAATTAATGGTTTCATCGAAAAGGTATAATGTTCTAAACCTAACATAAGGAATTTTCCCTCTCTCTAGTCACAGTGACTATTTGACCATTTTTAGAGGAAAAATAGGGAAAATTATTTATTATCTTTCAATTTGACTAAGAAAATAGTGAATGTTCAAAATTTTTATAACATGTTATTAAAATTAATCTTTTATCAATCGTAAACTTTTCATATATATATTTAATGATATATCTTACATTATTAATGCATAACTCAGGACAAATTATAAATTTCATACTATTCTATAGCTTTGATACGAAAATCTTTTTATTCTTTCGAAAATCACTGTTGAAGCAATAAAGAAACTCAAAAAATGTTCACAGATTTTCAAAAATGGAAGGCGAAGAAAAGCAAAATAAAAAAGACAGAAATTCAGTCTTGAGATGGGGCAATCGATCGTGTGAACATAAAATCTCTATCTGGATAAACAGCTTAAGCAATATTTCCTTTGAAAGTATCCCAAAGCTACTAAATCCTTACACCAAATATTTCTGATTGACACAGTAGATTCTCCTTAGGGCTTATAAAATCCTTTTAAAAGATTAAGGAGTATATAGAAGATAATAGAAAGTCTTACGTAAAAGAAAGAGCAATATACTTTTTTTTATTTTATTCCACGTCTCTTTAGATTAAAGAATAATGTTTTTTGTGTCCTCAAATAACTAGATCAAACGTAGCTGTTCTTTTATATGTTACAAAACCATGTTTAATCCAAAAAGGTGCTTTATTCTTCAATGACTCTTTTAATTCTTAAAAAAAAACTTTCGTATTATTTCTTTCCTGAAAGTATAAAATTCAATTGAATGTTTCCTAGAAAAGATTTCAATCTGCATTGAAAGTTCAATCTGTGTTGAAAGATTTCATTCCTATATAATATATTCAATTTTTATTTGATACTTATTTCAGTTATAATAGAGAAATAGAGGTATTGTTTCATTCAGCAGATGGAGCTGCAGTTTTTACATTTGTAAAAATGTTTTAAAATTTAAAATAACATATTAATATTTAACTGTATCTTAATTGAGCCATAAAAATATTCTATTTCATGAAAATATTCTTCAATATTATTTATCAATAAATATTTTAAGTTACTTCAACAATGGAATATCAAGAATTACTTATAATTTTTTTATATTCATCTAAATTAGTCTATCATTAAACAAAAAGCTCAAAAAAAAATTTCTAATACAATGCAATTAAAATATTTTTGCATAATAGAATTTTACTCTGCTTGAAAAATGTTTCATGATACCAGCCTAAACCTCTAATATTTATTTCGAAAACATTTAATTAAAAAATATTTTGCTTTTAAAATGATCATTTATCCTTTTGTTAAAAATTTGAAACCGAAAATAATGAAGAAGATTGAATATTTTACATATTTTCTTTAAAGTATCAGTGAATTTTACAAGAGTTTAAATATCATCTAAATACTTTTTGTTGAGAGAATTGAATGCAACTGAAAAGGATTTTTTTAACACAATCAAGGAAATATATGTAATCAATCATTCAATTTTCATAATTTTCTGTGCTTTTTACCATATTTTTGATCTTTATTCTTCTAAGAGAAACGACTGAAACATTTTTTTAAATCTTGTAATCGAATTTAGTTTGAATCCAGTTGCACAGAATATTACACTAATAGTCATAAGGAAAAGTAAAGAATGTCTTGAAAATACTATACATCTTTGATTCTCAGTAATTAAATACAAATATTATCATATCCGATTCAAAATAATTTTGTAGTACTGAAAAGGTAAAACTCTTTTTGTAAATTTTGAGTTAAAATTGCTTCATGCAAAGATAAAGTTGCTGAATAAATATTCCAAACAAAAGAAATAAAAAAAATAATACCAAAATACGTATTCATACCTTTTTTGCAACTTTTATGTAAATGTGTCCAATGTTTTCAAATTTTTAGATCTTCTATTATGTTATGTAGATTATACATTTATTTTATTTATACTTCATAAATATGTCTGTCGGAGCGTGGCAAAACTTGGCTCTTGTGCCAAAAGATTGTTCAGACTGATGATTTTTTTTGTTGAAATTGTGGCCCAATGTAGATATTTTCCATTTTTACCAATTTATTGTAAAATTTCTGAATTATGCTGTATCATAAAAGCTGGAGTTAAATGTGAATATATTAATTTAACCACCATTATGGAAACTCAAAGAGAAGCAAAAGAATACATGCATTGTTTTCTGTTGCTTTAATAAGACGCAAATATATAATCAAATTTAAGACACAGATAATATTTTTTCTGTTTTCTTGATTAATAAATATTGTGCTCATTTTTATTTATTACAGTGTAACGTTAAACAGATTTTAAGAAATAATTGTTTGCAAAAATATCTTCATTCTATGAATTGTAAAATATTTTTATTTTGTGATCTAAAATATTTCTTTAATAGATATAGAATAATTCGTGTATCTTTACTTTTGATTCATATTTCGTTCAAAAGGCATTATATTTTCGTTGTTGATTTGAAGGTTTGATAAAAAAAAGTCACAAGTTTTTTTAAAAAAATCTTAATGTCTTTTTCTTCTTTTATATTTGTTCAGACATCGATTATGGATAATGTAATAAATATAAGCAGGCGGAAATAATTCTTCACATGAGCATTTAAAATTATATTAAAGGATAAATTTATTTTATGCAGTTATATTTTCCTCATTTATTAAATTTTACATGTATATATATATAATTAATATTTTGAAAACCAATATTTGCATGAATAAATGGAGTTGTTTGAAAATTTAGTATTTACTGTCTGATATTTTACGATATCTTACTTTGAATATAAATTTCTATAGGTCATTTTTATTTCTTTATAATTTTCATGTAAAATAAGTTACTGAAAATTTTTATTTTATAATCATTTTTGTCTCTACTAAGCTTTTTCAAATAATTAATATATTTTACAACTGAATATTTTAAAATTATTCTCGGTTAAAACTTTAAATTTAAATTTAAAAACTTAACATGGGGAGCATAATTTATTTACTTTTTTTTTCCACTCGAAAGTCTTTTTTTTCTTTTGCTCAAATTCAGAACTTTAACATTTTCTTTACAAGACTTTCCAATTAAATATAAATATTGGGTTGTTCGGAAAGTAATTTCGTTTTTTCCCGTCAGAGGACTTAATTACGTTTTTTCAAAACCAACTTCACACTAAAGCCGCATAGCCATTATATGTCTTGAGAGCTGATATTGCAAGGCTTGTGTGTGAAAAAGTTCTATTAATTCTACGCAGTAGTTTTTGGTTGGTGCCCTTTTAAATATGGAGAGCAATAAGCAGCATTTTCGTCATATTTTACTTTTTTACTTTAGAAAAGGTAAAAATGCTGTCCAAGCGAGAAAAAAATTGACGGATGTGTATGGAGAAGGCGTGTTAACAGTACGCCAGTGCCAGAACTGGTTTGCAAAATTTCGATCCGGCAATTTTGATGTCGAAGATGCACCACGGTCTGGAAGGCCGGTCGAAGCTGACAAAGATGCGATAAAGGCATTAGTTGATGCAAATCGGCGAATAACCACACGAGAGATCGGTGAGAGATTAAATTTGTCGAATTCAACTGTTTATGGCCATTTGAAAGGCATGGGCTTAACCTCGAAGCTCGATGTGTGGGTGCCCCATGTCCTTACGGAGCGAAATTTGTGTCGCCGCGTTGACGCGTGTGATTCGCTCCTCAAACGTCAAGAAAATGATCCATTTTTGAAGCGGATTATTACTGGGGACGAAAAATGGGTTGTATACAACAATGTTAAACGCAAGAGGTCATGGAGCAGAAAAGATGAACCGGCTCAAAGCGTGTCAAAAGCCAACATTCACCAAAAAAAGGTGATGCTCTCCGTTTGGTGGGATGTCAAAGGAATCGTTTTTTTTTTGAGCTTTTGCCGGACAATACAACGATTAATTCAGAAGTCTATTGTCATCAACTGGACAAATTGAATGATTCACTTAAAGAGAAGAGGCCCGAATTAATCAACAGGAAGGGTGTAGTGTTCCACCAGGATAATGCGAGACCTCACACAAGTTTGGTCACTCGCCAAAAACTTTTACAGCTTGAATGGGACGTACTGCAACATCCACCATATTCTCCAGATCTGGCGCCTTCCGACTACTATTTGTTCCGGTCCCTGCAAATTTTTTTGGATGGCAAAACCTTTACCTCAAATGAAGATGTCAAAAACCACCTGAACCAGTTTTTTGCCAGCAAGGACCAAAACTTTTATGAGAGGGGAATTATGTTACTGCCAGAAATATGGCAAAAGGTGTTGGACCAGAATGGCCAATATATAACTTAATAAAATATTTATTCACTATACGAAAACTGTCTTTCATGCTCCCCCAAAAAAACTAAATGACTTTCCGAACAACCCAATAAAATATTTTACAAATTACAAAAAAATTGTCACCTTACTTCGTGTGTTCAGAAAAAAAATGCACATTAATTTTCTAAAATGGTGTGAAATATCACTTTTTTTATATCTTATATTAAAGCATTATCTAAAATTTTAGTAAAGATTTATCTCTTATAAATAACTAAATTTTCTGAAAGCAATTTTTAAATATTTTAGAGTTGAATAAAAATACGTGCATTGTTCTTAAAAGTCCTCATTGACATGAAATATTGAAGAAATGAAATAAAATAAAAGGCTTATTGATTCCACATCTGCATCATTTTATTTTTTTGCAATGTTAATTTGTTTAATAAAATTTATAGTTAATCTTTTTACTATTGTCACCATTAGGATTTAAAATAAAAAAATAAATCTCAAATCTCAAATTCAACAATATCGGGGTTACTGTACAAAAATGTTTGATTCATAATTACTTACTTTTTGCGACTCATTCATTAAGGCATCTATATCTTTTTAATGCCCTCTAATAACAGAGGTTATCTTTTATATCACCTAAAGTAGTTATTTTTGGCTTCAATCTTAAAAATTTTTTATATTATCTAGATTTAAATATAGAGAATCAATTTTAGTATTTAAATGGAAACAAATGTAGCAATGCTAATTTGCTTAACAAAAGGGATAGCATTGGGATTAATATTGCCGCCATTATGATTTAAAATAATAATAATAATTTTGAAATCTCAATTTCAGCATTATTGAGGTTACTCTACAAAAATATTTGATTCATAATTACTTACTTTTTACGACTCATTTATTAAGCCATCATTATCTTGTAAATACTTTCTAATTACAGAGATTATCTTTTATATCAGCTAAAGTAGTTATTTTTGGCTTGAATCTTAAAATTTCCCTCCATTATCTAGATTTAAATGCTGAGAATCAATTTTAGTATTTAAATGGAGAAAAATTTAAACTTGTTATTAAATTGTCAACTGAAAGTTTATAAATGTTTAAGAACAATAAAATAATTTTATTTTCTCTTTAAAATTATCCTCCTCAAAGGTACTATCTTAACAAACGCACTTTTTAAATTTTCTAATAATTAAGCAGTTATAAACATTTTATTATTTGGCAATTTCAGATTGATTAAATAATCTTTATTCTGAAGATGTGTTATTCTTCGGAATGAAATATGAAATTAACCAATAAAATAAAAATCATAATTCCATGACGTGTTCAAATACGTCTTCATATCCTGACATGTGCGTGACACTTCTTGTATATTGTCTGTAGTAATGATTATGTAGGTTAAGTGATGATTAAATGCGAAATTGTCAAAAGGAATAATATTTTCTATATCAAAAGGAATTTTGTAGATGATTTCTGAGGAGATATAGAATTTTCAGTATTCTATTTTTTTCATCAAAATATTATAAAACCTTAAATCTACTTATTTAATTTTACCAAGTATTTGAATTGTTGTATCTCCATTTATTTGTGTTTTGTTCCATCCAGTAATGGTGAAATTTAAAGAAACCATTTTCTTTATTTTGGATAAAGAAATGTTAAAGTAAAAGAAGCTCTTTTAAATGAGTTTTGATATCATCTTTTAGCAAATAAGCATTTCTGTTTTGGTTCCTTAATGAATTATAACAAAGACATTTAACCATCTTTAAGCATGCAAAAGGAGTTTTATAACTAAACATCTAAAAAAAATTATTATTCAGCATTAGATAGAGAAAATAGGTAATTTAAGTTTCATGTACATACAAATTCAATTCTTTTGTTGTTGTTGTTTGATTTATTTGTATTTAAAGTATTTTTTATCGACTAAAAGCATTTCAACAATGCTTTAAGATAATTTGCAGAATTAGGATAATTGAAGAAACCAATGCAGAAACTTTGTATCGATTTTAAATGTACTTAAAATCCTGAATAATACAAAAATCAATTAAAAAAATTGTAAAATTAAACAAGAAATTAATTTTCTAAAAGGAGTCACATTCTTTAATGAAAAAAATCACATTCTGGCTCTTTATTTCAACCATATTTCAAAACATTTTTTAAAGAGATATAAAATGTTTTAAAAAAATAAATCAAATAAATTTCTTTCTTTTAGAATAAATATTTCGGATCGTATATGCATTTTTTTAATTTCAAATATTAATAAAATGAAACTAAGACCTTTTACAGCATTTTCTGTTTATTATGAAATAGAATATTTCAATTTTTCTGTAGCAGTTTTTTTTGATAATAATAATGCATTATAAACTATCTAAATCGTAATAAAGCCTGAATGTGAATCAAATACTTGGAAAAAGTTTCTAGCATTAATGATATATTCTTTACATCATATATGAATCTCAAAAATAAGATTACTTTATTTTTTATATTTTTGTTGAGAAAAAATTACATTGAAAAATGAGTTAAATGTTCAGTTAATGGCTGAAAATCTGCTAACATTATTTTATGTTTTAAATTATGTTTTTATAAAATGAAATCTCACGGATATTACTAAAGGAGTACTAAATTCCTTTTCATAATTTGACAGTTAAAATTTTAATTTAAAATTCACTTGATAATTATTAAATTCTTTAAATAAGCTTGAAATCAAATTCTAAATAATGTGGTAAAAATGGAGTTTGATATGTTTGCATTCTTAATTTTAAGAATTGAAATGAAAAAATTGAACAGAAAATGATTTATTCAATACATAAAAGAATTGAATTAAAAATGATTTATTCAAAAACAATTTGATTGATTTGAAATTTCAACTGGAATAATATAATACTATCTCAAGTGAGAAACTTCAATATTATTTTTTTAAATATTTTTTTAACTTCTTTAATTCTTGCCAAGTTCAAAATGTCATGCTAAATCTCAGATTTGTCCAAATATTAACTTTTCTAAAGGCTTACTTTTCGGGGGGTTTTTTTGCCTTTCAAATATTTTGAATTTTTTCCGACTACATCCATTAATGCTAATGAATTCTATTTTTAGTAAAAAAAGTAGACAATTCTTCTAAAATAATCACGTTAATAAATTATCTTTCTAATCAAAAATTATGGATGTTTTCAAATGGATGTTTTCATTTCAAAAATATCCCGCATTATTGACGTTTAATTATAAATTTAAAATAAACACTGCACATCAAAAGAATAATATTTATTTATACAAATTCTATTATTTACTAAAATACTTTCTGAAGAACAAATATAGAACTCTAAAAAACTAAAAGAATTCTTACTCCAACACTTTCATTATTAATTCGCGAGACAAAGCAAGTTGCCAAAAAAGTATAGCAAACTTGCTTGTAAAATTGCAAAACAAATCTCCTCGTCGAACTTGAGTCTCCTTTATTACGCCCTCTCCAAAGAACCAAATTGAGTCTCCATGGAGCTAAACATGAAGGGGAAGAGAGATGAAAAACGGAAGAGCCGCAATCAATACAACCACACATAATGGATGTACTCTTTTTTTATATTCAAGCACTGTCATAAGAAATTCAGGTCTCAGCTGTGTGCCGGAAGGTGTTAAATTAAAGGAGAAAATTAATGCTTACTCTTATTTCCTACCAATTAATTTTAACTCTGTCAATTCATAAGGATTTGTCAACTCAGCTTAAATAAATGAGAAGAAAAATTTGAATAAGAAAAGAAAATAAAGATTATGATAGATTAAAATTCTGCAACTTACATAGCACTTTCTCTAAAATCAGTTCATGACTTACCTATTTGTAAGTTACTGCTGAATAACTTTACCTCCCCTTGTTAGGGTTTTGCAAAAGACGTTAATTTATGAAGCTATTCTCTATTTCGGGGGGAGAGTTTTAGTAAATAACTTAATTCAAGAGGGTTTTCATAAAAATACAAACATTTATCTTTTAATAAAAAAACTATTATTTGCATTATATTAAAATCAATATAATCATAAAGAATAAAACTAAATAAAATTCTTTCAGTACAAAGATTAGGCATGAGTACAATTTCAAAATACTCAATTTTATATAAATTATGAAGTACAAAGAAATGCTTTAAATAGAGCTACCATTAAATCCTTTTTATGAAATTTATAAAAATTAAAAAAATAAATAACATAAAATAAGTTTAATATACTTAGTAACAATGTACTATACGCTTAGTATAATGTACTCCCTGGAGATAATAACATAAATACGTTTAATATGTATAAAAACGTTTAATATGTTTTGTATTAAATATTTGAAGTTTCTTTAAACTAGAACTATGAGAACTTATTTGCTATAATACTTCCCAATTAAAAATGAAATTCACATAAATTGGTCTTCAATTAAGTTTAAAAACAACTTTTACATTAAAAAAAACATGTTCAAGCTAAATAGAAAAAAATTCATAAAATTTCAAGGGTTATTTCCTTGAAATTTGTCAAAAAGTTTTTTCATATTAATTAACTAGGATTGGAATAGTAAGATTCGAATTTCTTTTAGAAGATCCGTGAAAATACTTTAATACTTTTTTAAAAATATGCAAATATTTAGATTTTTCTTTGAATAAAACATTTAGTTATGAAAAAGAAATGAATTTCAGCTGACAAATCAAAATCATCTTCATGTTTCAAACGAACTCTGTACAAAAATCTACAATAACAAATATATTAACCGGATGTATTAATAATTATATGGTGAGTTTAAGGATTTTTCATGTAAGTCTAACGAACATATTATTTTTCTGCACGTTAAGATGTGAAACGGAAGTAAATGCATTTGACTTACCTACAAAGCAATCGCAATTTATTTTAACAATATTTTTTTAGGCTTTTTACATTTTTTTAAATATTATAGACTCACTAATTCGACATGGAAGAAGATGCACCATGTTCATATCAATAAATTTGTAGACATTATTAGCATTAATTTAAAAACAGTTAAACCCTTTGCTTTATAAACTTATTTTGAATTTTATGACATATTCTAGTTATTTTAAGTAAAATTTTATCGAGAAAAAAAGTTATTTTAACAAATGTAAATTTAAAATATTTTTAAATTGTTTGAATATTTAAAATTTTTCTATGTATAGTGATTCATATTATATGAGAATAGGCCTTTTTGACATTCAATGACATTTAGTTCTTTTTTAATTTTATTTCGATGGCATTTAGTTTTAATTAATTTGTCTGAAATACCCGATTTCATAGCTCTTGATTCATGGGAGGCAGATGTAAAAAATGTACTTATTCTTATTTTACTCCCACGAATTTATAATAGGTAGCTTAAAATGCTTTAATTATCACCTAAGTTTGAAGATGAAAATATTGTTATTGTCTTTACTCAGAAATTCCATAAATTTATAATTTTATTTACGCTTATGACTTTATATATTACATAATGTAAATTATCAGTGTAATTTTTTAAAGCAATATCTAAATCTGTTTAAGCCTCAACACAGTTTTACGAACAAAATAAACTCTTGCGCACGCTACACAGGAATTCTTCTACATAAGTATCCTATGTAACTGTTAGCAGAGCTTCATGATATCGGATAATAACTACTATTAGGAAATTAGGGGAAAAAACTATGACTTGATTCGCTTTGGCAAGATTGATGTATGGCATTCATTCGTGGCAGTAAGTCATTAATTCCCGATTAACAAAATATTGCATTGCACTTAGAAAATGAACAGACGAAATAAAGTACTTTCGCCCTGCCAACGATTTTGTCTTTTATCAATTTGTTGATTAGTTACACGCCTGAGATATTTTAATTGACATTTTTCTTTCCCTAGACGCGTTTCTATACAAAATTTATCAGGACGTCTCGGGGCTATTGTATTTTCTATACTCAGAAATTTAGTGTGCCCGAGTCTATTTAGATTCTATTTGTTGTCCATTGTTAAAAAATAGATTATATTAAGCTGATATGGAATCAATAAATGAAAGTATATGGATATTTATTTTATTTTTAACTACTGAAAACGATTATTCATCATGATCTTGTTATAGTTAAGAAAGCCGATAAAATTTTCGGTTTATATTTAGTATGATATTTGCAGTAACCATATTTATTCGTTAAGCGATATTTTTTGTGTGTGGAAGAACCACATACGTGCATTTCAAACTTTAATCCATCGTATTTTTAAAAATAAAATTATATTAAGGTGATATGGAGTCAATAAATGAAAGTCTATGGATATTTATCTTTTTTTAAATTCTGAAGACGATTATTAATCAGGATCTGCTTATTGTTACGAAAGCCTCTAAAATGTTGGGGTTTAAATTTAGTCTGATATCTGCAATATGCTATATTGCCGTAATCCTATTTATTCGCGAAGTGATTATTTTGGAAGCACCCCATATGTACATTTCATCCTTTATTCTATCGTATTGTTTAAAAAAATAGATTATATTAAGCTGATGTAGAATCAATAAATGAAAGTATATGGATATTTATCTTTTGTTAAATATTGAAGACGATTATTATTCCCAATCTTATTATTGTCACGAAAGCCCATAAAATGCTTGGATTATATTTATTATATTTGCAGTATGCTTTAATGCAGTAATTAAATTTATTCGCTAAGCAATTATTTTGAAAGAAGTACAGATGTGCATTTCGTACTTTATTCTATCGTTTATGCAATAAAACTGTATAAATTTGTGATTTCTGATTAATTTATGTTACATGCATATCCTTTTTATGAACAATATTAATATATAGAGGTATATAAGTTTCTGATGGCTGACAACTTTAAATATAAGAAAATTTGTGTTTTGGTGGCTTTTTTGCTGGGATGTTTCGAAATATCATAATTATATTCAAGCAGTTATCCAATATCATAATCGAATAAATGGGTTAATATTCACTCCAATATTTGAAATTTTGAACCGTTTAATCTTTCTTGGTTTCATATCATTTTTAAAGTATTTTAGATATTGTTATATTATTTTGTTATTAAAAGAATAAAAACTTTAAGTATAGAAAAATACTAATAAATAAAACTTAAGCTTAAAAAATATAAATATGCAGCATATGCATTAGTTATATTATTTATATGTTTAAAGATTCATTGACAATTATTTTGATGTCTTAATGGGAAAATTATTATTGTTTCATTGTGTGTGTTTTTCCTTTTTATAAGCAATAAATTAATTAAATTAAATTAAATATGGTTTCCTGATATATTATTCCATTTTTTAAGCAATAGATTATTAAAATTAAATTCATTATGGTTTCATAATGTGTTGATACATTTTTTAAGTAATATATTAATTAAATTAATTTCATTAAAAATTAATTTTATGCTATAATGTGAAATTATTATGGTTTCGTAATGTGTTGCTCCATTTTTAAGCAAAATATTAATTGCTTTTAGACCGAGAAACTAAATATGGTCTTAAAATAGTAAATAAATTAGGGCTTGAAAATATATTTGCACGTCATATGCTCTAGTTTCCGGTTGTTGTTTTTAAAATCGTGTTAATTATAATAAATATTAAAGAGTTGAAATTGACTCGTTTTAACAAATTAATTAAATTTGCTTCACTATTTTTATCTTCATGCTTATGAATACCTATTTATTTTATGGAAAAAAACTACATTTATATTGAAAATTATCGAATTTATTTTTCTTAGATCAAAGCTTCTATTATGATTCATTTTGGTCACACAAGATTTTTATAAATACTATTTTTATGTAATTGAAAGAAATTTTGAAATTTTGAAACAAATCAACTGCAAACATTTTATTACATTCTTGATCCTAAAGAGTAACTTTTATAGTTTCAAATTACTAAGGTTTACGAACAAATCACGGTTTACAAACACCTTCGAGTCACGAAAGGAATTTTCAAACAAAGCGTTTTGATTGACTCACTGCGTTTCAAGCACGCAATCGACTGACAGTCATTTTCATCAATTTGTCACTAAGAAAATGATTATTGCGATAATGAAAAGGGATTGAATTTTTTATGTATGATTAAAACTCATTTCTTAATTCTACTCAACAGCAATACAGTAAAAGTATTTTGCAACATCGTCTATATTCAATTTTTTAATACAATTTTTATTTTTATTTTATTTTACTTAATATATTTCATATTCCTACAGACTGAATTTTGTAGTAGATTATACATTAATTTCTTGATATGCTACAGCTTTGAATTTTTTCAATAATGTTTATACTAGAATTTAATTTATAAAAGTAAATCGATTAAATTAATTAAATTTCGATATTTTACTACTAATTCTAGCTGATAGAGAGGTTGAGAAAAAAATAATTTCATAAAACCTTAATTTTACTGACACGAATCATTAATTTAAGATTAAAAAACAGAAAAAAATTAGAATAAACATTTGCTTTATAAAAAAAATGTTTTATTTATTAAATTTATTACACACTTTTATTCAAATAACTTTGATTGCATACTTGTAAAGATTAATTTTAATTTCAAAAAGTATTTTGGAGTTGATTTTTCATTCACTTCTATATGTATTAGAATTCTGAAGTTTGGTAAACATTTTTGATGTTACATTCCGATGTTTATAGTGAAAATACATTATAATAATATTTTCTTAGTATGGTTATCATATAATCTATTTGATTTCAATTTCATTCTGGTTTCATATTCTGTCAATAAAAATATAAAAAAGTAACTGTAAAATTTCGTAATGTTTATAATAAAAATTTATGATATAAGTTGATGAATAAAAGACATAAAAATAATTCTAAAAAGTTATAAAAAGATGCTCTGAGCAATGCTTTAGAAAATGAAACATATTTTTGTTGTCAAAAATATAGAATTCAAAATCGCTGACAACAATATGGAAATTAAACCATGCTTTTAATTGCACAATAAAAGTAATCCTTATATAATGGTTAATAATCAAGATTAAATAATGAGTAAAATTAAAATTTTGTTTTGCTTAGAGTATTTGTATTAATTTCTTATAATTTTGGGGATTTATTCTACATTGTATTTTTCAATAAATAATTTACACAAATCAAAATTTAAATGAAAAGGATTTTTTAAAACTAATTTGATCTTTTTTTAGTAATATCAATGGTTTTAATAGATTAGTCCTCAAATTACTGTTAAAAAATTAAATAAATATTATCTTGGGATTTTAGAACATATTAGTTTATCTAATATAAATTCTTTAATATCTTATACAATAATCTTTAGATGTGAATTATCTTTATAACACAAATACATTTATGTATCGAGGCTTGGTTGTTTTCATATTTTTTGAAGAGATCTGAATAATTATCTCTAAGTTTGAGTTGCACAGAAATGTGATAATAATTATTTTCTCAATGAAAATCCTTTTTAATCTGTGAATAATTCAATTATATTTTCATTTATAATTAGCTATATTACTCTTATTAATATTTTATTTATATTGTTTCCTTTTGCATATACTAACAGGGGATCCCCTCTACATTGGGATGGATATGGTCATCGCCAGCTTCGATAGTATATCGGAAGTTAATATGGTAAGTTATTCTTATTACTTTACAGATTTAATAGAAATTATATTTTTAATTACCTGAATAAAAGTAGAAGATTGAACTATTTTTAATGCATAAGTACATTCGTCAGAAGGAATTTTAGGATATAAAGTGATGTATTCTTCAATTTTTATCAAAATTTTATTTATAATTACTAAGCATTTTTATCAGACTTTTTATTTTAAAAATTTCAAATATCTAATGCATTGTGAAATGGAAAGATTCATATTACCTTTTAATTTAATCCCAAAATGCAATTTTTAATTAATCCTTTTTATTTCTCAGTAATACTAATGAAAATATTAAAGTGAAATATTAAATGGAACAAAGTAAATTTAAGTGGAATATTACATATTTTACCAAACTTATGAAGTGTATCTTACTGAATTTCTGGTCAAGTGCTCGCTCAGTAAATTGTTTCATTAAATGGGTTGGAAAGAATATGATAATTAAGATCCTAACATTAGTATATTTTTACCGGATAAAAGTTTTTACTAATGAATGATAATGCTTTTTAATTTTTCTAGAAACTGAATGAATATTCAATATTTTGGTGTGCACAATAATTGGAGTTCATAAAAGAGTTAATAAATTGATAAATAACTCTTTACCAATGACTTTGTAAAAGTAGTTATCTTTATTCTCAATCGCGTGAATAAAAAAAAAACTTTTCTACAAGAAAAGACAGTCAAACAGATAAAGAGAACGTTTCCTTAAAAAGTTTATAACATTTTTTTTTTATTTAGAGCTAACAGCGTTCATCTCAAGTGAGACATCTTCATTTTGTCGCATGCTTTAGATATTTTCATTTTTGAAAAATTATAGGTTCATTTCAAATGGTTTCATTCAAATTATTCAATCAGTTTCACTTACTAGTATCATTCAGTCTATATTTTAAGAAATACTTCCAAAAAGTCCACATTTTCCAGATACCCCTTATGGCCTTCAAAGGGTAAATTAATTTATATATATATATAGAA
>JAOUZG010050968.1:5053466-5066967 GCA_026289955.1 Argiope argentata | reverse complement strand
TATATATATATGAAGAGTTTAAAAAATAGCAGGAATTGAAAAAGAGAACCATATCTGAGGAATAAAGCTTATGACCAGTAAATAAGCTAAGTCAAGTTGCATGAAATTATTTTTTAATTACCTATGCTCAAAAAAATAAATGTTGGGAAGTAAATTAATAATAATAATATGTATATAATTGTAACAGAAAATTCATTTTCTGTTATAAAACTGAACATTTATTCAAAATGAAACAATTGAGGTATTTTATAAAACAATTTCAATATTATGCTGCTTAGAAATTTTCGAAAGGAATAATATGTACATTAAAAAATATATTTCTATACTATTTATACTGTTTTCCATTAAATACTAAACCTTTATCATCAAGGATTGTCACTCATTAATATTGCAGAAGATAATCATCATCCATTTTTCAAAGCAACGCAGGAAAAAGAAAGGAAAACACTTCTGTATTTCCTATTATTATCAGGGCTTTAGGGACGCTCATTTTGAAGTCATGAGCGATTTCAATCAAATCAGTGCTCTACATAGAAACTGCTAAAATGTGATTCCAAATAAAAATGGTAAAAAATAACGTACCGAAATAAATTAGCTTAATGGTTAGGAGTTAATCTTCCTGAAATCTGGTAAATTACAAAGCCTAAAAATTTGACAAGAGTTACATAGTTTTAAAAGTTTCTCACTGATGCTTTCAGATGAATTATTGTAATTAATTTTCAAAGCAAGTATTTTAATTGTTTTCATATTATTAGTGTTAATTGTACTACAGGTTTGATTTTTCAAAAGACAAGAATTTGAAATGTTTAAATCCAAAATTGAATTTATTTTGGAAAAAGAATGGATAAAAGATAAATTATAATGATGTTCAATACTATTTTCGTAATACAAAAGTTACTACCAAAATGGTAAGTATTCATTAAGTGTTATAGCTGAAAACTTGTTTGTGAGCGTAATATCGTTTCTACAACCATGTAAAATAATTGATATTATAAAAATTTATATTTTATTCTTATAAAGGAGATTCTTCCTTCATGGAAGAATAAAAGTTATAAACAATGGAAGTGTACAAAAAATCCAAACAAATTACTAAAAAATTACTATTAAAATTCAAATGATCAATGTATTTTAATGTGGTAAATGTGAGAAGCATCATCTAGTCTTCTAAGAAGTTAAAAAGAGATTGTGAAGTGTTCATTTTTATGAACCACCATACGTCTAGCATGAGCAGGTTTTTTTTAATAATATCAAATCATTTTCTTTTTTGCTATTTAACCTTCACTGGCACAGGACACTAAATTTTTTTAATATATAAAAAAACACAAACATTGCGGTTAATAGGTTGTATACACATGGAATTTGTAGTAAAATATTTTTTAACTATTCTCTTATCGAATGGGGTGGTGTCCACAAACGAGGACACCAACCGTCTAAAGCAAACCCTGTATAAGAAATTTTTTCGAAATAATTGCCTAAATTCCTTATGACAACAGCGATAATTATGAATGCTTTAGGTTTGTAGGCATTTTTTCATGTTCTGGGCGATTTAAAACATTTAAAGTATTAAATATACAAAATATAATATATTTACTACAAAAATTCTAAATTAAATCTTATTAATATAAATAATTAAAAAATAACAATTACAGTTTAATTCAAACTATAACAGCAAATTATAATTTAATTCAACTAAGAATAAAAATTATCCTATTAAAAAACCAAAAATAAATATTTACAATTAAATTTTTTAACTCTTAATTTTATTAATTAATAAAGGGAAAATATCAAATAAAAACAAAAGTATAAATAACTTATTATTTGGGATGAAAGAATAATAAAGTGTCATTTCTTCTAACACATAATATAAAATTATTGTTTTTCTCATTTCCCCTATTTTGTGCAAATTTGTTTGATACTGCACATTGAATGATTTCGATTAGTACATTAGATGGGTATATGTTAAAAAAATTTCTTATAATATACATATTTTACATGCTAAATGCAATAATATTTATTTAAAAAGTTTAAATAGAAAATTATGGCTTTATAAATCAAAATATTTATTGAAAAATATAGTAAAAAATAAAGTAGAATATGATGGTGAAACATAAGTAACAGACTAGAAAAAAAAAGCAAATCTTAAACGTAAAATGTTGCTTGGATTCAAACAGGAGTTTCTTTTTCTCGAATCAGATGATAAATAAATAAAACTCGCCCACTGCACACAGAATCAGCATCACATCTCGGCAAAATAAAAAATCACACCTCTCACAGAAGAGTGGCAAACGAAGAAACTGCCGTTCTATACGGGCAGTGTCCTCAAATGAGGACACCTGTAAATCAACTAGTTTAGTTTGTTCTTAAATTGTTTTAAAGATTAAATAAAATTATATTTATAACCTCATCGATATTGTAAGCAAATGGGGGATTTATTTTGGTAAAATTTCCTTTTTTTAGAGATAAAAAAAACTCCTAAATTTCAGTCAAAAATTCGGATTTACTTTAACATAAAGTTAATGGCATAAATGAAACGAAAATTGCTCATATTGCCATCTGTTTTTCTGAAAGAAGATACTACATGCTATTTTTCCTCAATTTTTAGGATTCAAATTAATAAACATGATATCAGTAAAGCCGAAATATTGCGTATTATTTGAGTCATATTCTGCTATATTGTTAATACCCTGACTTCTTAATATCTTGCCAACAACGTAACTTGATATCCTATATTGCCTTCCAGAGACTAATATTTCCCATAATACTATGGATATTAAGTTTTGAATAAAAATGTTAATTTTAGTTTCCAAATTCACTTGACTTTAGATAATAGAAAATTAATGAAGAAACAATTTTCTCTTTAAGAAACGAAATGTAACAAAAAATAGTACAATAGCAAGATAATTATATTAGAGTAATTTGGCCTTTATTGGTTCAATTTATCGAAAATAAAAGTCAGTAATCCATATATATGAAGCTACTGATCATGTATTGACCGTACTTTGTTCTATAAGATATATTTATGACATATAGCAGAAAATTCAAATGTATATCTATATACTGAGTTGTTTTTCTTCCGAATTTTAGATTTACGACGACACTGGCATGCATGATGGATCTTCATTACTATCCCTTGGACACCCAGAATTGTACAGTTGAAATCGAAAGTTGTAAGTATGATTTAATATATAAATGGAATATAACTAGATTACACTTTTGTTTACGTATTAATACATACAAATCTATTTTACACCTATTACATAATCCATGCACATTTAACTAAACATTAGAATCTTCTTAACTGCTTCAATTTCTAAGAAACGAAACAATTTTAATAAATGCAAACTGTGTGAAGGTATTTGTTCTCAAATTATTCTCAATTTTGATAGCTTATACATGAATGTTTACTGGCATAAAAAATATTTTAAGATTCACTCATTCACCTTATTTTATAAGATGCTATTGTATGCTAGCTCCCTAAAACTAGAACGGGGGTCGCATTGACCTGGTGGTAAGGTCTCGACTCAAGCGCCATAGGGTTTCGGGTTCGACACTCGCTTCTACCGAAGAACCGTCATGTAAGGGGTCTGTTGCCCGTTTAATCCACCAAGGCTAACATTCCTTCCACTGGTGTGGTGTTGAAACGGGGTGCCAGTTCAGGTGTCGTCTTCGTTATCTGACCGCGCTTCTAATAGCCCTATTGTTGCTTTACAATTTTTCTAACTAAAGCTACAATATACTATAGGATGTTTTTCTTTCATGCTTCATTTCTATGCTGATGATTTAGATCACTTAATTAGACAACAACAAATTAAAAGTGCTCTACAATTAAAAACGATTGAAATTTTTCAACACATCAAATTTACCTAAAACAGCGTGATTTAATTGAATTATTTATAGAACATGTACGATTGGCATAAGACCCGATTCCACGGATTCATTTAGGATAATCAAACATTTTTCTATTTTAATGTAAGCTTTGATCAAATATTGTTCAAGTATTCGTAAAATTAGTTCAAGTACTATAAGACAGTTCCTGTAACCTATCATAATACACATATTTGAGCAGAGCATCTAATTATATATTTAAATACACTTTATGACATAATGCACTACAACTGTAGTCGAATATCTTATGCTCTTCAATGATGTTGTATCTATCTATATATATATTTTAAATTATGAGAACAGAAAAATGTGGCAATTTAAGTTCATATTACGAAAAAAGTAGAAAGACGATTATCATAAGAAAGGATTCGCCAATTTTCCGCTCTACAACTTCAAACAATTAAAAGGATACTGTACAGATATGAAAATGAATTAAATTTACATCTGTACATAGTTTTTCTTCTAAACCAGAAGGTTTGAAATGTTTAAATATTTTTTATATTTTCCTGGTTTCCAACATTTCAATACTATTGCTTAAATATTAACTCTTGTTGCACAAACATGCCCAAACAATATTTTTACAGTTTTGTTAAATTTTTGAAATATTGTACTATGAAGGAAATAAATCGAAACACTTAGCTTGTGCCTTTTGAAAAAAAAATGAAAGCTAATATAAGAAATAATTTGTATAGACCGAATGAAATTAGTTTTAGATTCAAAGAACACAAACCTTGAGATATTACATATGTTTTATATTTAGCTTAAAATATTTTCAAATGTGAATTAATCTGCTTAGACAGAAAACAAAAGTAGTACAAGCAAAATAACTGATAATATTCTTTAAAGATTAAGATTCGTATATAAAAACTGAAACAATATTGAAAAAAATGTAAAGTAAAATAATAATTTTAAATAGCAAAATAATCATTTTTAATACTACGGGCAATAAATACATGATATTACTAAGAATTTGAAGGTGTATGATACATTTCACGTATAATATGATGCGTGAATTTTTCCTATTCAGATGATTCAACATCTGATTATTTTATACTGACAATTGGAATTATAGATTTTGAAGTAATTTGTTTCTTCATGCTTTGCCTAAAACTGTCGATATAATATTTTGTACAAAGTCCAATTAGTTATATTTTTTTTAACTTTTTCAATTATCAACGTCTTGAAAGTAATTTCAAAGGCTTTTTTAAGTTCTAATATTGGATAAACTCAGTTTTAAATTCTCCTAATCTTAGCAAATTATATTTGATATTTGCTGACTGATATGTAATATGTGCGTTTTATTCACAAATTTGAGTGAATTAAATGCAAGAAATTTGGAAACATTAAAAAAATTTAATTCATTCCATTCTGAATTTCAACTGTCATCAATTGTTCAATGTGTAAATTTTTGTTTATTGAAAGAACCCATTTTATCTAAATTGAGCTTATATAAAAATGAAACATTTTGAAAAAACAAAATTTTTAGTGCACTACTTGAAATATTTGATATTTTATGAACAAAATACTCAAATATGAATATAAAATTAAATATTTACCATTCTTATAAGATTTAAACAGTATTTTAACACATACAGAGCGATTGTTTGTGTTACACATTTGTTTCATTGCTTTGATAAAAACAAGATATTTTTAAGAACACATTTTATTTCTTGTCACTTTTTTTTCAAAATAATAAATCAACATTTTTTTAATTATGGCTTAAATTGTATTTCAATATTCAGTTTTGACTGTTAATCCTACTAAAGTATGTTATAAAATGGAAACAAATACTTATAAATGATTTGATGCTGAAAAATTAACAATTTTTAAATAACGTAATTTTGGTTCCTTAAAAATTATTTTAGCAACGTATTATTTCCTTCCAGAATCTTTCACACACACAAAAAAACATTTTTAAAAATACTTTATGAATCGAAAGGTAAAAATTATTTGATTTCGATTATATTCTGCCTTTAAATCTTTAAATTATCATTAATTATTATAAATATTATGGAATGTTTCAATCAATTTTTTCTGATATCGGATGCAAAATCCTTTATCCAAACATAAATGTCTAACAAAATATCAAAACTCTAATATAAACATGAAATCAGAAGAAAAAAAAATCGGCAGTGAAATTCCAATTTCGTAAAAATGAGGTATATTAAATGTAATAAAAATTTCCAAAAGGATCTCCAAATAAATTTCAAACCAAAGAAATGGAATTTTGTTATATTTTACATAAAATTGATTCATATAAAAATAATGTATATTCCTCATATATTCTTAATATAAATTATGAATCTTGAGATCTTTTTGCTAGTAATATTTATTTCGAATAAACTAATTTAATAAAAATGAATCCCAATCTCATTTTATTATCCTGACATTCTCGTAGACATTTTAATGGCAAGTTAACAATAATGTTTCTTATTTAACATGTAAGCCAAATTGTATCATATGTAACATTTGAGTATCGTATCTTTATACTACTAATGCATGACAAGCAAAAGCAGAACCTTGTACTTATTTCAGGACAGTCATTTGAAACTATATCACAAATTTTAAGTTGAAGTGTTAGTGCTATAACATGGAAGATGAGAACATTAAAGAATTCTCAAACTCCTAATTCTAAATGATAAATTATGAAAGAAAATTGAGCAATTTAAACGAGTGTTTCAAAGTCATGTTATAATTTCCTTCCGTTTTTTGAGGCTTGAGATTAGAATTAAATGCGAAATATACACTTAGATATAAATAATAATAACAAATTAATTAAAAAAACTATAGGCTTTGCAAAAACTTGTGTTTAATATTCTTCAGTTCTTACAATTTTCTATTCCTTATTCCCCATTTACTTCAGCAAAGACTAATTTACATTGCTAAGTACATAATCAAATTTTGTTGGTAAAACTATTTCCTCTTACTCTTAGTTATAAGTCGTTTTAATCATTAACTTTTTAATGAATTTACATTTTCCATTTCTTTGCCCATCATATGAAGGATGAAAATTATGAGTATCATTCGAAAATTCTCTGAGAATTTTCTAGTAGAAATTCATATCATTTACATAAACAAGAATTTATTTACTTCAAATTCGCTTTAGAGTCCATGTCATAATTTGCGTATATGAAAGATCATCATTATACATGGAAGACAGTAGTAGTCAAAATATTGAAAGATGCACCATAATTCCATATCATTTTTATTAAGCTGTCCTTTACACAGAAAAAAATGTTTTATCATCATTATAACTACAATAAAAACATTTTATGCAATTTTTCTGTATCAGCTTTCTAAAATGAAATAAATCCTTTTCTTTTAAAAGGTTTGCTTGCATACTTTTTTCATAATACTACATCTGCATGTATTAGACTAATTTTACATTCCATAATATTTTTTATAAAGTGCATGAGAGAAAATGTGTGTATTTTACTTTATAGAGATATTTCAAACATTACACAATACAAGAAACATGTCCATAAACTTTACATAATTATGCAGGCATAATCGAATAAAGTTTAAAATATGTCTTAAATACAGCACATTTGTATAAGTACAATTCGAATTTCACAAAGTAAATCAGAAATTCTCAAGATGACCTTTATGAATTTATATATAATGAAATCAACAAAACATAATAAAATCCTCATGACGTTACATTTACTCTAACATCTATTAAAAATTGTTTATTTAAAGTATCAAAACAAATGTATGTTTTACTTAAAATAAAATTTATTTAGCAATACATTTCATGAGTTTCCTTCTCAATCTTAAATTAGAATTACTAATTTTTAAACATAATAATAACCTTGAAATAATGACAAAAATGAAAACAGAATATATTTTTTACATTAAATTTTTTAAATATTTCTTCATCCATAGAGCAGTGCAGGTATATTCACAAGATAAAAGGTAATAATAAATTAAAAAACAGAAATACTTATGACAAATTACAATACAATAGTAGTTAATAACTTTTCTATTAAGATTATTTTAGAACAAGTTATTTTTCTTTCAAATAAATGTAGTAAAATAGTAATGCAAGAAAATGAAATTAAAAATTTTGAAATTGGAACTAAAATATGAGATGAATTAATATAATCGATGCAATTAATATAATTTAATCACATAACATATTATAAAAAGGAACGAAAAATTCATGCTTATTGTATCTTTTTTACATAAGTTGTGAATCTTTTACTTATTCTTATAAAATGTAAATTATTTTTATTTAATTTTGCAGATGGTTACACTGTTGCTGATGTTGTTATGTATTGGACTAGCACTCCAGTTGTTGGAGTGGATGACGCTGAGCTACCACAGTTTTCCATCATAAAATATGAAACTACGAACCGAATGGAAAAACTTGCAACAGGTACTTTTTTATTCTATCAATATTTACTAAAATACATTTTAAAACACTACATAAGATATAAACAACAACACATAAACAAAACTTTATAAATTTGTGTTATTATTTATGCAAGTGTCATGAAGAATTCAATGAATTTTGTTTACACATTATTTAGATTTTAATAAGCAAAATGTAAAATACATCTCATTAAAAGCTACACAACTTCATATTGCAGACATTTATAACTCTTCTTTGAAATAATTATATTAGCCCAGAATTATTTCGTATTTCAAGGCTAAAGTCATTTAGGATTGTTGTAAATGTCTCTCGAGTTTAGAAATACTATTAATTATTTAATGAAGGATGATATGAAGATAAAATTATCAGAGAGAATAGAAGAATCGTGGTAAAATCAATGAATTGAAATTCAGCAAATACCCAATGCCCAGTGTCAGCCATAAAAGTGGCAATCTGCCTATTCATACCTGTTTTGCATGTCAAGTTGAGAAATCTCTGTAAATTAACAATATTTCATCTTTCATACAATCTTGCAGACCTGCAACTCAGATACACTCTGTAGCATGTAATGCAAAAGCGGAATTGGGAGTAATAGTAAAAAAATGAAAGTCATCCAAGGGCATCCTAGTAGAACGACTAATAAACTATTATTTTGCTAAGTAAAACTATTATTTGCTAAGTAAAACTATTATTATCCTAAACTATTATTATCCTAGTAGAACGAGAAATAACTATTATTTTGCTAAGTAGGCCAAAGCTTCGGAAATAGACTTACAAAGCCACTAGGGAGCTGCAACTTTCACTAATAGTAGTACGAATGAGCTGATGTCCTTGACGGTATCTATTGAAATGAAATAATTATTCATTGTTACCCCTGTCACTAAAGGATATCACAATGAATATAAATGTACAGCTTACCATCAACTTTCTTCTTCCTAAGTATGAAAATTTCAACATTATATCATTTTTGGCATCCTTTGTATCCTTCTTATTAAAAGTCACAGCCTTTTGCAATCGAGTCCACAGTTTTAAAACATACGACTGGTTAAAAAAACATCCTTTTAGATTAAATTATCGAAATATTTATTTATTTATTTTGATGCCTGTTATAAGAACTTTTTAAAACTGTCTTAACTTTTACTCTATATGAAATACAAATGAAGTAATAGCTGTTTTTTTAAAGAGTAAAAACCCTTATTGTGTTAAAAATTTATATGCATTTTTTGAGAAGGGATATTTTTGAAGAAAATGGTTGACCATAACAATTGATTCTCAAAATGTTATTGGAGAAGTGAGAATATTTTGAGATGGCTCTTTGAAGTTTAGTGAATGTTTCCCTGTAATAACTGAAATCAATATTGAATATAAGTAGCATTTTTTAGCATTTAATTTTAAATTAAAAGCTTTTACTATGAAAAATGATCAGTTTAGTAACTTTGTTCATCTATATCTCAAAATTAGTTTGAGCCATAAGAAATATTTTAGAGCATAACACCTTCAACTATTATAAAAATGTACTCATGTGAGGATGTATGCCTATTTAGAACATAATTTTGTCCGTGTCTGTTAGAGTAACGCTAATTGTTTAGTCATTTTTCCTAGAATTTCTCAAGTTTTAAAAACAGACGATAATTTTAATGATTAATTTTAGAGTATTTTCAAATTTTAGAAACACATTCAGTTAAAAATAGCAACAATGGAAGTATATATGTTATTATACAAAAACATACCTCTGAACACACAAAAATGCTTTATATTTATATGAAAATATTGATTATGCTTAGCTATTTCTTACTTACCCACTATAAAAACACATGACTAATTTAGAACATTATTTTATTAAAATAAGTAATGCGCAGTTTAATTTCCATTTTTTTGATTTTTTTTAGTGCTAAAAAGTAGTTATGTGTAGATGGAGTGAAGAAATACAAAAAGAAACAAGATTAGTGTTTATGATTTATCTGAATAATGCATTTAAATTATAATGACTTTCTTACACTCAATAATTCATTTACATAAATATTATGTTACCCAAACTGACTGTATAACATACCCATGCAATTACAACTTACTAATGGAAAAACTCAATAATGTGAATTGCTAAGTTGAAAGGCTTAACATAAAAGAAATTATTAAATGAACTCAGAAAATTTGATTCACATAAACCAATTAAGTACTAAAATGTTTACATTTATTCATTTGACACATTAATGCATATATCTATGCCTATATTTTTTATTATAAAGACAATCTCTAAAAAACAATAACAAAATAAATTAAAATTCTGAAAGTTAACAAAATCTGGAAGATCATATCTATAACCGATCTATCAAACCATATCTATCAAAAGATAGTCTAAAATTCCTGCTACTCTTATTCCAATGTCTCTACTATATAGAGAGAATAACAGAAAGAATTTAGACATTGAAAAAAATCAACATATATTTTTAATATTTCTGGTTGTTCTTATGGTACATACTAATTAGCTAAAATCAAACTGATTTAAATTACATTTTGTAGGTAGGAATATTAAACATTCTTTGATAAATTGTGTACTAAAATGTGATAGGAATAGATTTTCTTTCATATGAATTAAAAATAGGAATTTGATAGCATGACTTTTTGAAATGTCTCTGTTATTTTTTATTTATAACGATGCTGTTATTTCGACATTCATTGCTCTAAGTTCCCTTGTTACCAGACTGATTTTAAGATAAAAATTATATAACTTTCTTTTTTAACACTTAAAAGTTAGCATTTCTTTCAATATAGACGCTAATTACTGAGTACACGATTATACTTCGCTTATTTTTTTTATCAGTTCTTTCATTATGTACACATTTGTTTCTATCTAATAAGTACTAATGAATTTGAAAATGCAAATAAACATAAAACTTTTTTTTCTAAAATGTATTTGTCAACAATTTAATAGCACTATCTTTGAAATGATTATTATTTAATGTCAAGGAATGACTTTAAAGCTCAGTTAATATTGCTTTCGAAAGTGATTCTTATTTTAAACACTTAAAACAATATATTAAAAATTATTACAATGTGTTGATTGTTTTAATAATCACTGTGCATTCAACATTTTTATACGAAAAATGCAATAATATTTATTGGTTCATAAATCTTTTGTAATTATTTTTATAGCTGATAAATTTAATATATATGAAATGTTTTAAGTTAATTATAATTCTTTGATCCTTCTATTTACATTGTATAATGATTTGCATGACAACTTGTTTATTGAAGTTAAAAAGAAATTAAAGAAAATCTTTAATAATAAAGTTATAAAATCTTAAATTGACGAAAGTTAAATTACAAACGTTTGTATAATTTCTTTTTCCCCAAGGTTAATTAAATTTGTAACTTCAAAAACTGAAAAAAGAATCAAGCTCAAATACCCATGTAGAGATACTCATTGACCGAACAATGTTCAATTTTTAACACGTTTTTATTTAATCCCCTTTTTTTCTATCTTTCTGCCACTGCAGCACAAATTTTGTAATATATTTTCAATGAAAAAATAAGTTGCAGGCTTGAACTTTTAACATAACTCAGATCTGGATTACAATAGAATATTAACTTACCTTCTTGTCTATTTGTTTATGTGCTGAATACGAATTTTGCTCTCAGTTAAAGACTTTCATTACCAACAGATGGCGCCATGATAAGTTCTTAGCTTATCAAGAAGTTAGTTCAAAACCGATGACAAAATTTCACCCACAAGAAAACTAAAAATTAAAAAATAATTGATTGATTATATTTTTTGAATATAATACTTTTTAAAAATATTACTGAAAAATGTAAAATAATTTCTACTCGTTCCATATAGAATCCTAATTCCATTCAGATTGTCCTGAAAATTTGTTATTGCTAGTATTTACAATTCATATGCAGAAATTTCAAAACAATCTATGTGAGTTATGGAGAAATTATTTTATACTTCTCAATCGATTTTAAAACATAGTATATTAAAGATCAACTAAATAATTCTTTGTTGTGAAGCTATTACATATTATTGTTAGAATTAGGAGCATTTATCAATTAATATGTAACTCATGGATAAAAGAAATCATGTGAACGTCAAGGATGTAATAATAATATGCACAAAAATATAAATACTAAATTTTTTAGAGGATATTAAAATTTTCTTACTAATTCAATACATATAAATAGACAGGTATTTATTTTTAATAATATTTTAAATATATTCATTTTAAAGAGGAAATCATTAGTTAAAATTATTTTGAGTGTATTAATATAATTTAATGAAACACTGAATGTTTATAGCATTCATTAAATTGTGAAGCTCCAATTCATATTCGGAAGGAATGAGTGAAAAAATACAATGCACTACGTATCAAATGTTACAACTATACTAATAATAATTTGGACAAAAAGAAATATTTTTAATAGTAGTACTTCACTACAAAACAGATATATATTATTCCTCATTTGAGAGTATTTTGGTCCTAATTTTTATTTTGGCAAGCGCTTGAAAACTTTAGATGAAAAAAATTATAATTCTTTTAATGAAATTTTTATTTCATGCTTTTTTATTTATTCCTTTAAATTTTATTTATACTTTTTTACTACATACTTTTTAAAAGTATGGAGAAAAGGACATTTAGATTCTAGGCCTAAAATATTGCGTAAAAGAAAAATAATTGACATATGGCCCCCTCAAAAATTTTATAGCAATGTTTCTGTGGAGATTGTTACAAATTTAATATTAATTTATATGTCTTTTAATATTAATCTTGATATGTACAGTTCATTTTAATAGTTTCAAGGAATGTATTTCATTTTATTTGAATTAGAGATAAAAGTGTAAAACTAAACATTACAAGATATTTATTTTTTTATAAAATCTACTAATAAATAGTATCTACTTTTTACAGCATTTTTATTAATAAAATTGGTTTTACATTGTTAATTTTAATTTTTATATTAAAGATTTTGCCTAGCGAAGCTTAAAGATAGGTGTTGCGATTTCTATCATTTTATTTATATTTAAGGTGCATTTGCTAAAAAGATCTTAAAAAATGCTTAAATTTTAGTTTTCTTTATAAGCATGATACTTTCACAAATTTAACGCAATTTTTTTTGTTTATTTATGTTTTCGCTATAGTGTCTAAATCGGCTGTATTTTAAAGGTGTATTTATTTGTTCTTTATTTTTTTTTCATTACTTCAAAAAAAATTTGGATTTCAATCTCTCTCTCTCTATCTATCT
>JAOUZG010050968.1:5036779-5051061 GCA_026289955.1 Argiope argentata | reverse complement strand
ATATATATATATATATATATATATATATATATATATATATATATATAATTTGAAAACTAATGCTCACCTTAAGGATAAATCTGAATTTTTTTGTTTATTCTGTCAAAATTCCTGTCAATAAAAACGGAAAAGAGTCTTTCTCTTTCCCCCTTTTTTTTAGTGTGATTTTGTGATTTCTGTCTTTTTGGAAGGATTTTTTTTCAAATTAAATTAATTATATCCTTAAAACAATGGCTATTTTTGGAACAAAATTTAATGTATATGCATAAAAAGGCCTTCTGGGTAGAATTATTGAAAAATATAAATTTTTCTAATGGAAAAATTTAAATACTTATTAGTCAACTATGTTAATTAACTCGATTTATTAGTTAGTTAGTGTAAACAATAAAAAAGCCTATCCCTTTAAGCCATTTTGATTGACACCAAATTTGTTAAAATATACTTATAAATAACAAAATTATTGATCTATTTCTAAACATTAAAAGTACGAAAATTTAAAACAGCATTTTTTAACATGTGAATATATTTGGCATGTGGGGAAGAAACATTTCTTTAATTGAAAACATAATCAAAGCCTCTGTTCTAAATAGCAAAAACGTGTAATTTTTATACGTATGACATGATTTTTGAATTTCCTCATCTAATACAATTTATCTCCTAACTTAAGTTTTAAAAAATTTAAAACCCCACCACAGATTTACTCTGAACATGAATTTTAGTAATGATTAGATAAATAACGAAACAAAACGGAATGCTAATTCGGACATCTAACACCAATTCCTGACTCAAAATTCATTGCATTTACCACCCAAAATACAAAACGCCCATAAAAATTAAAAATTATATAAAAAATAAGGAAAAACAAACATATAAATTTTTCAAAAAATACACTTTTTTTATTACAAAACTATGTTTTATTTAATGAAACTCAAAATAAAGAAAGAAAAATATTTTCTACATATACATACGAGTTATAGTTCTAAAGTTCTAACTACTTACTAAATTCTCCAAAAGCTAAGTAAAATGTAAAAAAAAATGAAAAAAAAGTCGTTTTCAGGCTAAATTATTAATTCTTGGTAAGTTTTTTAATGATTAGGTAAATTTTGCATATTTCTTATCACTGCAAAATCATCCCCATAAATATAGTTGCACATACATCGAATCAGAAACAATTTTATAGTTTATTGGTTATTCAAAATATTGTTAAAATAGGTAAAAAGGATTTCCTAATTAACTTTTTATACGTTATAATTTACTATATATCTCCATTCAGATTCTATAATAGAAAAGCTGCTTTACCACTTTTCTTCAAATTTAAGTTGCATGTTTTAGAAAACAAAAAGACAATTTACATGGCAATTCCTTGCATATTATTGCAATTCAGTGATTGGGAGTGGCTGTAGACAACTCCATAACAAATGCTGTTAACCTAGTAGCTAAACTAATAATTTCTTGAAAGAATACAAATTCCTTCAATTATAGAATTGTTATTAAATTATAATGATTGCAATAGATATTTACATCGAATTATTAAAATAATTATTAAAAAATAAAATGTGATTAAATACTTTTAATAATATAGTGGAATTTCCTCCCTTCATTTAACCAATTATGTTATGTTCCAAGCGACAGGCTCTGTAAAATAATATTTTTTAATATTAAATGTGTCATAAATTTATTATTTTGTTATAATTAATCATAACAGTTATAATTAATCATAACAGTAACTGCGGATAAATGTTATTTGCAGATAATCATTTTTTGAGGCATAGTGCTCAAACGACCAGTTTCTTTCAGATCACCACATTTAATAGAACGAAGAAAAATAGTATTGTTAAAGGTAATCGTTTAGGAACATTATATAGTTGGTTATCTTCTTCTGAAATCCTTGATTCATAGGTATTATTAATTACATTAGATCAAGAATATTAGTCGCAACAGGTGCAATGTTTGCGGATAAAAATTTATTGCAGTAAAGGGAAAAAATCGGGGTGATTTTTTTTAAAATTTCAATACCTACTAAAATAAGTTATTAAAATATAACTGACAAAAAATATTCTGACTACTTATTGGATTTCAAACCATTAATAGAGTTTTTAAGAATAATTAAATTCTAACTCGTAATCCATCTTCAAATACTATGATACTTTTTTAAAGTACATTTAGTTTCGCTTACTGACATTTAGTTTCGCTTTTCTTTTTCCTCTAAAAATATCTAAAAAATATTAACTCATTTTTAAAACTATAACACAATGAAACATGAAAATTTATTCATATCAACTGAGCTCAGAAAAATGGAAAAATTCAAAAAAAAACTGTAGTTTATAAAACGCTACCTTTAATGTACATATTTGAACATAAAAGGAGATTTATGAACATAAAAGACAATTATTAATTAGTCATAAGTTTCATCTGTTAACTGTTTTGGAAATTAATCTTCCCTTTTATTAGAAATTTTATTTGAGAGCAAATTTCGTCGTTTGCAATGAATCATTAATGAATGAAATTTGCTTCGTTTACATTATATTTAAGGCATCTTAAGGATTATCATTACTCCATTTGGTCCTTTTAACTTTTGTGAAATTAGCAGAATTTTGTGCATCTACTGGATATGCTTTATGATTTTTTATATATTTTCACAACATTCATTTTTCTTATTTAGTTGTAAAGAATTATTTGAGCATATTAAATTCCTCAGCATGAAGTATTTGCATTTTATTTTAACAATAGAAAATATTACGATATAATTTGTTTAAAAGGGATAAACGAATTTTTTCTATTTGGCTCTTTGGACTGTTATTTAATTTTTTTACAACAATTGAAAATAATTCAAAAATAAAAGATGAATGATGTATACGCCAAAAATATTCAAACATGGTTTTTCCCATTAATGTATATAATAAGCAATGATTTAAGCTTTTGAAAATGCGAAGCATGTCAGGGAATTTTCTAAGTAGTTTAATGTTGCGCATTAAGAGATCATTAGTTTGACATTCCAAAAGACCAATTGAGTAGTTTCGGGGGCATTTCCCATCGTTTCCACATTTTGCCCTATCTTTCTTTACCACTTTAAGTTTCACTTTAATATTTATAATTAAATGAATTTGAAAAATTTTAAATATGACTCAAATTTATAAATCGAATGATTATTTTTAAATGCAAAACAAGCTATTGTAATTATTCTGGAAGAAACTATTTTGCTTGAAAAATAGTAATTTATCAGGTTTAATTATAAACCACAAAAAATATATGGAAATGTTATATTTCCACAAGTGTGCTTGAATTTTCCAAATTATTGCTCAAAATTAGTGTTCGTTCAAGATCACATAAACCCAGCACAAAGAGAAATATAGCCCTCAGAATCATGATATAGGTCCAAAGAGTCATGTATTGGAAACCTCTAATTTTTCAGAAAATTATTGGTGAAAATCGATGACGTCGTATTTGGTTAAAAAAAAAGAGGAAACTTGTTAAAATGAGATAGATGATATAGCACTTAACAAAATACAGATTGCTTAGTTTTCGGAAAATTTAAATATTCCAGAACGGTATTACATGATATCTAGAACATGAGGAGAATTATTGTTTATGCATATTTACAGTAGCTTATGGGCACATAATAAAGGTGACAATATAAGGCAATTATATAATAGCTAATCTGTATTGACAATGTAATCTGTGAAGAAGTGTTGTTTTATGTACCTAATGCTTAAAGCATGCATTGGAATTATGTTAAGAACGGCGATATATTACACTCCCTTTTCAACAAGTCGTCATGCTAATACTAAAGTCCTTGGAAAATTGTATGATTTACTGCAACATATAGGAAAAGTTTGTCGTATGAGACATATATACATCATGTCATACATGGCAGCATGCATATTCCATTTGTCAAAAATGAATATCACGAGAGGTTGAAACTCAATTAGAGATTGTTGTAAATTATGAAAATGGCCGTAAATGTTGGTCGACTACGGCTTCGTAAATTTTGTTTTGTGGATGGATGATGTTATACCACACGTGGAATAATTTCAATTTCTTAGGGGTCTAGATGAAACAATTTATGCATAAAATTCCAACAACAAGGGGGGAAAAGTTAGTTGATCGCTGTCACGCTACTTGCACATTTCTGAAAACCATACCAGGCAATTCCATTACAAGGTCCTATCATACCTACATAATCAAGATGGGAATTTTGAGCAGATATGCATGTAAAGATTATGGCTCATGCATATACCATTTTTTTTCATGTTTGAAATAAAATATCGTTAAGATGTTACATTTCCAGCTGTTTTTCTTTGTAATTTTCTCGAAAACTAGGAAATGCCAAGATATCATTCTCTGGACTTATTTCCTCCTATGAGAATGAGAAGCAGTATTGCGCTGATTTAATGCGATTATTGCTTTGTATTTGTATTTGTAGCCATGGCAACAAGTGATAAAATGCAAACTCCTCAAGTTCAAGTATGTACATTATTCATTTCGTCTACATATTTTCAACATTTCGTTTATATATACCATTGCGAATCAATTTATAACGAAAAAATAATTCACATATTCAACACCAAAGACACAATTCTATTTGTAGGCTAAATACAGTCAGAAAAATAGACAAGATGATAGGAAAATGGGAAAATATATTTCTTTACAGGATTGACTATTAATTAATAATATTTTGACGCACAAACATATTTTAAAATTTATTCTTGTTTCTTTTTTAATTATAATTTATCTTTTGCATCAAAAATTTCGTAATTATAAATTATGCCAATTTACAATTATGATGTGTTTAATATCAGTGAAATTTGGTTGTGATGTCATTTGAAGCTGTTTTTGTACTCTATATGTAAATAGTTTAACCGAGTTAAGATAAACGTACAATATTGCACCTTAGATTGATAGAGATATGAAGAGTTTCTAGTCTATCGTTCTTTTTCAGAACAATCCTTGTAAAAATTCAAAAAGCATTACGACATTTTTTGTAAAATAAATTTTAAAATATATGAAATCAAACTGAAAATTTAAATGAGCTGTAACAACCGAATTCCAAATATGTGAATTACGGTTAAAATGTGGAAAATGAAATGTAGCTGATCAAAGTTTACTTTTACATTAAAAAATCTATTAAATTTTAGTCAATGTAATAAAATTTTCTTTTATTTAGTCTTTAAGAATACTTCATTCTTTTGAAGCATGAGACGTTACTTCAGCTGCGGTGTAAAAATGCAGATAACTGTTTTCCTTTAAAAATAGGCTCCTCTTCATTTCAATGAATTGTGTAAGAAATGCTATGTTTTTTTATTGGTTCTCGAAGTATAAACTCATTACATGCCAACAAGTATACCACAAGGCTTACGGATGTAAGTCATTTCACAACTAACAGTAGGATGAATTTCGAAAATAAAGACATAGGCATGAATGCAAATAAAAAAGAGGGAAAGCAAATACACAAGTTAAATACTCAAAAACTGCTTACAAGCTAGTAGAAACACACATTAGATATTATAATATAGTTGAAGAAGTATGATAAAATAAAATAGAACATTCAAAACACAAATGCAAAAGAATGTATGCAGATATTTCTAGATAAATACTCTGAAATTAAGTTTAAAATACATGGGGGAAAATACTATTAATATATGTACAAAAGGAAATGTAAGATTGTTTATTCTGCAGAAATGCAGATAAAGGAGGAGGCCAAGTTATATTGTCCTTTAGAATACAATTCCTGAGTTTATATCTTTCGTGAATAAACTTAGTTCACTCAAATATCAAATGCTTGGCATCCTGGACTGCACCACTGTAGCACAAACACCTATCATTCTGTGACAAATTGAATGATGTGCTATGTTTGAATCAGTATTATTTCGTAACTCATAAACTGAGACCACGAAGTTGAAATTTGAGTTCGGGATGAGAATAAGAATGATGGTTGTATACATTAAGAATATTCATTCATAAAAATATTAAAGCGCACTAGCGAATCGATTTCAATAAAATGGCCCTGAAACTTTCAGGGCCATTTTCAAAATAGCTTATATACTAACAATAAGTCACCATTGTGGGGGCGCGTTCAATATAGTGGATAAGACGCTGGCGTGGCATTCATAAGACCTACATTCGGTCTTGGGCTAATGTTTTCTGCTTTTTCTTTTAATTAATTTTTTTTGGATTCTTTCAAATTAATTTAACAGTTTTCATACAGTTTTAGTTAATATGTTTTTCCTTTTTTATGTAAAAATAAATTTTTATTCTTCTAATTCTTAGATTGTAATTTAATTTTTAGAAGAAAAATAATTATAAGCATGAAAAAGTTTTTAATATTTAAAATTGCTAAATTTAAACCATTTTTAAAATGTTTATTTAATATGATACTTATGTGTGTATGGAGAAATAAATTTATTTTCTCTTAATGCATAAGTTATAACATAATTTTTAAAAAAACAGAAAAAATTGCATCCATAATAAGAATCCTTATTAATAATTTTCTTCATGTATATTGTTCTTGAATTAAAAATATAATTTAATTTTTAAGTTTTCACATAATTATAAATATAATTTTAATCATAGAAAATCTAAAAAATTATAAAATTTATTTTATCTTAAATTCATTAAAAGTTTAAATTTTTGTATTCTAATAAAGGTACATTATTTAGAATAACTGAAAGAAGCCGTTTTTATTTTGGGAATAAAAGGCAGAAGTTGATCTAAATTATGTTGTTCAACATTCTAAATCTTAATAACTGAAAAGGAAAAGTAGAAAGCTGGCTGTAAATTGGCAGATGTTTTAAAATTTTTAATAACATACGATTTGCTTTGTGCTGTGCCTGATTTTCTAAAGAAAAATAAAGTATTTTCTAAGTTAAATGAAATATATTTTTCCAATCAAGTCCTTTAAGTTTCTCTTGTGTATGATCATTATTTAGGACTTGAGCAAGAAATCAAAATATATCTATCTTGTTTCCATAGATTTTATGATAATTACAATTCGGTTTCTTGCATGCATCGAAAAATTAATGAAATGTTTTTATATAAGTAATTTAATTAACATTTATCATCATTTAAGTTATATTTGTAATTATTTTTCCTGCTTAAAAATAAAATACTTCGAGTTTTAAGTGATTAAATGCTTTGTGAAAAATATCTATTTTAGAACGTACATTTTTGATTAATAAACCGTTGCATATTGAATTAAAATGCCTGTAATTTTATTTAAAATATTTTTAAAAGATAAAAACGTTTATAAATTTTTTTTAAAAAAAATTATAATTCAGTTATGAAGAGATAATGCGTTTATTTTTCCATGCAAAAATGAGTATCATATTAATTGAAACACTCTTTAAATTGTTAATTTAATTTAAGTAATTAATTTTAAATATTTAGAAATATTTAAAAAATATTTCTAAATATTCAGAAATATTTTTTTCTGAATATTTAAAAATATATATTCATACTAATAGTTTTCTTCTGAAAATTAAATTATAATCCAAGAATCAGAGGAACAAATATTTATTTCTCTTAAAATGAAAAGCACTTAATTAAAACTATTTTTAAATTGTAAAATTAAATAAAATAGAATGTGTGTGTGTGTGTGTGTGTGTGTGTGTAAAAGCAAAAATTAATAGCCTAGGGCTAAATTCGTTAAGGCTTTGTCGGCGCCATATAAACTATGCTATTCGCATCTCGCCAAGTACGACAAATTTTATTATATATTAGCTATGCTAAAAGTTTGTGGGCCATTTTTTTCGCAATTAATTGGCTTTTGTGCTTAATACTTTCATGAATGAACACTCTAAATGCATACTACAATTATAATAAATCTCATCCTGAACTCAATTTTTATCTTCTTGTCCTCCCCTAGTCAGCTCTAAACTCTTACATATTAAATAATATCAGCAATGGATTTTTTAAATCTGAGTTTATGGTTTCCATCATTTAACAGGATAATAATGATTTTAAGTTCGACACTATATGATAAAAATTTCAAGAATTTGGATTTAATATATCCTTAACTTCCATTTATTTATGATGTAAAATTCCACATAATTTGTATATTAACCTAAAATTTAAAGACAAAAATATTTTAATGAGAAGAAAAAGTATTTTCTAGCTAAAGAATTTTTTTCTCAAAAAACCATTTGTTTTTTGTTTTATTCTAATTGCCTAATTTACCACATCAGTTTTATTTTTATCTAGTTACTTTTACCATGCATTAGTAATGGCATTTGAACTGACTCTGTATAATCTTTCATCTTTTTGAAAGGCTTGCTTGATTTCATTCATTAATTTTATGATTAGTTAATGAATTTAGTACTTTCAATTTTATCTATTTAGCTTTTGATAATGAATTTCAAATCATCAAACCTTAATTAAATGATGAAATTAATCAAAACTTTAACTAAACAAGATCTAGATCACATACAAAACACTTTAGACCACTCATGATGTGAAAAATTTTAACACCGGCATTACAAATAAGGTGATAATTTTGAAATTGGATAACCTCTTTAAATTTACTCGGTGCTTTTTACGTTGATAAATGCATCCAGCAACAGTTGATTTGCATCTTCTGCACAATGAATATCACAAAAACCATACATAATGAAAATCTTAATAATTATTTAAATTAGATTTTAGTAATTAAATAAACATAAAAACTTTCTAAAAATTCATACGAATTATAAAATTTTATGTCCGAAAAATTTCAGATTATTTGTTTTATTAGCATTTAATTGTTAAAGGAAATTTTAGAGTTATTCTTAGCATCAATAAATGGTTAAATCTTGTAAATCTTTATGAAAGGTAAACTAAAAATTTGAAAATTGAAAATTTAGTATACAAATCAACAATATGTTTATTATTATTTGTCCAAATCTTGTGCATTTTTGAACAGAATGAAGATGGTAAGATTTGATTCTCAGTTGCTTACTAGTCCATATTTAGCTACTATTTTGAAAATAGATTGCATGCAAATCTTTCTTTATTTCAAGCTCATTTTGTTACTAAACTATAACCTTTATAATACTACTACCCTTTCTTCTACTTTGAAACAAATTTGTTGAACTATGAATGTTTTTGAGGGTTTACAATGACTGAGTATTCCTAATTTAAAATCTCATCTTTCTAAGGATTTATTTTATGTAAGCGTGATGCACTTTAAATCTGAATGAAATTTTGATGCTTCCCTTTTGGCATGGTGTGGAAAATGTGTGAGAAGGAAGTAGGTTCAAGTACAATTTTTGTCATATTATTGCTACTCAATATCATGAGATACCTATCCAAAATATCCCTCCATTTGATGCATTAAATATATCTAAACTAAACAGCTTCATTAAAACTTTATTAATAGGGCCGCTATTAACAGATCGTAATAAATACATTTTAATTATGCCCTCTTTGCATAATATCTATGGAAAATAACTTCACAATTTAAAAGATTAATTAAATAATAAAAGCATTAAATTCTATGTTAATCAATTTATAAACTTTAATTAATAATAAAATAAAAAATATTAAATTTTGTAATAATGAAAATACAAATTTTAATTAAAAATTAAATAATAAAATTATAAACTTCAATTAAAAATTAAATAAATATAGGAACTTTAATTAAAAATCAAGTAATAAAACTATCAACTTTTTTTATGGTTTTACAGTGAATTCAGATCGAGTCAGAGAATCATTAATCATCGCGCATTCTATCGAATGGTTTATTGATTTTTGATCGAAGTAACATCAATCACACAGAATTCCCCCATAGTATGTGTATTGGGATTTGTTGGAGAAATGATGGATATTGCTGTCAACATTCTTTATCTGAGAAAGCAAACAAAGAAATACTTAACAATATACAGCAGATATTTTCATTGGAAGAGTTGGTATATCTATTTCTCCTCGCGTTGTACCATACAAAATAAATCAAAGCAAATGTTCTGATCAACCTAAAATGATTTTTTAACTTACGGTTTTTCTGAAACAGTTATGACTATCGACATATTTTATACTCTAATATCAGGGAACCAAGGCTTCATTTCATAGTTTTTTTAATGTAAAATTGTGATTTTGTTGGAGAAAGTATTTAGATACGAATAACATACTGATTATATATGAATATTTTTCAGTCTTACCTTCGTTTTTTTTTATTCGACTTTGCCTGTTTTTCGTCATTTGTATTTCTAGTTATATATGTAGATGATGCTATATTGTTAACAAAATATATAAAAAGATAAAGGAATTTTCAAGATAGTATACAATTTCTCCTTCATTTAAAATCCTTTATTAGGAATTTCGAATATACCTGTCTTTACATCGTTTATGAGTTATGATATCCAATATCAAACTAATAATTCTAGCTTAATTACTTCTAAATTTTTCCAAGTTTTTTGACTATATATATGTGAGACAGCGTTCCTTTCTATATTTGAACACAGCATTCATCAATTTGAGTCCAATTTTATCGGACCAATATCTCACAGGAAACGTGCTTCATTTTTCTCTCTTTGACTGGGAAGAAAAATCAAAGTTTATTCGTAGTCAGCATTCAATAAAGAAAAAAGACAATCTATTTTAAAAGCACAGTATTTGCGGTTTCCTCTGAAAAAGTCTTACAAAGGAAGGGCATGAGGTGGAAAATTGAGCTCGGAAGGAGATTTAGTATAATGGTAGTATATGCCTTTAGGATGATCATTCTTTAAAATATTAAAGAGGAATAGTCTTCAATTTCGGGAAAATGGCCTTCATATTTTCAGCATATTTTATATACTAAAAATGTAACTCTGTGTCAGAGTACCCGAGTATTATAATATAAAAGTTGCTGGCATAGCATAAACGATTTCAGTCCTGGGCTGGTATTTTTTGCTTTTTCCAGTTTATTTTCTTATTTGTATATTTCAAATTAATTTAATCATTTACAAATGGTTTTATTTTATACATTTTTCTTTATATATTCAAGGATAAATATTTATTCTCCTAATTCTTCAAATTAAATTTTTGGAAGAAAAATAATTATAAATATGGAAGTGTATTTTAATTTTTCGGAATTACTTAAGTTAAATTAACGATTTCATGAAGGTTTCGGTTAATATGATAGTTATTTTTATAATCAAAAATAAATGTATGTTTTCTTAATACCTTAATTATAACTTTAAAAAATCTATATATAAACATATTTTTATTTTAAAAGTTATTTAAATAAAATTACAGTCAGTTTTAATTAATATGTAACTCTGTCATCAATCAAAAATAAATGTTCTCGAAATAAATCTCTCCCAAAAATAAATATTTATTCATCTATTATTTGAATCACATTTGTATTTTAAAGCAGGAAGTATAATTACAAGCCTAACTTAAATTATGATATAAATTAATTTTATTAAATAGATCATAAAAAGATTTCATTTATTTTTATTACATACAAGAGCGAAAATGGTAAATATCCTAAACACTTTTAAAACAATATAGAAATATTTGGACATATTGCAAAATTTATTAATGAAAATTATTCACAAGAGAAACCTTAAAAGAATGAATGAGAAAATACATTTCCTTTAATTTCAAAAAAAAAATAAATATTTGTTTTTCTCTAGAAAATCGGGAAGCATACAATGCATATTGCATATTACTAAAAAATTTTCAAAATATTATGATAATATTACTAAAAATTTTGAACATTCTATTTATTTATTTCATAATTAACACCTGCTTTCCACTTTTTTCAATTAATATCGAGAATGTCCGCTGTTATAATTTTATTAATGTCAACTGATACCTTTAACAGCCGATATAGAGTTTCGTTCAGTTAAAAAAAATAATTTACTATTCTTGAAATTCCAAAATTTAAAAATTTTAGTAGTTTAAAAATAAAAAATTGTTATAGATAAGGTCATATTTTTATAGTTAATATTATATTTATAATTAATTTAACACTTAAAATTTAAATTATAATAAAATGACTATATGAATTATTTTTCTTTTTAAAAAACAAGTTATAACTAATGTATTAAACGGAAAAAAGGTTATTTTTTCGTAAAAAAAGGAATATCATGTTAATCGGAAACCATTTTAAAGTTGTTAATGCATTATGAATACTAAAAAAAGCATTTATATTTATAATAATTTTTCTTCTAAGAGTTAAATAATAATCCAAGAATTAAAAGTATAAATATTATTTTTACGTAATAAAGGAAGATATATATATTAAAACAGTTTGTAAATTGTTATATTGATTTAAAATAATTTAGAAAGAAAAGAAATGAAGAAGAAGCAAAAAATATTAGTCTACGGTCAAACTCCAGCTCCAAACTAAGGTCAATGTTGAACCAACGCTTAATCCACTACACTTTTCAAGTACTCGTCACCGGTGACTTATTATTAGCATATAAGCTAAGATGAAAATTTGAGTTCCATATTATCGAAATTGGTGGGCTAATGCGCTTCAATACTTTAGTGAATGAACATTCAAAATGTGCCCTACAGTTATGCTAAATATCATTTCAGATTAAATTTTCTACCTGGTGTCTACCCTTTGTTAGAGAATTAAAAAAAAGATGAATAAAAAACATTATTTTAGGAAATGGTTCAAAATATTAATAACCACTTATTTAACTCTTGTACAGTCCTTGTGTTATTTCAAAATAAAATAAGTTGCCTATTTTTCATATACCGGGCAATTATGGGGAAAAGACAATTAAAAAATTGAAACCTCATTTGGATTTATCAAGAAATAATACTCTATAAGGATTGCGTTGTAAATATCTTTGGAAATTTGCTGAGCAGCAATAAAATAAAATTTAAATTACCAGGATGTATTTAAAAAGAGAAGATCTTTTTTAACTAAATCTTGCTACACGGATTGCATTTAGAAGAAGAAATATTTCATACACATTAATCAATATACATTAAATAAGAAATTTAATACACGCATTATTTTTAAAAAACAGTTGTATAAATGGATTGTGATGCAGAATTTTTTAATAAAAAAAGTTTTCATGTTCAATTATTGTTTTTAAGTTAATTCTATCAATTTTATATAATTTTCAAACTATTTTTTTTTCTTAAATTCACTTCCAGACCTGAAAAATATAAAAATAATATATTGGTATCAAGAACAAGCAATTATGCAAAGATTCAAATTTAAGCATATAAGATGCGTAAAATGATTACAAAAGTTAATTTTTTAAAAAATATATGAATTGTTATATGTTAAATAAAAATTTCTAAAAAATTATGCCCACACAAGTAAACACATTCGTGAGCCTAAATATTTAAATAATCAAATTTATTACAAAAACTGATAAAAATCCTTTTTAACAATTATTTTAATCTGCTAAGTTCTACTAAGTTTTCTGAAAATGTCTGAATAGAGGTTGTCATAGGTATGGATTCAAACATTTAGAAGCAATTTTGAACAGTGATTCTAATATGATATGAAAATTCCTTATAAATTAATTATCAAGCTTCCTTATAAATTAATTATCATTTCTCAGCTCTTATATGAATTCCATAAACTCTTATATGAAGTTTAAAAATCTCAAAAAAAAAATTTGATATTGATTCAGAAAATAGTCCCTTATTTTTTTTTCTGCTGCTATTTAGTTCGTTGCAGTGGTTCAAAAGATTATATATTTTTTGGATTGTGTACCAAAAAAATAGTTTTTTTTTTCCTGAAAATTCCGAATATGTCAATGCAATAGCTTTGTAAACACATATATGTATAAAATCTTTTAATAATGCTTGCACTCTATCTATTCACTTTTTATTCCATAACATGAGCTATAATATTTTATGATATTCTCCATGTTCATAAGTAAAAGGAAAGAATTTAACTGTATGTTGTTCTATCATAGAATTTGAGTATATGTTTCTCAGACAAAACATGGTCATAATTCATTATTCTATATTCGTTATTTTTTTTTCGTGAATATATGTTGTTGGTTTTTTAATTTAATAATCTTAATGTTTGAACAGTATTCTTCTTAAAACTGTTTTAATTTGGCTTCTATTTTGTGAAGGAAGTTACACTGATTTTTATATTTGCATAAGTTTGAATGTTAATTTACATTTTAAATGTTATTTTCTCAACTTCTAATCTTTGGTAGAATTCAAACCTTTTGTTAAAATTTGGTACAATAATTTTTCAATATTGTTTGTAGTTTTCACACTAGAGATTAAATAATCCATTCATTTAGAAATATTATTTAGTTGTTTTAATGCTTCGTAATGTTAAAAAAATCAGGCACTCATGTTATTTATCTATCGAATTCTAATTTTTAAAGAATTATTTC
>JAOUZG010050968.1:4966656-5011151 GCA_026289955.1 Argiope argentata | reverse complement strand
TATATATATATATATATATATATTACTTGTTAATCTTAATTTCAGAGCTGGAAAAAAACAAGAGATCGAATACAGACTGTCAAGTAGTCAGTCAGAATTTTGAGAGACTACTTAGACTATCTTCATGACATTTAAAACTTTCTCATGGATAGTGTATTCCGATAAATTTAAAAAAATAATTAATGAATACGAAGGAAGAAACTGTCCAAAAATTAAATTAACAACTCTATATATATGATTAACACTTTCAGGGATGGTTTACTTATGACGGTTAATTCGTATTTGTGAGGCTTAACTGAAGCATAAATACAAATGACAGCCACAACGGTCAATGAAATAAATAAAAAAAATGTGTGTGTGGGTTTTTTCAAACCCACAGTTTACTCTATAAAAATGTCTAATGAAAAGTTGCTGAAATCAAAAAGGCAACAATTATATTTAAAAAAAATAAGTCAATTCCTACTAAGGTCAACATTTTTTTTAATTTTAGTTACTTTTTATTAAATAATTACAATTATTGTTATTCTAAAATTCTTCTTTATGACGAAACACAGTATTTTCTAAGGGTATGGAGCAGCTGAAGGCATAAGTCTGACTTCTGGCTCACACACATCACAAAGCTTTTTCATGGGGTGAAAACTCATTCATTCATTCACAGATCGTAATTTAAATCTGAAACAGAGAATGATCATCTCTGATCCAGTACCATCAGTAGTATTACTCTCAAGATGGAGGCCATCGTGACCACGACAGATTTAAACTCACACAGTCTTTGGCTGGCTCGAACTCGCAGTCCAATGTTTTCGAATTCAACGTCCTACCAATCAGGCTATCACGGTCTAATAATTGCACGTACTATAAACCATTGATAATTTTTTTTTACTATCGTTGAATTTTCAACGCCAAATGAAGCAACGAAAATTGCTTGAATTTCCTACGCTAGTTGAAGTAACACAATACAAATTAGAAATTTTTAATTTTCTGCATTCTTTATTACTTTACTGCAAAAAAACACCTTCATAATGAATCCGAAAAATTGATAAATTAATCCTCTATGGGCCTAATTTTTGTTTCAACTCCAACAAAATATTTTGTGGTCGAAAAATCAGAAATTATAAACCTATATATGCAAATGAAAACAAATTCTTCTCTTTAAACAGTTTTATTGCGTTTCAATCATTATGTGACTTTCAAGTCTCACCGGCCTATAAAATTTTCACTTCTGTGTATAAAAGCTCATATGCGAAATGCCGTAAAAGAATTTGCATTTGGCATAAGGCATAAATGTACATGCCTTCATAAACATAGTTTGGTAATAACTGACACAAGCACAAATAATTTTGCGTAGTTTTATTGCCAACAGTTTGCATAGCAATTATTTTGCTATTTAGGGTTGATGAGCCTAGCAATGTTCATGAATACTAGCATAGGTTGTGTTTGCAGCGTCGTAGAGTTAAGAGTTTTGTGCTATCTCATGAAAAAATCTATGCGTATTTTGTAAAATGTCGATAAATTAAAATATGACCTGAAAGTTACACGGGCCCATAGAGGGTTCACAATGTTTAATTTTAAATGCATCAAATATTAAGAAAATATACAGGATCTTTGGAAATAATCGACTGATAACGTGTTACGCCTAACTTCATTGGCGGGGATAAAATAAACTGAATTCGTTACTTATTTGGTGACGGGGAAATTAAGATTTTTAGAGAGAAAGTTTTTAATTAACTTATAACTGTTTTTATTAACTTATTGTATATATATAGGGAGAATATGAGCTATAAGTAGGAATTAAAAAAATAAGGCAATGCTAGTTTTACTCCCGTTTTAACGCTTTATCTGCATGTTTCTAAAAAAAAAAAATTTGAGTTTTAAGATAACGTAAAAATCATTTTGGTGATATTATTATATTTTTCAAAGATATGGGAATTAATTAACCTAAGCATGCTGTGACGATTACTTATCTGGTTTCGATAAACACGTTCACGGCCGCAACTCATGCCTGATATTCGAACCATCTATCTAATTAGATAACCCCTTCTCTGAGAAGGGATGGTCTAAGTAGATAGATTATTCGGTACAATTCGATAGTAGTTTACTCACATTTAGTGAGTAACGCGATATTCAACATGTTAAGCCTATTTTCACACTCAATTATAACTTCTACTTGACGCCTATTTCTATTATAACGTATTCTCTCCTCTAATTGAACGGAGTTTCAGCGAACTAGTAATAGTATTAATAGACAAACAAATCTTCAAAACAATGCAGGAATCCCATTTCAAACGTAAGAAATATTCCAAAATTACTTCAGTTTAAATGAATAAATATTGCTATTTTGCATCGCAACATTAATTTGGTATATTAACGTATCTTCCTTTTATAGGAAATTCAAGAGATAATTATTATTTTTGAAATAATAAAAACTTAGAATTGATTTTGCAAGTTGCAATCATATATTAATAGAGCCCTTTTAATCCATTCTAATGAGCAATAAAAATTGCATTGAATAATAAAAAATTTCATAATATATAGTCTCAGTTTTAAGGCATTCAAAGCACTAGGATCCCTTTTGGATTCAATCCAGATCCATTTTGGATAATTTTATGTGTATTTTCTCCTACAGAATTTTTTGAAGCTCCGTGAAAAGAAAAAGAAATGTGCTTCACAAAATACTGTTAAGGAAAATCTGCTCAGTGACTGCAAGATGAAAAAGTCAAATGGGATCAATAACTGAAAATAGAACCACGATGGTCAGGTAGTAAGGTCTTGGATTCAGAAGCAAAGGGTTTTAAAGTCGAGACCAGATTCCAGAAAAAAAAATCCGTTATGTAAATGGGTCTGGTTCTTGCTATATACGTAGGGGTCTAAAGTCTAGCTTGTGGTGTGATGTGGAAGTTTGGAAAGGGGTATGTCAACCTAGGTGTCGCCTTCTTCATCTGAGTGTGGTTCGAGTTTCATCCCAATATAACCTTAATATTGCCTTAAAAAATCGGGAAGTTAATATAACTAAACTAAACTGAAACCAATAACGGGTAAAAACAGTTTATTCTACACGAAAATTTGAAACATAGGAAAAATATAGACGAATCATACAGAAAAAGCAGCTCCGCACAAGCAGAAAATCACTAGTAAACACCGTAAGAGGACAAATTGCTTAAATCGAATATGCTGGAAGAGAGACTTCTCGCTTTTCCTTTTATAATTTTTGTAACAAAGAATTGTTTGTTCTAGAATAAATTCAGAACTCGAATCTTTATTAAAATTTCGCTCATATTCTTGAATTTATGGGATAATTTTTTTATTGAAATCTCCAAGATCTTCGCCAAATGATTGCCATGGCCAGAAGTCAAAAGCCCGGTATCCAATTAGAGCTTTCAATAAAACTATCCACGGTACCATGAAATTAAACGCGCATTGAAGCAGCATTATAAATTCATAGAGAATCTTCAACTATTTTGAGACTTCCGAATTATGTGAGCTTTTTCATATTATTGCATATTGTGTAAATTTTATGTATCTATTTTTATCATAATCTTGCTAACGTGGATAGATTCCATTGTGCTCTTAACGCTCCAAATGTTGTATACACGTCAAATTGAATTTTGATTTATATAACTTCAAAAACTCGTCTTTATTATAATTTAGGTTCTTCAAATAACCAAAGTCTTGGTAGTGATCTTGCGAATCAGTTTTTTTTTTATTAGAAACAATTTTTAAGCTTATTACGCATTTAAATTATCTTCAGAAAATACATATGGTTTTGATTAATAAAAAAACTAATGTTTAGTTTACGATAAGAATGACATCATTTTTTTATGAAAATCATTTTTTCAATTCAAAATTTGAATTCGATTGAAAGTTATCACTTTTTTTTGCCAAAAAAGTTTTAATTAAGTTGAAAAATATTTAATTTAACCCAAAATGGCCCTAATTTTTGAATATTTTATACAAAATTCGATTTTTAGTTTAAAAAATATAAATAGAAAGCCAAATTCTTTTAAGTACAAAAGTGTGAATTTAGAATGTTAGAAACAAAAATTTTATATATGTGTTATGTAAAATTTAGATAAAACAGATCAGATGTATTCTAATCGAATGCTCCTGACGGTTTCCTTTGTTTTTGGTCTACCTTTTATTTGACGAATTTATTGTAATCATTCAAATAAAAATTAGTCCAAAGCTCAAAAGTATTAACTAGATCCATATTTTTGTGAAATTGAGCTTACTTGTGACTTTTTCTAAAAATTACGGATATTATTCAATATTTAAAAATAACATTATTTTATTTACACAGAAAATAAAGCATTTTTTGTAACTTTTATTCTTAAAGTGTGATAGTTGCAGATTTGAATAGATGTTTCACTTCAAATTGTAAGTATTCTTGACCGAAGAGCCCGTATCACTGCTTGAAATCTTAAATGATCTGCTTTGAAGTTTTAGTATTCTATCTAAAAATTCTTTGTATTGCTTGTGATAGCGAAGAGATTTTTAACTTCTTTATATCACTTGCCCCTATAACAACGATAAGGTATAGCTATTGTTTACTTTAGTTAGCTATGAGGGGAGGTTACGTTAATATTGTCACTGCCAATTAGTAAGATCCACTAAATTTTCGGCCTCAAAATTAACTTATGGTAGTTTGAAGGGCATCTTTGCTCTTAAACATATATGTAGAACGCTTTGAATTATTTTGCTTATTAGACATTTGAGAATTTTTTGTAAATGAAATACCATAAGAGGAAATTTTCAGGGCGTATCATAAGAACATTTTTCTACAAAGTGACAGAATGACTGTTTTAACCATTTAGTAAGTACTTGAATTTGGTTTAATTATATACCTCTAGCTTACAGGTGGTACAATTGCTGTACTAAGATTGTTTTACCTTTCCTTACGGGTCGGTACAACTGTTGTACCAGTAACGAGTTTGGATTTCGTCCCCCCACTTGAACTTCCCGGCGAACCGAAATTGCATCATAAAAATCCCTGCCCTTTTGTGCTACACCCCTTAGGGTCAGAAGATTTCGTCTAGCGGTAGTTATAATCACTGTTGACGCTAGTCAGTTTTGTGAACCTTGCTTTGGCGACATTTTTTTAAGTAACAATTCTGATAGATATAGAATGAGTTTGCATAACTTCATTTGTTAGTAATAATCGATTGAAAATATTATTATTTTCCTCCATTGCTTAATTTCTTAACAATAAAATTTTGTAAATTTATAATAATTTGCGTTTATAATTTTATTTGAATCAAAAATTACTTGAAATTTCATTTCTGATGGAATGGTGTAGTGAAGATAATCGGTGCCCTAGATAAATTGCTACATTTTTGTTCCCAATTCGTCATAGTCCAAAAAAACTAAATTGAACCTACGATTTGGGGGGGGGGTCGCCCTATCATTAATATATTTTACATTGAAAAGTGACAAAACACTGTTTTGTCTTCATGCCTGCCTCCCTCTCCATGACTGGAATCTCGAGTATATATACTTCGCAGTCACTAATGTACTATTCTAACACAATATTAAAGAATTTACTACTTAAGCATTTTTAAATTTTAAAGTTTAGTACTTGAAGAATAACTTCAGGTTAAAAATACATTTGAGTTATGGTTTTTAAGCAAGCTGTAAGTTTCATCATTATTTTTCATGATTTATGAATACGGTTACTTTCATTATTTATAAATAATCATTCATTAAAAGTTATAATTCTAATTTTAAAATATTGAAAGAGATTCTTAAATTCAATGATAAATAATAATTGGTAGCTTTTTATGCATTCAAACATCAGAAGAGAAATATTAAGATCTTTATGCCTTCATTTCAATTCACTGAAAAGTTATTAGACATTTAAATTTTTCCAGAAATATTTTTACTCAAATAAAATAGTAGGAATTCTAGATTTAATTTTAAGCATTTCTGAAGTATAATCTAAATAATCTGCTTGTAAAAATATTTGTTGCTAATTACGAAAGCTGATCATTTAGAATGCTAGCTTTATTTATTAAAGATTTTTGGAATTTTTTTTTGATAACTACTTTTCAACATAATATTATAGCAATAAAATTTTATGTATCAAATTCTAAACACACCATATCTAATCTTAGTTTGGTTGAATTAACCGTCTTAAATCTGGTGATTAGTTACGTATTAGTAAATTTTTAAGCAGGGAAAAATCATCCTAAATCAGTTATTTATTGCCTACAAAACTGAGCGTACTTTTCAAAAATACTATACTGCTACGAGTTATTGAAATTCTTGGGAAAATATCACTATAAATTATAAGAATCGACAGTAAAATATGGAAACGTCACTAGTGATTTATATTGAAAACCGTCCGAAATATGTTAGGAATAAAAATTGTATGAGCTCAATATATTAATATTAAAAAATTTGAATTTAGAAAATAGCAGACAATCATATATGCTATTTTGCAGATACATTTAATTTACAAAATAACTAAGAATTACTTTCTCTGCTTTGCGCAAAGAAATGAAAATATTGTCAAAAAAATTAATTATGAATTTTATACATTATATATAAATGGTTACATTTAATAAAGATAAATGAGTTAGAAGAATAACAAAATGAAATTCACGGTGATGTGTTCAAGTTTCATAAGAATTAAATTTACACCTTCAGTACGGCTTGAGAAATTTATTTAATCACAAGTATGATTGAAAAATTGACAACAATCGGTTTAATGTGCTAAATAATTTTACCGCAGTTATTCTAGTTAAAATTTATTTAATATCAAAAAAATTGAAGTCATTACTTTTTTATATGGAATTGGAAAACTAATGTTTCAGAAAAAGAAAAAAAAAACTGCGATAAAAATCTTTTTCTAGGGGACCAGACACAGTAAAACCGCAAAAAAGCAACCTGATTAATACGGAGTGGACAGATGACCAATTAACACTACGGGAGGCCGAAATCAAGCAACAAACGCCTTTAAAAGAAGGGGAAAGCATTTGTTATCTTTCTTCACAGAAACCCCGTATTCAAAGGGACTTTTCGAATTTGGGTTCCCGCAACGTAAAGGTTAACGTCTTGTTTTAAAGAAAAACTAGAACTATTATGAGGTGGACATCGTAATTTTCAGCCACAGTCAGTTTATTTTATTTTAATTATATTGAGTTCTCGTTGTGAAGCAACATTAAGGCTATTTTGGGACGGAAATCAAAATTTTGAACCACTGTTAAATGACGAGAGCTACACCTGAGCTGGCACCTCTCTCTCCACACCACAACAACGGAAAACCGTTTGACTCTGATGGATTTAACATGCAACATAACCTCTTACACGACTGTTTTTCAAACCATAGTCAGAAGACGAGGATAATACCTGAACTAACGCTTTCCCCCTTTCCAAACTTCCGCACTCTACCAGCTTTAGGACATATGGCCATTACAGATTTAACGTATATCCGACCCGCTTATACGACGGTTCTTTGGTAAAATCAAGCCACAAATCTGGCACCCTTGGGAACAGGGGACGAAACCTTACCATCTCCCTCGGGGAAATTATTGTCTATTTTATCGCATTCAACAACTGGTAAATCTAGATTTCAGGAAAGTTTTTCTACTTTACCACTAAAGGAGGTAGGTCCAGATGTTGGACCATCAGAGCATTATAAGTTTCCCTCAAGAGAATTCATTTAAATGAAGCAAACAAACCGCTGCTTGAATTGGAAATGTTTCATTCATCTTTGAACAGTGAAACACATCCGTTAGAGTCCTTATTTGATTCGATGCCCTGCAATAATTTCAATAGTTTTCTCAACAAATAAATTTTAAGTGTTGTTGTTTTTTTACGTCGTTATAAGCAAGCCCGTTGACAAAGGCAGCGAATTTAAGCGTAGTGAGCGTCTCTTGTTTTTCATTAATGTCGTTTGGACCAATAGTACGTCGTAACTACTAATGCGTCAAATTCCTTCTTATGGGGAAGATTTCATTCATGCCACACACTCGCTTGCTTGCAACCCTTTTTTACAGGGAGGTCATTCACACGCCTCATAGATAGAACACAGGGTAGAGAACAAACATTCAAAAACCAGGACTCGAACCCAGGACGCCCGGATTACTGGGAAGATTTGTTACCCCTGGACCATGACGCTAGCGTAAATTTCGGTACTGATCTCGAGCTACGCGTTCAAATTATGTTGAATTTTCTCTTCCCTCAAACAAATGTATTTGTTCTTCCATGGTTTGGTTTAGTTATATTAGCGTGTCATTTTAAAACAACATTAAGCCTATTTTCGTTTAGACCTCGGTATTTTGAACAGCGGTTAGAAAAAGTGGATGGCACCTGTGTTGGCATGATCTCTTAAAACTTTTGCAGCACACCAGCAGAAGGGTATTAAGCGCTGATAGATTGAGAGTAGTACACCAGGCCCACTTACACTCTAATTCTTCGGTGGAATCAAGGCCCAATCCGGGAACTCTTTTGTATAGAAACAAAGGTGGTACTAACAGGCATTTACCCCCTTCCCCATAGATATCTAGGCAAATTTACCATTTGCAATTTCTTAATTCAACATTTTATATTTTTGTCAATCAAAATAAAATGCAATTCTTCTGAGTTCTAAGCTGAACTATATCATAAAAGTATTACAATATTAATAAAAAAACCTTCTTGATTTATAGATTACTCCTGTGTTATTTTCTGGTGTTATAATATTTAATCCCTGCAAAAGAGAATTTTCTAGATGAATTTCTAATGTATTGGAAATGACTCTACGGTCACATTCTCTAGAAGAAAATGAATAAATTATCTGGCACTTATCTTCAGGATAGAGAGGAATTGATTTATTTTTAATCTTTTAAAAAAATAAGATTTTCTCCATTTGAAAAAACTCCACTGCAAAATAGCGAATCAATAATAAAAATGATAAAAATTAAAAATTGATTTGAAAATTTAAAAATATCCGTTTGATTAAAAAAATTATGCTTATCTTCCAGATTCTGAAAGAATTATTAAATTTATGTGGCAGATTAGATTTTTTTAGTGAAAATTAACATAATAAAATTTACATTTTTGTTCTGCACAAAAACTTTGATTTCTCTTTCATTATGCATTATCTTCATTTAATTATGTATTATCAAATTTTATTAATATTTTCTTATTCTAGGAATAGGCATAATTCCATAAAATAAAATAATAAGACGGTCTAATGAGCCACTTTCAAATTTCAGAAAGCTTTTACTGGCTGGAATACAGAAAATTTTTAGCTAAAAAAGTGTGCTACAAACTAATTAAACTTTCTACAGTAGGCCTTCATTCCAAAAAAATTATTAATTTTGCTGCTAATATGGAATGTCTAATTTTATTTGATACAGATATAATCAATTTACTTACCATTAACATACTAAACTTTAAATTTTTATACGTGAAAAAAAATCGGTTTTTGTTTTTCCTTTTAGTTCGAAATCTACTTTTCTGACCAGAAAAATTCAAACTTTAGAGGCATTCCAAATAATCTTAATTTGTTTTTTTAATTTCATCGCAACTTTTTTTGGTGAGCATATGATTATAATGGCATTTTTTTTTTGTTATTAAGTTTAAACTTTGAATTAAAAAGATGTTTCGTCATATACTCTAGAATGAATTCCTAATTTAGCCATAACGATAACGGTAGGGAATTGGCATCTAAGCAGATCGTCTCAAAGAAAAGTAAAATAAATATACGCACTGAATGACTAAAATAGAAAAGTTTTTGATTTACAGAAACCAAAAATTACATATAATTCAAAAGAGATGTCCATCTAAACATTGTAAAAAGTAAAATTTGCGAAACGTATGTATGAGAAATATATCTTGTAGCTTTCATATTTTTTTTTTCTTTTTTAAAAATCTTGATTCAAGGAAATTTGTGTATTTGCGTTTAGAAAACTTACACTGTAAATCGCAAATAAAAGTTTTTTACTGAGCATTAAGAATATTTTACAATTAAATTTTACTTTAGAAATTAAAATTCGAATTTTATCGTTATAAGATAGCACAGTTGCCCGTATTATTTAAGCAAAATAAAGCCGGCATTCCGGTACAGAGGTAACGCGTCTTCCACGAGATCTGGGCGTTCCGAGTTCGAGTCCTGGTTTCGGCATGGTTGTTCTTCTGTTTACTATCTGTGAGGTGTATGAGTGTGCCTCCCTGTAAATAGGGGCCATGCAAGCGCATGTGATGATTAAATAGCTAGTCGTTCTCTTGACGCTAGTTGGCGCTACTTCAAAAACAAGTGACTCTAATTCGGCTTAAAATCGCTAACAGCCGTTGGCGCGCTTGTCCATGTAAAGTGCTATTAGTAACAACAATCATAATAAAAGAATTTTCTCTCATATTTATAATGTTTCAAATTGCGGATTTTGAAAACAAAAATCTGGCTAATAATATATGTCGGCGTGTTTCTTCGTATTTGAATACTTTCAGGCAATAAAATTCTTTTCTCCTCAAGGAAACATTCTCAAAAATGAATATATACCCATTTAAGGCAGAATATTTGTAAAACAGTCTCCCGAAAAAGTAGTATTTTCAATACCTTCGCCTTCATTATAGACCTCGATATAATGATGATAATATTTCAGCGTTACTGACTGGCGGGTTCTGGGTTCGAGGTCCGATTCCATCGAAGGAACACCGTTTAAATCGGTCTAGTGCATACTAAATAAGAGGGGGATAATTGCCCACCGCTTTATATGGTGTGAAAGTCTGGTGAGGGAGTGCCAACTCAGGAGTCATGTTCAGCATCAGATCGCAGAGCAAGGAGGTTCACCCCAAAATATTCCAAATATTGTTTAAATTGGGACGTTAATGCAAATAAACTGAACATACTTATTATTTTAAACTATTTTATCAATTATTATCCTTGTCATCTATCATTAATGAATTGGTCCAGCTGGCTGTGTAAATTTATACTGGCGTACAAATTCCTGTTTAAAGCGAGAGATGTAAAATGTAAAATAAAGGCATATTTGATGTAAGTCGTTTTACATCCTACGCACCTCGTGTGAAGCAAAGACTAACCTTTTAGGATGTAATTTGCATTGCCGGTTGATCCGAGTCAGTAGTGAAAAAGCTAAATTAACTATAAAGATGTAATAATTTTAGACCTAAAAATAAAATTTAAGACCATTTTATTTTGATGTGTCACCAGAATTAATATTGTATATATTCCAATTTTTCTTTTCTAAATTTTTTTAGTATAGGTTAGTGAAACGAACTAAAAGTTGTAAATGTTGCAAGTGCCAATGGCAAAATTGTTGTGAAAGCGAACAAACCGTTCACACTATTGACCTATTTATACACTCTTTTGAAATAGAAGACTACCAGTTTCTTGTCACTTTTATATATTGCTAATTTGAAATAATAATGTGAAAAGCGTTGCTTTAATTCTTTCTCAGATTGAAGAAAATTAAATGTATCAGTAATTTCTCGTCATTTATAAATAAACAAATGAATTTTTCATATTACACTTAAAGATGTCTTATCCTTAAAATAAGCAGTTTATGACATACTCCACTAAGACATAACAGAGAGTTGATTATGTTTGAAAGACCGAAACACACTGAATTGAATCTAAACATCTAATTTTGTTTAAAAGGCTGATTTTTTTTTTGATGAATGCATAAAATAATTAAAGGTGTTCAAAGGTAACTAATTATAAAAATTTCTTAGAAATATTAAAAAATATATATGAAATTAATTTCTATTTGGTTTACATAAGATTGTGCCACAACGATTTTATAAAATCACAAATAACAGTGTATATTTAGAAAATAGGCATAAAAAATAACACCTATTTTAAGTTTATTTCAAAGAAAGCTTTCCGTTTGTCATTTTAATTTTCCTAATAAATTTGTGCTGACAAAAGTCTTTGCTTGTTTTCTTCATGAATTAATCGTCAGTAACGATCCCTTAACAATAAGAACTTTAATTGAAAATAGCAGAACAAAAACTAATTTGTTTATTAGCACTAAAATGTTCACATAAAATAAATATATTTCACAAAAAAATTAATAAATAATAAATATGGAATCGTCTTTATTTAATATAAATTCTTAAGACTGAATCGATCTTAGGTAGAAACTAACTATATCTATTTCCTAAATATATCTATTTCTTAAAATGAATATGAATGAAGTCTTCCTAACTGCAACCTAATAAAAAATGATGTCGTAAATGGGGAAAATGATATTATATTTATCATTCTTAATTCATTATTATCTCATGAATACTGTTTGTATAAAAGTGTTTTTTATCTAATTTATGTACCTTAAAATCGTATCGGTTTTATAAGCCCTTTGCATAGTAAAATGCTCTCTATCCAAATGCATTTTAAATTTATAGCTAGGATTTTTCCGATGACAAATAAAATGACATTCCAAAAAAAGGGGGATTTATGAGTGCTGTCTAAGCCTGGCTTTCATAGCAATGTCCATTTTCTTTCCAGAATGAAGAAATCATCGAGCTACAAGATGTGAGGATGTCCCCCATTCCTTGTTTGCGGAAGAGGAAGTCTCTGAGCAACGCCACCAGTGAAACGGAGGCCATATTTCCGCCATCTTTGCGCATGAGTAACTTGTCTTTACGAGCTCCCTACAGCCCCAGAATTCCGACCGGAATGGCGCGGCGTACTAGGATGGAATACAGCCGCAGGCCTAAGGTTATCCAGGCCTTGAAGAAAAGAGCCAATGCACTCAAGGCATCCGTTCCTCGAATCAAAGATGTCAATAAAATAGACAAATATTCTCGGGTTATATTCCCAGTCTCCTACTTAATCTTCAACGCCATCTATTGGTGCTTTTATTTATTCTAAAGTTGAGTCATTTAATGAAAATAATTTAATTTATGACAAAAAAAAATGTGGAAATTTGGTTTTTGATAGCAGAGCAGATTACGTGAAATTGAGAGTTAAAATGTGGATTTTTTTCTAATTTTTATTTTGCCCTGTTTTTACATTTTCGGAGGTCTAAATTAACGAATGTAATAATATTATATTTATCATAAATTATTTTGTAAAATTTTTTTATACTCCCAAATTTTCAAATTCGAGGTAATGTTTCTTTCAGTAGCCTTTCAAGACATATTTAAATCTTAAATATATTTGTTTTTTTAAATTTATTTGATTTCCCTGTGCTTTAAATTTTGGAGATCTAAATGAATGTAACAGCAATCTAATTATCAAAAATTATTTTGTAATGCTTCCCAAATTTTAAACCTCGTGACAATTTTTCTTTCAGTCGCTTTTCAAGACATATTTAAATATTATATTAATTCGCTTTCTTTCATTTCTTATAATATGCTATGATTTCTTTCAAACAACTAAATAATATTTTTTTATGAATTTAACTCCAAATAATTATGGTAATATCTTGTCGCTTGTTAAATTTAAAGATGAATTAATCTTTGGAGGCGACTAATGCATCAGCATTATATAAAATTTACAGCATCGTATTGGCTATATACCAGCTTTGAATAGTTTATAATATTCTTTCTCATAAAATTTTAATATAGAAAAAATATTTAACCTCCAATCATTACGGTAATATATCACCTTTAAATTTAAAGATGAAATTTATCTTTTGGAGCAACATCATATAAAGTTTCCAGCATCGAATTGGCTATACATTAGTTTTCTTTTGTTTGGATAGTTTATGATAATCTTTCTCTTATAAAACTCTAACATAAAACATATTTTCTTAAATTTTAATAAACTATTTGAAATAGACAGTTAATTAATGTTTTTATGGAATTTTCTTTAATATATGCTTTTGTTCCCATAAGGCGGAACTGAACTAACTAATTAATTTCAACTTAAAAATGAAAAAAAGAAGAAAAAAATGGCGAGAGCGGATTGATCTTTTTTTTTAAGAAAAGGAGCATTAGTACTCTGGAGGAATGGAATTTGTTTTAAGAAGTTCCGCAAATCTCTGAACTTGCTTAGAATGATATCTTATTTGAACTTCTTTCTGAATGATGAAGAATGAAATATTTTGCAACGAAAAAAATAAGCTGAAAAAGAATTTCGTAAATGCTCTCATGAGGTTCTCTTTAAAAGTGGAATAAAGCGACAGCATAAAGAAAATAAAGTGAAATGGATGGCATTGCTTTATTTATTCTTACTTCAATTTCTTAATGGAAAGCGTTTATAAATATATTCACTGTGTAGGAGCTATAAAAGGGTAAACTGCTTTTATAAACTTTACAAGCTCCCTAGAAGAATTTTAATTTGAAATAAAAACCCACATTTTTATTAAAACAATAATGTAAATTTTATGAAAGAAAACAGTTTTTGGAGTGAAAATTGTTATTCAAATTTTTACAAAAAAATAATTTACAAGACAAGAATTTTTATCAAAAATATTATGTTGCAAATCATACAAACCAAAGGTTGGTTTAATTAAATTTTGTATCTAAAAACATACTTTATCATGCACTTGCTTTATTTTTGAAAAAAAAAAAAGAAAAAAAGAAAAGAAAGAAATCATATACGTGGACAAAAAAATTATTGTGATAATTAAATGCTGTAAGAACACTTCATGCCATCTTTACGCATACCACAAATTCTACAAAGCATTTAATTTCATTTATAACGTAGCGTCACTAAAAGAGCCCAATTCAAACCGTACAAATTCCAAAAAAAAAAAAAGGAGCAAATGGAACTAGGACAAATTCAACACCTGTTGACTGGTATTGCTTTCTATTTACTTTAAGCGCTTTTTTTTCATTCTTTATACTTGTTATCGTGAAAGACCAGAATTTAATAAGTTCTGGGAATATTTTTTTAGGATTCAAGAAATTAAAAAGAAAAAAAGAGCCGAAAGAATAAACTTCAGAAAAGATCACAAAATTCCTAGGCATCTCGAAATTTTAATTAAAGGACTGATGAAGAACTTCATTCTCCCAAATATTATTTTACTTCTGACCATCTTTTTATCTTAAGATTTAAATTTTATTTTTATTTCTCGAGGGATGCTGTATTTAATAGCACTTCGTTTTGTTTTCGAAGCAAATAGCAAAAGGTTAATCATAGCGTGAAATTTGTTCTAATTTACGAAGATTTGGTGTTTTAATATTACAAAAACATATTTCAAAACTGCATATTTGACATTAAAAAATTTTGTAATTCGTATCAATTTTTTTCTAAGAGAATTTTGGAAATGTCGTCTGAATTTCTAGAATATTTTTACTTATTTGAGATATGCGTTGTATTTACATAAATCTTCCATTTTATAAGCAAGAATGATATTTAAATTTGAAGAATGTAATCAGAATAAAACATTTTATTATTCAGACTTTTTATAAGCAGTAATCGTAGTTTCTCATGTGTGTAATTAACTAAAGTTTTAATTAAATATCTTTTTTGATAAGCAAACAAGTTCCAGAATGTTAATTGCGAATTTTTTATGTTTATAATGGCGTCGCTACCTTTGAAAACAACAAAAATAGCAATATCTATTTTTGTTTTGATAGTCTCACAGTGAAGTCTCTCTTTTATTTTAATTCTTAAGAAATGTTCATACATAATTCTTGAGGTCATAAAATTGAAACGCAGAGAAGAAAAATAAATCAACAATTGGTTGCTTATTTTTGCTACATTGTGATGAAAAGTTAATCACGTAAAAATGGATTAACCTTTAGTCAAAATGTACATGACAAGTTGTTTTTCTATACTCCATATGCTTAGACTATCCATCCTTTCATGATTAACTTAAGTTTCAGTTATTTATAGTTATGCTTGGGATACTAACATCATTAGAGAAATTTTTAAGAAAGAAATTTTATCTTATTATTCATTGAAATACTAGTCAATAATTTACTCGTTGTGTTTACCAAACTTTAAGTAAAATAGATATATGTTTCATTTTTTAATTTCAAAATCAATACATATTTTCTAAATCTGAAAAAGATTTTTAAGCAAAAATACAACCAAGAACTTATAAGTATAAGAATATTACAAAAAAAATATAGACTTAATGCGATAGTTTCAAATATCTATAGAAAGGAATCGCACACAGAACAAGTAAAAAGTAATAGTCTTGGTCCTAGGCTTCTGATGTTTTGAAGGATGATCTAAATCGTTTGAGCAATTTTACTTCTTAAATAGCTAACTTTTACTTTATCTTTAAATCATATATATTATAAGTCAGATTGAAAAATGAAGCGGAAACCATAAATAACTCGAATTTTCTATGAAATTGTATTGAGTCAAAATGATATTTCAAAAAAATCGAAAATGTCATCTTAAAAAGAAGTTAAATTCTAAGTTATAAACAAAGGAAAATGTATGAGCATTTTTTAAGAATTTATATAAAAGAGCGATTTCACTGTGAAACTAGTTTAGAATACACCAATTAAAAGTTTGAGCCGGTGTCCTGGAAGAGAGGTAGCTCTTCTTCCTCGTGATCTGGACGTCCCGGGTTCGAGTCCCTGTCAGTTTTTCCGTGTACTATCTGTGAGGTGTATAGATGAGCCCTCCTGTAAAAAGGGGCCGTGCAATCAAATGGGATGAAGTCTTACTCTTGACCCTAGCGGACTCTACTTTTAAAACAAGACGCGCTCATTCGACTTAAAATGGCTGACGGCCGTTAGTGAGCTTGTCCATGGCCAGAGCCATTAGTAACAGCAATAACAAAAAAAATTTAAAAAATGTTTAAAATGGCGAATTTAGGCTTATGCTTTGTTATTCTAATGTTCTTGGAATGCTTTACAAAAACCAAATTTCCACTAATATAATTTCAATAGAATGCATGGATTAATAAGATCTTAGTTATGATGTCCCAATAATGATTCAAAAGCTAATTAAAGTTAATTATTAATTCCTCTTGCTGTCAATAAGAGAATTAAGACAGCAATGAGTTGAATGCATGCATATCATTGTTCTTAAAATTCTAAAAAATTATATTCGGTTTGCAAAACAATAAATGATTTTCTCGTCTATGGAGGTACATTTTGCATGGATTTATTGTATTACATATGCGCCTCATGGCTGGGTGCAGATTTTTCTTTATGTATGTAGTATTTCTTTGTGTATGTAGAACTTCCTTGTGTAGAAGAGGTAGAATCCCTTTTTTAAAACTCAAGGAAAAAATTAAAGAAAAGTGAGCACTGTATACTTGTTACTTGAATTATTGTTATAAATATGAACAGTATATAACTGATAACTGATACATTTGAAATCTTTTAGTTGAACCGAGAAATAAACATTTTGAGAATATCTGAAATAAGGCCAATTTACAGATTACGTTCGCGAAATAATTAAAAATAAATATATACACTACATGCAGATGCCACGTTATTTTATTAGATAAGATGCTTGAAATGTAACAGAATGAATTTGAAAGCTGCCTCAGCTACCTAGAGAAATTTAAATGACAGCCTTGTAAAAAAATTATAAAGATTAAACTATTTATATATCAAATTAAATATAAATTTCTAAGAAATATTGAAAACTTCTGTATAAAATTATTCTAAATATTTCTATTGTTCTAAATGGTATGTTTATAAAATAGTACAATATTGTGTTCAATTTATGTACATAAAGGTTTCATGAAAATTTGTTTATATTTTAAAGTTTTTATAGAAGTTCTAACATCTCAGAAGATATTTTTTGTTATTTTTAGAGAATTATTAGATGCATAGTGGAGTTATGTAGTGCATTGTAATGCGACATTCGAACTGCAGTGGAATTCACATCTCTCATTGTTTAGATACAAAAAAGTAACGTAAATCTAATGAAATGTGTGACATGTATATTTGATATTCTTATAGGAACACAGAATATTTATTCACATTTTACCATATCTGTAGAAATGTGTAATATAAAATTTTATAACGATACTTCATTCAGTAAAGTCATTACTGAATGTCAATTGCCAAATGAAGTAAATATGTCCTGGAAATAGAGGGTAAAAATTGAGCTATGCGCACATTGTAGATATTTTTTCTTGTGTAGAACAGTTTTGAAGAAATTCAAAAACATTTTTTAGCTATTTTATACATTGAGACTTATGATCTAAAATGTACAATTGCTTTATTAAGTGTTCATGCTCTTTTATAGTTTTTTACAAAATAGCTTCGGTTGTGCTTTAGTTGTCTAACTTGTTAATTATTGCAAAACTGTTTAGATAATTTCAGTAAAATTTTCACAGTCTTTATTATTGTAAAACTGTATGTGAAATGGTTTAACTTACTGAATAAAGTAGTGGAATTTATTATAACCAAAGACAAGTTAATTTGGCACATTTGGAAAAGCCTTTAAGGGTCAAATCATTGATAAATAAAACAAGTGTTTTCCCGCTATAGAGCCTTTCTATTTACTTTTGCTCTTTCTCTTTATTTAAAAACTTCTATAACATAATATTTCTTTTTAAAATATCCAAAAACCTAGCATGTTTTCTTTTTCGCCAGTATCCAATTCCTAGCATCCAGAAAGCAATGCGATATGGTTCCTTCCAATGACAAGAAAAACAATACAATACACTCTCAATATCCAGAAAACTAAATGATGGGATTCTTACCAATATCCATAAAAACAACGTAATGTAATCCTCCTCCAGTATCCAGACGAATAATAGAATGCACCATCTGATATTCCCTCCCCCCGAAAAAAGTAGAATTCTTTTCTTTCGTCAAAATCAGACGGGCAATGCTAATATGTAATGCGTTTTCTGCTTATTGCATCTATCTGCTGATTTTTCACTTAACGTGAAGCTTGAAGCCATGACCTAGAATCGAAGGAGGGAATCTTCTAATTAATTCAAATTTTCTGTATTCATATTTTTTAAAAAAATAAGTAGTTTAACTTCTCGGTTCAGTTAAGAGGTTGAAACACCCTATATCGCTACGTTTTGGCTTCGGCATCGGGATCCAGATTTGAATCCGGTGAAGATTCATTGCATATATGGGTCTGGTGAACGTTAAACATTACTTGATAGGTCAAGTGATCTCACTGGCATAAAACCTTAGAAAGGTTTTCTTGAAAATTTCTCCATCTGTAAGAAAGTACGGTGAAGAAAACTCTTTTGACCTATACTTAGCTATATAACTATTTATAACTGATTTCTGTTTTAGATGATGTTCATGAACTCACCATTTCCTTATCTATTTCTCAATTTTGGGATAAGAGGATAAGAGGTTGGTAAAAACTTTTCCACCTGACGACGGGTTGCGATTGAGAAACGTTCAGAAAGCTTTTTCTAAATGTATCAATTGTTGTATACCCGATTCCTTTTCCCCATCCCCATCTGAATCTGTTTTTACAATCTCTGAATGTATTTATGATCACTGAAACTCTTGATGTATCTATGAACTCTGAATGTCTCGATGTATCTATAATTTCAGAAGATAAATACATTATAAACCAAAGATAAGCAAGTAAACAAGTATTTGTAAGTACATCATTGGTACAGAAGCGTCGGCAAAAAAAAAAAAAAGACAACACTTGACTGAAATGAAAATGTAACGAAATTATATTAAAAACAAAAGGATACAAGGAACTAATATAAAATAGAAACGAACGAAACTTTAATGTAAAAATAATAAAATCACTAAAATTGTATGTTCTCATAAACGTAATGACGGAAAGTGATTCGATAACTAAAAGTATCTGATTTATAAAAATTCATAAACAAAATTTTTCGACAAACGAAAATAAAGCAGCTTAAACACCACAAATATAAATATCAAAAAAATCCTTTATATCTTCAAACATTTGATTATTGCTAATTGATATTAAGTTATTACAAATGGGTCCTTATTTAATAAAATACTGTCGAATGTAAGAAAATTGTGAATTAAGAAATTGAAGAATTAACAATGTAAGAAATTGAAAATTCGCATGTGGACCTAATGGTATACTTACACTTTTTTCTTGTGCTTCAAACTGACTTGTCTTGAATTCAGAGTAAACTTTTCAGTTTTGTTATGATTGTGTTTTGTGAATCAAATTGAATTTCTGTTATTTTCATGGATGAAATATAATTGTTTACTGTAAGAAAATACAATAAAGATATTATAAAAATGTAAATTTGTGTTTTATTTGAGTAAAAAAATACTTTTGAAAGAGGTCTTGGCACCCTAAAGTAGATACCACCGGGGGGGGGGGCTAGAAAAGATTATGAGATGCTTCCGTCATAGTGGTTGGATATCGCCATGCTGGAGGGTACGCAAATAGAAGGGGGTCTGACTTCTCCCATCGATGACGAGATGCACTTGCTACGGGAAAAGTTGTACAGTAGCCGGTGATGGCCCTTAGGACTCAACCACAGTTCTCACCAGTGCTGCTGTTGTGGCGGTCCGGTCATTCAATTTTTGGCTTATTCGTGAGTCTACGGTTTTGTTGGAGAGTCAGTGGTATGACTACCTTTAAGTCGATGATAATATCGATTATTGAATTTTTGGTTTAATATTATCGCTGAATCTGTGTCTGAATTCGTTGAAAATTTCAAAAAATTTTGACAAATATTTTGCCAGAAACAAAATTATTTTGATAAATGCGACATCAAGAGCTGCGTCTTCCTTCACTACCTTATTTCATATTTTTTTCTAGTAAATAAAAAATTTCACTTTGAAGCAAAGTAAAGCACTTTTCTGAAAACTCAATATTTTACTAAAGGTTTGTTTGCAAATTTGATAAATTTTTAAAATCTTTCTGTGGTGATAACCGACCATCAAGTATGATTGTTTTTGCTCAACATTTTCAAAATTGCAAGATGAATTATTCCTTTAATTTCTTCTGATAGAATTGGAAATGTCAGGAATTATTAGAAATATGCAATACTTTATGATGAAGGGTAGGAGGAGTTTTGAGCACAAAACAGATTTTCCTAATAAAAAATGTTTCAACATTTTTTGTGATATTTAACTTCAAAATTCTTTTAAATTTCTAAAAATAATGAAAGTGAAAACCTTTAAATTTTTTTCCAAAAGATCACAAAAAATTTTGAGTAAACATTTTTTTTCCGAAATTAATATAAGTATCGAAAATTGGATGTTTTATTGCAATGAGTCCATTTATCGGATTCTTCAACACAAAAAAATGATCAACAAACATTGAAAATTGAATGAGAAAAAGTATTTAAAAAAATTTAGAAACTTTTTAGAAAATCTTTAAAAATTAGACTTTAAATTTATGAACATTAAGAGTATTTTGAAAATTTCCGTTTTCCGAACAGTTTACAATTAATTATAGCAAAACAATGCAAATTTGGTGGAAATCATAGGAAAAAAATGTTTTGAGGTACCGAATCAAAGTGAAAATATGTAGTGATGTGCTTTCTAAATGCACTTTTTACATCAATTATTTTATATACTATCGTACTTCACTTTTAATGATGAGGTTATTGATTTCCAGTTCTTCAGAAGTCTGAGAAAATACCTCAAACTTTACTGACTAAAAGATAAATAATGATTGGATTACATTCATCCCTTGGGGTGAGAAATAACAACGTAGTTAATATAAGAGGAAGAAACCAAATTGAAAACTTTTTTTTATAATTTGAAAGAAAAAATATATATGAATAAAAGTTTTTCAAAAAAAATCATATAATTGTAAACAACATATTAGATACTTTGATACTATTTTTTAAATTAAAAATCTCATCGGAAAGTTGATTTAAGTTGATTTAGCCATATCGAGCCAATTAATTAAAGAATAAAAAATTTCTTACTTAGCATTTAAAAATAAAAAATTCTATGCTTCTTAAAGTTAGCAACTTTATAATAGGAAAACCGCAAGCTCATGCACAGATTCCTTATAGATGCGTTTTGTGTGTGGGTTTGGGGGAGGATTTTAAATCTGCTTTGGTGAGTCAAATGCCTGACGTTTATGTTCCATTTAAGTTAGGAAATTGGATTGTTCTCGTCATCTGTTTGCGATCAGAATTTGAGTTTCATTTCAGAAACAGATCTTTTATAAATTCAAAGAAAAAAGTTATATAAAATAATAAAATACTGTATAATTTGAGCCACACTTAAGAGCAGAGAATAAATAAGTAAATAATGTATGATTTTTTAAAGAATTTATGAATTAAAATTAAGGAAAGAAAAAGCCTTCAAATTTCTAGTATGCTTACACAGTATGGAATGTTATTAGCTCCTTAATATAATGAAGGTAGTCACTTACATATTTTTTCCTCTCTCTATGAAACAAAATCGTATTCAAAATCAGAATTCTGGTGACTAGAAAACATAAAAAATTTCTTTTCTATAAGGTACTACATTTTTCAATTGTAATTTTCATATACCCATGAACAAATGTACAGATTAGCAGTAAAACATTTCATGAATTTAGCTCAAAATATGATATAGATTTACAACGGCGATTAAACCATATGTTAAATATAATATGTCTAGCTCTTTCCGTTATACCCGCATATAGGCAAGCGGATGGACTGAAAAATTTCCTGTAAATAGATTTATTTAAGATTTAATCGACACAGGCGTAATTTGATGTTACAATGGCAAATCAAATCTCTTCTAATGGATTTTAATCTATGTTATAGGTTTGTATTACGTTGAAGATAGTATTTATAAACTCAAAGACAGATTTTTTTTTACAATATGGTATAGCACTCTTACATATATTCAGACCTGATTTTAATATAGAAAAACCAGCCACATTTTCTAAGCATGCCGAAGTTATAATTTGCAAGCAGATATGGATAGTCTAATATTTAATCTGCGTATTGAGTTAATTAATATTTATTCGATAAATATAAATTTATTCATATGATTTTAAATTTGGGAAACAAAAAAAAAGACTATGCCTTAATAAAGTTTCAAAGGACTACTTTCATAATTAAAATTTCAGTATTCAGAGCTTTCAAAAGAACTTCCTATTTTACAGAAAAGTGTTTAACTGCCTGGATGGCAATAATGAAATAAGAGGAAAAAAACTATTTTCATGCATGGCCGCCAGATAGTGAGGTAGCGACAAATCTTGAAGTACAAATGAAAAATATTTTTTTTATTTCATTTAGTAGCTGTAAGTTAACCCTACAAGCATACGAGTAGTAAATTGTTGTTAGTACTACTACGTTCCAGATAACTGGTAATTTTGCCCTCATTTAATTTAACCCTTAACTGGAGAGGTGCTGTCTACGAGAAAGCCTTTTCTTCACACTCAAATTTAATTTTCTATTAAAAAAATTAGTATGAAAATCTGCCAATAAATTCTGTAGATATTTTTCTTGATATATAATTATGTTTTAGATTTTTTTAAATATATTATTGTTGAAAAAAGTAATTGTATTTGAGCATGCATTCTCTTCTCAAATTACATGTTGCAAGAAATAATACATTTGAAAATATATATTACTTCTCCTTTTTTGAATTCATATTCATTTTTCCAGTATAAAAAGTATATAGAAAACAATATAATGGGAAATTGTACAATTATATGAAAAAAATATGATAAAGGGAAAAAATATCCTTTTTTTAGGCATCATTGGTTTTTAAGCATACTGGTTAAGTACTAGTATAAAAAACAGCTCATAAATTTCATAGATATTTCTCTTGGTAAATTCATATATTTTAGAAATATTTCAAAATATATTATCAATAGAAAAATTAATTATATTTAAAAATATATATCAAAATCAGCCGAATGCGAACCTTGAAAAAAATCTTCTATACGACTCTTATCACTCAATTAACTTTCTAAATCATTTAAAAATTTCCGAAGCTCTAATTCATAAAGATTATCTATAGGTTGGAGGATATTTCGAGGCCAGAGTATTAGCGCCATCTACTAAGCCTTATTTAACACTGAAACACTAAAAGGGAGGTGAGGTCTTACAGACGTCGCTTGAAAAACCGGCTGAATACCGGTCGAGAAATTGCTCAGGTCACAAAACAGGCAGCTACAGGGTCAATTCCTTTGCTTGAGTTAAACATAGAATAGAGGCGATCGTAAGTCCGTCTTTAGCGGTCTGAGAGACCACATCTTCCCCTTCCACAGTCGGCCACAACAAATGCTGTCGATACTGCTACGTTCAGTGGTGGCGGGGTGGCCGGTTGTGCACAATAAGAAGACCGCATCTCCTCAGTTAAGGGTTAAACAGGAACTCACTTTTCAATCAAATGTCGAAGCAAATTATTTTTCGTTTTCCACTATAAAAAGACTTTTATCCTACTGACAGATGAAAAGATTAGAATTTTCTCAATAACAAGATACTTTTCTAGGATATTCTTCGACCTGCTTTCTCCAAAATTCATTAACATGTGTCGGTATTATTTAGATATCTCCGAAACTCTTTCAAGTACAAAAGTTTCAAAGAACATTTATGATAAAAAGGATTAACTAATGAAATGTGATCCATTAATTGAAAACAATTATTGCACTACATAGGGAAATAAAATTCGCGGCTTCTAAGTTTTTTCAAGGCAATGCGTCCTTTTGTAATCATATTTGGAATTACAAGAGGTTGTTTGGGGCTACATTTTTTCTCTTCTCTTTTTTAAGTCATCACACTTTTTTTTATGTTTAGATAAATTTGAATACTCGAATCAATTCTAGACTGCATAATCATATTACCCCTCTAGAGCTTTAGAACTCATAAAAAAATTTCTTAATAATTTATTAATGAATAAATTTTCCATTTATCATGAGATTAAATATCACTTTAGAGATGGAATCTAAAAAGTAATGTCAACTGAGGATTTAGTTTATTTATATTCACGCTTCAAAGTAACAGTAAGGGGATGACGAGGACGACACCTAAGCTGCCCCCCTCTCCCCAACACACACCACTAGCGGGAGGACTTTTAGCCCCGACAAATTTAACATGCACCAGACCGCTTAACACTGATAGTAGCCTAGGACGGACAAGAAACTACTTATAGTATCCTAGGACAGACAAACACTTAAATTATCCTAGGACAGACAAGGTAACACTGATAGTAACCTTGGACGGACTTGGAATTCTTTATACTATCCTAGGACAAACAAGGAAACACGTATAGTAACCTAGGACAGACAAGGTAACACTGATAGTAACCTAGGAGAGGCAAGGTAACACTGATAGTAACCTAGGACAGACAAGGTAACACTGATAGTAACCTAGGATGGACTTGGAATCCTTTATACAGTGGTTCTTCGGTGCAACCGGGCTCGAACCTGAAACCCTCCGGTTCCGAAGCCTAGATCAATTGAGAGAAGAAAGGCTTTCCGATTCTTATATAAGTAAATTTTTGGGGATTTAAACAGTTAAATCCTCCACAACTGTAACCATGTGAATAAAATGTGATCAGGAGAACACAAAGACCTACCAATATATGCTGTATTGTGAGATTATACTTTTTTATTTCATCATTTATGGATATTATATTTGGTTCATTTGGTTGTTGCAGTCTCTTAAATTTATGTTTAGGTAACAAAAAAATATCTTATAAACCATAATACAATTTCAAAAGCTCCTAGACAATTTTTCAGCTGAAATTTGTTACCCCTCCCCCAGCTGCTTATCCCACTATTTTTGCAGGTTGGCAATCAGTTCATTTTTTGTTGCATTCCGTGTTTAATGCAGTTTAGAGTGTTGATTTTTAAGATAAAAATTTTTTTATATCATATTAGTATTGTCTAACATATAGCTATTATTATATTATTATAATAACTACTTATTTGCTTAAACGCATTTAAATAGTAATTTTAAAACATTACGTAGTCAGAGGGTTAAGAAAGATATCGAAGTAAAATTGGGGAATCTTGATTTTGGGGATGTAATTATGAGGCTTAAATTTTGAATTTGAATCGAGGATTAAGTGCAAAGAAGCCAGAAAATTACTTTTTTTAAAATGTGTTGTGGTAGTCTACAAAATAAGATTGGAAAACAAAGTTTCTTCCTAGCTCCCCAAAATAAGTTCCAATACATGAAATAGGTATAAAGCTCAATCCGGAAATTCGAGATGGCAATTTTCAGAACAATTTATTTTAAATGGCAGGACCAGATTTTTAGAAAATTGGAACAAATGTTTTATTTTTATTTAGTGAAGGCCTATAAGCAACCTCTTGACATATAATTGACCCATTTGAATCTGAATATTACAAAAAAACATTTTTAATATCACACGATAATTTTGGAATTCGATTTTTTAGTAAAGTCCTATAATAGATTTGAATTAAATCGATAATCTCGGAAATAAATTTGAGTGCTGTGTAAAAGAAAGAAATGTCACATTAATATAATTTTTTTCCCAATTATAGACTGCATATTTTCTGTAGGTGGTTCAAGGTCACATTTCCTACCTCATTACTGGTTGTATGACTAGAAATGCTGAGGCATTCAACAATGCCATTTTTTTACACAGCTATTAAAGTATACCTATAGATTTCTGCTGTCTACCTAGTTCAAGTGTGTAATAGTTTTTTCGGGATAGTGGGATTCATTTACGCTCGCATTGTAAGTTTGAGTGACACTGTTGTCTGCCTCAGCGTTGCTAGGCAAACCACCAGTAATGAGGTAGAAAATGTGACCTTGAACCGCCTACAGAAAATACACATACTATAATTAAAGATATGTCAAATAACTAAAATACGTAACAAGACAATAAATTAAAGTAATTAAAGATACGTTTGCATGGTAATAGTCTCTACATTATAAAGTGTTAGATCCTGAAAAGAAGGAATCGTGAACGACATCAGTAATTTTTTTGAATAGCTGAGTTTTAAAATCTGATGTAAAAGTAGCTGTCTGAATATTGCTTAATACAAGCAAGCAGATTAAGTGTTTTAGTTGTTTCCAGCGACTCTAAATTAGTCTCCAAGAAAATATGATGACACACAAATAATTTCTGTAAATTAAAAGCGTCTGAGTGTTGACTTAAGCTGCTTAAATTACATTAACTTCTTCCCCTGGAAATTAATTGGCTAAATCCCCTCTCAAACAGACTGCAACGGAAAGAGCAACGAAATAATTTTTTAACATTCCCAGACAGCTTTAATGCGCTTATTTTATTTTGCATATACCTTGAACTTTCTTTCTAAACCTTTTTTTTTAACATTCCGTTGGAATATGATTAGAAAAATATCTCTATTGCTTAACTTGAAAACGTAGCGGAAAATCCTTCAAACCCTGCTTATTTTTCACATCTCTGTTATCTCAGATACCAAAATATAGCGAGGCAAAACACGTCATTTCCTTTTTGAAATTAAATAACATGAAAATGTTATCCTTGTCATCCTTTTCTTAAAATTAAATGACATAGGGCGTGCATTGGATGACTTTCAAGAGCTAGGATCTAAGATAAAATTAAAGAAATCATCAACATATCGAAAACTTTAAATAAGTGTTGTGCTGCAATCTCATCTAATTTAAGTACTAAAGCACTAAAAATTCACTAAATTAATATCAATATAGATTTGAGTTGAAATAAAACTAATCAATAAATTATCAACGAACATTCATGATTTTTATTCCTTTCGATAGCATGTGAATAAATAGGAATGTTCTACGAAATATAGTTATAGTAGTACGTATAATTGAATTAAATATATAGTTAACTCATGCTGTAAATAAATCTAATATGAACTCGATTTTATTTGTCTTGAGCAGACACTTCCCCGCATCGTGTGCTGACTAGACATCTATTAATTTTATTTTTAAAAAAAATACAGATATATATTAAGGGAATATTATTTATCTTTATTCTCATAAAAATTAAAGTGTATCTAAGTGTTACATAATAATACATATAGCCTTTTTGCATTTTTTTCAATTCCTCCTATTAATTGGCTCTCTCTCTATGTATATATTTAAATATCTTGTTCAAATTTTCAATCGTTAATAAAATACTTTTTATTCGTCCACTCAAGTATAAATACATTATTTTTAAACTTGTAGTGGACGACACTCGATGTTAATACATTTTTTTTCAAATATTAATTTATTAATTAAATTTAATTAATTTTTAATACTATCAATAGTTTTTAGTAGTTTGTAATGGAAACTGCAAACTGGCCGTGGCTCAATCGGTAAAATGCGAGGATTTCAGTAATTTTCACTTGAAGGTGAAGAATGTAAGTCCAATTTTTGCGGAAATAAATAATTGTTTATATTAATTGTAATTATTTAATAAAAACTAACTAAAATATAAATTTTCTTTGTTGACCTAAGTAGGAATTGACTTTAAAAATTTTATATTACTTTTTTGGATGGAAAAATACTTTAACTCACAACTTTTCTGTCATAAAGCAAAAAGAAAGACGATCTTCAAATGAAAATTATGTATTAGCTTCTACATAAAAATTTGTGTTATTAAAGCAAAGATTGGGAAAATTAAAAAGAAAGGTCTGAACCTATGTCACTCGTGTAAGTTTACTCAGTTTATTTTAGACTTAAAGTGAAAGTCTAACATTCCCATACTTTGTTCACGGAATTTTTTAGTAATTTTAAATAACCATAAAATAAATTTAAATACGGATAACCAAATACAAATGAATGTAAATAGTTTAATTATCTTTTAAATTTGATTTTCTGTGTGTAAATAAGTAAATTCGGACATATCAAACGTACTAAAAATTGGACATCATTTCAGAGTTATTATAAACCAACGGAAATGCTTTGAAATTTTTATGTAAAGAAAGCAAAATTATAATAATAAAAAATATGGAACAACAAATAAACAAATATTTTCAGCAGCAATCGAAATTTTCTGTTACTAGTAATATTTACATAATACACAATGGAATTCATAATGGAATTTTAGCGCTTCAATTAACTTTTATTAAATATTCCTAAGCTGAATTCATTGAAAATTCTAAAATTTCGGAATATAAAAAATATAACAAAGACATTTTTATCAACAAAAAAGATGAAAATTGAAATGATTTTTTACTTAAATTTTGATTGGTTCTGTCATTGAGATATACTAAAAATGTGACCGTTGGGAAAATTCAGATAAATCCGAATATTGCAATGGAAATATAAGCTGTAGAAATGAAGATATAAGAACCTATAAGCTGTTAAAACATAATAATTTTAATTTCATATTTCATCTCTCATACAAAAGAAATATCAGTTATGAAAGCTAAAAAATAACTTTGAACTAACGAAGCATTTAAGATTTTTTTAAAAATCTAGTCTTTAGAATATCAAATGTAACTTTAAATCAGGAATTCAAAAGAGGAATTTTGACTTTTAGTAGGCAGCTTCGACTTTATCCTTCAATTGACAAATGAATCAAATATACACGACACAAATAAATAGGATTTATCCCTGAAAAATAGAAAAGTTTACATAGTGACAACAATTTCCTTATAAAACAATCTATTTATTTTAAACTCGTCGGGTATAAGTAAAAACGCCCACAGCACCATATCAATGCATATTACACACAAGTCGAGTATAGTAATATCGTGCTTCTATTGAAGAAAATAAAAGAAATCCAGCGGATCTCATTATTTTAAATTCTTTTATAAATAGTAACGTTAGCCTTAGGTATAAAGTGTTAGTAATGGGAATCCAACCCACGCTCGCAGGATGGAAGGTGACCTCAGGGCAGAGCCTTAGACCAATCGGACAAGTTGTACCTACCTATGAATAAAAAATATTATTTTCATTGGAATTTTTAAAAATCATTTGAGTAATTTATTTTGCTTTGTGAAAAAATATATATTTTTATTCTTATAAATGATGTTGTCGTGTCCACTTTTTACCGCGGAAAGAGGGGTGCAGTAGCTTCTGAGGGTATGAACCCCTGAGCACCCGAGGGCAGAAGTCTGACTTCTAGTCATATGAAGATGAAACACACATACATACGCTTGCACAGCCCCTTTTTACAGGGGGGCACATTCACACATCTCACAGATAGCACACAGAAGAACAACCACGCCCGAACCGGGACTCGAACCCGGGACCTCCAGAACACGAGGCAGACGCGCTACCTCTGTGCCAGCAAGCCGGCCTTATAAATGATTAGAAGCAGAATTTAAAAAATATTCTGCAGAATTTAGGACTGGAATGAAGTAACGAACGTCTTTAATTACATGCTACGACAAGGGTGAACAAAATAATATTCTGTGAATTTTTAAAAGCTAGTCAGCACAAAAATTTTTAGACGATATTTGGGGTCTTTATATAATAAATGCATAATTTTTTAAAAAATAATCCAGTTAATTGCGAACATACTTCACTTTTATCAAAAATACCTATTAGATGTCCCCAATCAACGATTCTATTTTAATATTCGAATAGATTTATTTCCGTAAATTTTCGTTAGTTTTATTCTATTTTAGTTTTTCTCTAGGTGAATCGTAATTCCAAAATACTAACTTTTCTATTTAACGAAATTAAATCTTCAACATAACTAAATCCTTTAATTAAATTATATTTGATGATTTTACTTTGATAATAATCCTTGGAAAATATTTGCTATGGTACTAGAAAAAGCCGTTCAATTCGAATTAATTTGAAATGTTTGTATTAACTAATCCCCTTTAATAAGTAATTTTCCAAAGTATTAGATTCAACGCATTCGATCTAATCACTTCTTTCAATTGTATTCTATTTCAAATATTTGCCATTGTACATTCTATAATCGTATTCCTTCTAATTGTACATTCTTTTATTCGTATTGCGTGAAGCAAAATATTGAAGCTTGAATTTTCAAAATTTAACCCTTAATAACCTAGAGTTTCAATTTTGATACCAATCTTTTAAATCGAATGTTCACATTACTATTAGTTTTTTTATAGGTTGGCTGTACGTATTTTACTGTTGTATAATATTCTTTCCAACGAAATTAAAAAAAATCAAATGTCATTATTGTTTTTTTTTTATCTATGACATATTACTCGCGCGGCAAAGTGAACAAGCAAACACATTTTACTAAAAGTTTTTTTTGAATACAAATTTGATATATTTTCTTTTTCTAAAGAATATAAATACTCTTGGTTCTGTAAAAAACACTCCTGGTTCTGTAAAAAGTGTAAAGTGTCGTTATGCGATAGTAAAAACAATCAATGTTTCGCATTATTTCATGCATAGGTATATCTGATTTCTTTATGGCGTTAATGCCTGAAGTATCAAAATTGATACCTGTTTTTTTTTCTAAATAAATATGTAAAATAAATACTGTGATTTTTTTTAGCTTTTTTTCCCTTCATCTAGACCCTCAAGCAAACACAGTAATATTAAAAATAAATCACTTTCGTAAATCAGGCTACTAAGGGTTAAAGTATTAAGTTTATTAATATTGTTACCGTTAGGTAGCTCCTGAATTTCTTTGTTGCTTTTAAAAATAAAATTATTCTCACTTTTAATTTTATAAAGAATAATATAATAATATTTAGTAATTATATACACTCTATAGCAAAAAATCGACGCATCAAGAAGGAGTTGTTCGATAAAGACGGAAATTAGTGGATAGGTAGACAATGTACAGAATAGTAAATGATTGAAATCTCAGAACAATTGAATGATCTATTTAGGAGTTACAGTAACAAGCTCAATAAGGTGTTGACCCGCCTCTAGCCTGGATACAAGCTGCTACACGGCATGACATAGACAGATAAAGCTTCCGGATGGTCTCCTGCGGTTTTTCCTGCCAAATTCGCTCCAATTGTCGAATGAGGTCATCAACCTTCCGTGGCAGATGCAATCGTCTTCCCATCATATTCCAGACATGCTCGATGAGAGAGAGATTTGGCAGACCAAAGAAGTGTTTGGCAAGCTTACAGACAGTTCATAGCTATACGAGCCGTATATGGTGTGGCATTGTCCTGCTGAAAAACCAGCCGAGAGTACTGCAAAAGGAACGGTAGTAAAAATGGTCTTATGATGTCGTCGACGTACCACTGTGCAGTAACTGTACCTCTAATGACGACCAAGGGGTCCGGCTATCAAAGGAAATTGAACCCCAGACCATAATACTTTGTTGAGGGCCGGTGTGGCGTACAATAGTGAAAGCAGGATCCCTCCTCTGCCCAAGGTGTCTCCAAACTCGTCTTCGATGATCGTCAATACACAGTTGGAAGCAATATTCGTCGCTAAAGACTATACGTCCTCAGTCGGCATCATTCCAACCTGATCGAGCCATGCGCCACAGTAATCTACCTCGACAGGGTGCAGGCGTGAGTGACAGGTGGTGTAACGGTCGGCGAGAGAGTATATTTCGCTCTCTCAACAGTTCTTGAAGGATCATGGTGGACACTGGTGTTTGAATTGAACGTCTTATGGTTGATAGAGATGAAGAAGGTGCTGTGATAGCTGATCAGATAATGACTCTGTCGTCACGATCTGTTGCGGCCCTAGGTCGACCGCTACCATCCTGACTCACAACTCTGCCATTTTCCAAACATCCTTTCCAGCATCGCTTCGCTCAAAAGACGAGCGATTCTCCAATTTGTCCAACCTGCCTCTTTCAATCCAATGATACTACCTCTGTCAAACTCTGACAGTTGCTCGTAATGAGCACGAATCTGGCAGCGAGGCATTTTTTAAGTTGTTGAAACGTAATCTGAATCGCAATCAAACCGAAAGTTTAAACAACCGTTGAAGAACTGCTCCTTATATACATCTGCTGTATATGCAGTTCCAAGGCCCTGGAGATCAAACTATTAATTCATTGGATACCAAAATGTAGACATTTGCTTATCTGGTCAAGGCATTCATGTATACGAAATTTCAAAGCAATCGTGTGATTGTTTCTTGGCGCGTCGATTTTTGTGTTTTATATATATATATATATATATATATATATATATATGTGTGTGTGTGTGTGTGTGTGTGTGTGTGTGTATTACAGTCAGTGAAAACCAGAAATCAGTCAGACCACGAATTAACTAGGGAGAACGCGATCTAACAGACAACACTAGGGAGAACCCGTTATCTCTCGTTAATTCCAATGTTTTCCAGTTAAAACCAAATGAGATTTCTTGATTGGAAAATTTTCAAAGCAAATGCAGTCGTCTATTTTTATTGAAGCTGGAACGTTTTTGTGCTGTTTTTATTATTTACGATGAATGGAAAAAATGTTGACGCTTTTTGCTCCAAAATTGGGAAATAAATTTTTTGAACAATTGCAGTTATTCATATTCCGTATAATTTTAAAGCTATTGAACACGATCCTTAAAACATTCTTATCTGAGGTTGAAAAGGGGAAATTTGAGGTTATCAGGACTTCATTTCAGTACAGCAGATTAAAAAGGTTTGACATTCTTGAAATCAGAGGAGTAAAAAAGTTTGTTTATTCAGTTGAGCCCATAAAATATTATTTACCAGTTCTAGAAATGTTTGATTAGAGACATATTTAAATTAAAAATTCAAGAAAATTTGTTGACATAACTACTGATATAATATAATTTTTTTATCGATGTATGAAACTTGTTAACAGAAAAAAGCAAAAAAGGAAAGGTTTGGTTTTTAAACCTATTATTTGCTCAGAAATGAATTGACATTGCCAAGTGGATTTGATTGATAAGCAATCTCAGGCAGATATTGAATTTCGATTTATTATGTTTTACCAGAAGCATTTAACAAAGTTTGTGTTATTACGATTATTTCAGATGATAGGAATGGAGGAGGTTGATTTGCAAGTATTTGACATATTTTTGATGTTAGGGCTTTCTTATATTCTGCAATTTGATAATGGAAGATAGTTTGTAAGTTCCATTATAAGGCAGTTATGTGCGTATTGGCCAGAATTGATGATGGTTTATGGGAAACCCCGTCGCATCTACAGAGGGCCAACCGAGAGTAGAAAATATGTTGACTTCATATAAGAAAATCAAACTACAAAAAGGTTCAATAGTCTTTGTGTTTTCCAATTCATGAAAAATAGAGCTCTACATTCAAGAATAAAAACACACCATGCTATGTTTGGGATTGAACTAAGAGTTGGGATAACAACCATAATCTTGCGATCAGCTCTTATAAAAAATATCGGAGATGAGAATGAACTTCAGAAAAGTTTGGAGAAGATTATTGCAAATGAGCAAGAAACTGAATAAGCACTATAAGGGGAGAATATGCTTGTTAATAAGTCTAAGTTTTCTAATTATAGAAGAAGCTAAAAATAATTTAATGCAAGTCAAATGAAGAAGATTTCTGATGCAGTACATCTTGAGTATGACATTGGAGGTAATGCCTTTATTTCCATTCTAGATGTTGATAGTATAAAAACTTATTTGCGAATCGGTGTAGTGCTTGAAAAAAAAATTAAGATAGTCCTACAAAATATGCACTGAATATTGAGTTCTGAACAAACTGTATTAAAAGTTCGAAATAATATTGAAAGTAAAATAATTCAGCATTTATTCAATAAATATATACTTAATACTTGCGTAAAATTTATAAGTATTTATACGGCTAATCAGGTTACAAATTTGATTTTAAAATGTAATACATTCAACTGATTTTCAGACCTTATTTAAATGTATCGCTGCATATTTTTTGACTCAAGAACGAGTACCAAATCAGGACAGTTAGAACACATTTTATCTAGTTAATTCGCGTTATCCCTAACGCTGTTATAACGTGTTTTCCATATTCGGGTTCTGCCTAGCACTGTCAGTTAAACGCGCTTTTCCTAGTTATTTTGCGTTTTGACTGATTTTGGGGTTTTACTACAACACATATATTTCTGTAATAGATGTTATTTATTTGGCTTGGTGAAACACTTACAGTTTTTTTAAACTTACAAATACATACGAATATGCCAAGAGAAAAGTTTCTATTTTAACCTGTTTCTACCTAAAACTAATCAAACATTTTAATTTCCTCCAGTCAGCGTTTTTAGAAATAACAAGTTGACTGATGAGCAGAATCTAAAGAAGAATTGTGCTCACCAGAATTAGAGAACAAACATCTTTTCTATAGCATAAATGGGGTCAACTAATACGTTGATGCATATACACAAGAAATAAACATTCGATTGTTTACTAAGCATCACAATAGATTTCGCAGAAATGTCTCAAATCACGAACAGTAATAAATTTTTAGCATCAGTTCGTGCACACCAGACATTTTTTGTAATAATGGGAATCTCTTTCTTGTTTTCGATCATTTTATCTCGCACAATCAACTATGATATACATAATATTTGTCCTATAATTTTCGATTCCCCATTTTTTTTCTAGAATTCTATAGAAATGTCAATTCATCAACCAAAATTGCTTGGTGATGAGCATTATTAAAAATTCACATTCACTTTCAATTTTTTATTTATTGTTACAGTTTTGAAAATACTGGTTATTATTTACCTAATCATGTTGAGGATGTATGTTATAGCTAAATTTGTCAATGGATTTTACGTAATTTTAGGGAAGAAGGAAAACAATAAGGAAACATCAAACACATTTCAAGGAAAAAGTCTGAATGACATCAAAGAGCAAAAACTAAATTTTTTGAATAAAATTTATGTAAAACTCTTTAAGTCGCCACAGAATATCCATAACTAATTCCTTTGAAAATGCTAACTTATTTATTATATAATTTTTAGAATTCTAGATGAAATTATGAAAGACATCTCACAATTTCAACTCGATACCATCCTTTTTTTTGTACATTCTATTCATTGAAGATTGTAACAATTTTACCTTCCTCCTCAACCAAATGTTAACCATTCCTATCAAATTTGTCGATATTAAATACATTGAATTAATTATACATTAAACATATTGTTACGCTTTTAGAGTAGCAAATTCGGATTGAATGGACTTTACTAGAGGACAGCACAAACAAATTTATTTACAGCTATTTACAGGATGACTTGAGAAAGGAAAACTTCAGATAAAACAATCCAACAGTCCACAATCGCTAACAGCGTAAATACAAGCCTTACGCACAATAAACAAAGACTGCAAAACAGATATCGTATGGCGCTGCAAACAGTAAATCACAGTGAGCTCAATAATACAACGTTAACTTCAAATGTAAACACAGATTACTAATAACAAGTGAGAGAAGTAATCAGTTCTCTACAACGAGTCACATCTCTTCCGAGAGGAAACTAACTTGTGAAACAATGGCAACCCGTTCCTTATATAGCCGAACTTCGTGAACGGTCCAGATGCCTTTATAATGTGATCCGTGATATCTTTGAAATCTGTAAGTAATTACTTAGGAACGGGCTAAGGGTTTTCGGGACTCAATTTCACTAAATAACCGACATCTTTCCTTCATTATAGAACTAAATATATTTTTAAATCAGTCTGCAGAAATATGTTCGCATGCTTAGAGGTTTAATGAACTCAAACCTCTAAGTTTTGAAAAAGTTTGTTTTTATGGATGAAACGTTGGTTCTCACAAGTATAGCAGTCGTATGCCTTCCAGAAGGGATCCCCGTATTTTGAGTATTCAAAATTTTCACCTAATGGAGAGGTTGCGCTTGTTCGCACTAAATAACAAAGCAATCCATCCAACTTTAGATGCATTAATGAATAGCAGATTATGCTAATTCAAGAATGGTATGCCATATGTTAAGAGTTGCATAATTTATTGTTCAACAAGTCCAGAAATGTTTATAGCACATGGAAATCACACAACCTCTATTTTCATAAAAACCATATAATATTTTCTATAAAGACCATAATGGGTTTTCTAAAATAAAGGAAGAATTCTCTCTTTCCTCTAGTGAACATTTCTTTTATAAAGCAGAGAAAGTGTTATACATTTTACTGATTTTCAATTTTAATTCTTTTATAAGAGTCGCGTGTAAGTCCATAATTCTATTGCAATTGTTAATCTTAGCTTAGTTTACTCTTGTATTTATTACATATTTTAAAAGATTGGCATTTTATATTTGAAACTTTTAATTACTTTTTTAAGGGGGCTAGGTACCTTATAAATTTCGGAAAATCGATTTTCTAATTTTTAGTGAATACCGATCCTTGAACTTTTGACTTATTAATCTGGAAATTTCAAAACAATACGACAAGTATTTAATGAGATATGGAGTTATTTTGTCTAACGGGCATCAGATACCACACCCACCTCCTGTGTTTACACCAAACATATTTCATGCGCCAGTAACCGAGCCATTTAATTGTTTCCATAAAATAAAAAGTAGGAAAGTTGTTTGATTCTGTAACGTTAAATTCTTTTTTGTTTATTGTTTTACTGTTTTCCTTGTTCTTTTTGACTGAATTTGTTGCTGGCTATTACAATCATTTTATAAACAAAATTGTCTTTTCATGACTACAGAATTTATTTATTGCTTACCTACTTTTTAATTGGTTTTGGAAATGTCTTGGAAAAAAAAGAAAAGAAAACCGTATTCTCTTGCTATGGATAACAAGAGGTAGGAAGGCAATGGACCACGCAATTTAGCTGTGATTGAAACATATCTACTAGATGAAACCGATTTCAATTCTATATTGTCAGAATTTTCAATGAAACTAAAACTAGATAATAAAACTAATATTTGTTTATGATAAAACAAATATGTTTTTGTTTCAACAGAACAAATTTCCAAAACTGTTTTGTAATGTAGTTTGCCCAAACTGCTTTAAAAAAACTGTGAATTTGAAGCTTAATCTGCTTTTTCATATGAAATAAATGCTATATACAGCAACTAGTGTGAAAAAATCAAAAAATCTCGACTTCTTCTTCAAATTATGCTGATAGTAAATTGAAGTGATAATTTAAATGTAATCAGTAAATCTTAAAAGTGTTTTACACAGAAAAGCTCGTTATATTATACATTACACTGAATAATAATAGACTGTACTATTTTCCTATACAAATATTTGTATATACATTACACTGAATAATAATAGACACTCTAGTTTTTGGTCATTCTCAAATATGTCGTTACTGGTTATGTCATTAATGCCTTGATTGTTTTATCTTTATTTTGCTTCGATTGTTTTATCTATCTATTATACATCAAATTAACACAAAACTTTTATAAAATTACGTTTGAATAATAATACATCATTTAAAATATTTTGTATCTTTATTAGCTATTTCATATTGAAAATTTTTGTGTTGATGTTTTTAAAACTGTTTTTCCTCGCGTGTATTGTCTATAAAATTCACCTACTTCAAAATAGCTAATTTCATTTCAATTTGAATCAAATAGTCTAAACGTTTGCTCTGTATTATAAATTACTTGATAAACAGAAATGAAAATCATTTAATAAATATTGTTACTTAAAAAATTTACTGAGTAAAAAAAAGTGAAATTTTCCCCGATTTTTCTAATAATCCTATTCATGATAATGGTAATTAATAAATATGATAATAATGTATATTATTAAAATTGGTATCTTAACATTTACAAATGCCATATTATTGCTGTGAGAAAAAAAACTAACTTTATATGAGTTGTTTTTATTATAACTTTATAATGATGAAAGCTTTAAAACGATTTTTTTTTCAGCTTGCTTTTTTTCCAAAATTTTGACTGCTCCAAAAATGTTAAAAGTCAATCAGATTTCATTGTAATTGCATAAAATTCTTCTGCCCATCCTTAAGTGTTTGCTTAACAGAATTAAGAATGGATTAGTTAATATTATTATATTTTCTCTAAAAATGTTCACATTGAAAAAATATGATATTTTCCAAAAAAATTCGCAAAATTTTATAAAACAGTTTTTTACAAGCTAATTTAGATATAAAAAATCCTACAACTAATTTTTTTGCATACATTATTAGGTAACTTTAATAATTTAGGAAAAATACTTTGAGAATTTCGTGAAAAGAAGCATATTTTTAAAAAGCTTAATTTCTTAGAAAAAATTTAAAATGTTTAAATTTATAACTTTTGAATCTGAAAAAAATATTTTAGAAATTTAATTTTCTACGCAATTTATCCCTATCTATTAAAAAATTTCAAAATTTTATTAAAAATTGGGGAAAAAATTTGGTTACCGAGTTTTCTTAAAATATTTTCTGCACAAATGCTTTCTATTCTTACTAATAGTTGTTTCTGGCATTTACTGTTTCATAGTTTCATGCATCAGAGTTCAATGCATTCTAAGTGATCAAAACAATCAGAGTTTACCCGAGTTTTGGTAGAACGTGAAATATAAGCCTCGGATACCCAATTTCAGAGAAAGTCATATTTTTGTTTTACAAAAGAATTGTATAGGAAAAATAAATCATTTCTTTCTGTTTAAACCTCAAGAAGGTTTTTCTTATCTAGTTGAGTGGGAAGTCACCTTTCTCACAGATAAATAAATAAATAAACAAAAGTTTTGGTTTTGAATTTTCAAGTCACAGCTGAACTAAAGCGTTTTCTGTTAGATTGCTATCGGATGAAAATATTTGGATGGAAAAACAATACCGAAACGAAAATAAGTTCAAAAAAAATATTCCTTTTCTACAAATTCAAATAAGAGAAAAGAATAAAAATAAACGGAAAAATCGGACAAAAACTATTCTGGGATATCGCACAAACAAACATACGGAGATCTGGTTATGCTTGCTTAACAAATAAATAAATACGTCCGGTGATCTGAAGAAATGGAAAAAGAAGGAAATATTTTCCCATTAAATCAACACCATTCAATTTCTTATTTTCAGTTATATTTTGTTTTTGGACTAACAGATGATAAAATTCTTTCTAAAACAATGTTTAAACCTAAGTGTTAGTAACAAAATTTATTTGACAGAAGCAAAATGGGAAGTCCCTTTCAATTTTCGTTACTTATTTCCATGAAAGTTCTGCGATGTAACTTTTTTTCTTCTATGGATAGACGAAATATTTTCGAACTTTGTTAATTATGTATACGTTTTCTTCCCGCAGTAATTCCTCCAGCGAAAGTTACGTTAAATTAGAAATGTTAAGTAATATAAATATATAAGCTTAAATTCAGTTCATGAGATAAATATCCAGAAAAAAATTGGTAAATGTCTATCGCCTTTAATTTGGTTTTGGAAATTAAAAAGAAAATTGGATTCCTAAACTTATTTACTTGAAGATAAAATCAAATTACAAATCTTCTTTTCAAATTAATTTTTCTTCCTTTCCTATATTACTTATAATTCTAATAAGTATATTTTATCACATCAAAATATTAACAAAGAAGAACCATAATATTTTTTCTCGAAGTAATCGTATACAGAAGTACAGAAGGATTTATAAAACCCATCATATCACAAACACAACTGTAGGCTATCTTTAAAAAATTCAGTTCAAAAAATATTTTTGCGAACAATAATAAAATAAAATCATTAATTTCAGCTATTGAAATGATCATGATCATTCTATTCTTTCAATATTTTATTTAAAACGTAATCCAATACATTAAATTAGAAATGCTAAGTAATATAAATATATAAACTTAAATTCAGTTCAATGAAGAGTATCCAGAAAAAAATTGTTAAATGTCTATCGTCTTTAATTTGGTTTTGGAAATTAAAAAGAAAATTGGATTCTCAAACTTATTTACTTGAGGATAAAATCAAATTACAAATCTTCTTTTCAAATTAATTTTGCCTTCATTTTCGATTTTACTTATATTTCTGATAAGTATTTTTTTTATCATATCAAAATATTAACAAAGAAGAGCCATAATATTTTTTCTCCAAGTAATCGTATACAGATGGATTCATAAAACCAATCATATCACAGACAAAACTGCAGGCTATCTTTAAAAAATTAAGTTCAAAAAAATATTTTTGCGAACAATAATCAAATAAAATCATTAATTTCAGTTATTAAAAAAAACATGATCGTTCTATTCTTTCGATATTTTATGTAAAACGTAATCCAATAAGTTAATAAATTAAAAACTACAAATTATAAAAATTATATTGATAAAAAATGAAAAGAATTGTGTGCGACTTTTTAAAAATGCAATTCATTTTACATAAATAATCTAAGTTTTATGAAACCTAATTCAACTTTCGTCAACGTTACGAACTCATTTATAAAAGACATAAGGGGTGGTTGAAATTTGATAAAAGCTTCTTTTTTTAAAAGATCCATAAAATATTTTTCATTTGAAGGTGTGTATCATATGTCATTTCAATTAAGCATCAAACATTAGCTTGTTTTGAAAAATTCTTTTATAAAACGAAGAATTATCTTTTGTGAATTATTTTCTTTTTCGTAATTTTTCTGGTAATTCCGAGAAATAATTAGTCAGATGTTTAAAGTTAATTCTTCATTATATTTATTTTGATTTTTAAATTAATGAGATTACTTTTTATTTTCAGGTATTTTGTCTTTTTTCTTTTTGAATAGATAACAGAAATGCAATTTATTCTTAAGAATTCTTCAAAAGTGATTATGTTAGAAATAAAAATATTGAATAATGTTGAGATTTTTATGATATTAAAGAAGAATTGATAGAGACGTTTTATTTGAAAGAAAGTATTATGACAATTATGTTTATTACATAAATTTCCTTACTCAATGCAAAAACTTTTCTGTTTAACTCAATGGTATTATTTTTTCACGTCTTCTAGTACCTTTGTCTTTCTAAACTATCTAAATGGAATGTAATATACATAAATAATATAATGGAAATTAGCAAATTGGAATAAATGCTCCACACATACACGATGTTTATAATTAAATGCTCCAAATTTCAGAGCTATTAAAAGAAAATTAAAACCCTGATGTTCATCAGAAATAAAATGTGACAGTTGAAAGTCTAAATTTAACACGATGATTGAGGTTAAGTGAACCTCACCAGAATTACGAATGATATCGGTGTGGTACAATAACTTATCTCACATTTTTTCTGAATGACTGGTGTGAAACTTTGAAAAGCTACAAATATGAGCTAATGGTGATGATTTCTTCAGGGACTACATTTAACAACAGGAATTTGTTCCAAAGATTATATCAAAAATATTTTATGATAGACAATAGATATTTGCAGCCTTTTAAAGCGCAATATTTGATGCTTATAGTGATTCTTTTCTGGGAATACATCAGATAAAAGTTGTTTGTTTGATAGATATCAAATATATTTGATGAAATGAAAATGAAAACACCCATACATACAACATTTCAAAGTGTCGCATTTGATATCTTGAAAAAATGTAACGAGATATCTTACCACCTCATTAATGCTGGTATTTTTGGAAGACTCACACTGAATACAAATAATTGCGTTGAATTTGGGCGTTCAATTGTCTTTTTGGTTTTCTTTGATTAATAATGTTGTATTTGTTTTGTGTTTTGTTTTATAGACCTGAAAAACTGGGATATTCATTAGCCCATGTGGCATGAGCTATCATACCATCTCATTAATGGTGGTATTTCTGGAGGATTCACATTTAATACATACAAAATTGTGTTGAATTTGAACATTCAATTGTATTTTTGGTTTCCTTTGATGAATAAAGTTGTACTTTTTTGTATTTTGTTTTATTTTGATAACACTCAAAATTGGGATATTCATTTATGAACAACCTGAAATATACAACCTGAAGTCGATTTTATATTTTGAGGCGAAGTCAACTTTATATTTTGAGTACCATTATAAAATGATTCCGAAATAACTCTAGTGTAATTTTAAAATAGGACTTTAATATAACTAAATAAGCTGTATTACTTTGTTTCTCTCATTTTTAAGCTTTTAAAAAAATAAAGAAAAAACATAAAATGAAGTTAATTATTAAAAGCTTATTTAAATTCGAAACTTTGTGCAAAAATGTTGAGTATTCGCTTATGATTGTAAGAGCAATAATTTTATTTTGTACTAATTAAGTAAGTATTAAACTGTTTTATTGCATTTTTTATTTTAATTGCTAATTTAAATATATTTTAATTTTAATTGTTAGTGCCTAAATTCGGTAAAATATTTGTTTGAATAATAATTCATGCTCTTTTTTTTAGATTAATAGTTCACTCAAGAATAAAATACAATGAAAAAATGATTCATGCTATTCGAAATAGAAGTTAATGGATTATTTGATATTTGCAAATTCTCAGATTAGGAACATGGAAGTCGATAAAGCTAATCATTTTCGATAATATTTTCTATTTGAATTTGATAGACATGCTGTGGCTGTCGTAATTTATTGAATACTGCAAATGGCATTCACAAATACTTCAAAATATCACCCGCAAAATATATTAAAACATGAAACAACTCTTTTAGTAATTAATCTTCAAAATTAAAAAAAAAAATTGAAAACCGCAGATAAAATTATTTTATCAAAGGCTGAGCTAAATTTAATATTACGACAAACTTTATAAAATCGACATTCTTATTGCGTCTTAAAATGTGCCTATTAGGATCCGCCAACATTATTCTATTTAACCAGCTGGTTATTAAATCGGAAGTTTATTTGAAAATATTGCTAAAGTTTAAAGAGTTCGAATGATGAAAGAATTTTGACAAACTTAGGATTTTATGAAATCTCTTTGTTTTTATGGTTTAATATGAACTTCTAATTAAAGTAATAGGTGTCATACTATTTATATAATTACGCATTTTCATTAAAATCACGTTGTAAATTACTTTTTACACTATACCATGGGGGTCGTGGTGGTCTGGTGCTAATGTCCCGGCTTATGAGCCCAAGGGTTTCAAGCTTGAGACCCGGCTCCTCCAAAGAATTGTTTTGTATGGGTATATGTTACACGTTAAATACGTCAGGGCTAAACGCCCTACTGCTAGCTTGGTTTGGAGAGAAAGATGCGAGTTCAGGCATCGTCCTTGTCGTCTGACCACAGTTCAAAATTACGAAGTCCATCCCAAAATAGTCCTAGAGTTGATTTTTAACGGGGGCATTAATATAACTAAAATACACTGCATTTATAATTTTTCTGCATTTTGAAATGAATCAAAAATATAAAAATTCTTAAATTGTTGCGATTATCAATAAACTATTCGATATAATTTTAAACACTGTAAAATTCTTTGCAAGTATATATGCATGCCTCTTAAGCATCATTATTTTTCCGACTAACTCAAATTTCAAGCCACGAATTGCTTTCACGGCCCTTTTCGGGCTTCGTTTCAAAACAGTTTAAATCAGATTGCTACAGAGGCTGTTTTTAAAAATTCTGAAAAGTTTCAGGAACATTAACTTTCAGATATTAATATCAAAAATAAGTTGGAAGTTCTGGATTTAAAATCTACAAAGCTTTAGCATTGTAATTAACCCATATTAACTCTTGTTAATAGCTTAAAAAGGAATAAAAAGTTTCAAAATAAAGCAAAGACGGAAATAAATTACAAAAAAACTCATACATGATTAGAATATCCATACTCAACCGATTAAATAATTAAATATCCTTATGTTTTAAGCAACAACTCAGTAATAAGGGATTGATCATATTATGAACTTTTTTTAAATAAACAAATTGTTATAAGCTGATTATTTTAGACAATAATTTAGAGAATAGGGATTTTGTCATGTAATACATTATATTTGTGATGAAAACAAATTACTAAATTTCTTTCAATTTTTCTTTTAATTTTCGTTATGGGTTTAATCATTTAACTTATTATGCCTGGAAGGAAATAAATGATTAAATTATTCGCTGTCTTGAACAGTAAATTAGATAACAAATATTTTATCATGTAAACATCTTCATTTCAAAAAATTGTGGCATATCAATAATGAATACGATTTACCCATTTCAAA
>JAOUZG010050968.1:4935937-4956656 GCA_026289955.1 Argiope argentata | reverse complement strand
TTAATTAAAAGCAGGAAAAATGTCATTACTAAAAGGCTTCTTCTCGATAACCTTGTTCCAAATACTCACATTCATAGGTCATTCTCTATCCACGGCTCTTTGTATTTTCGACGTCTGTTTTTACGATTTTCATTCATAAACGTTACTTGCGACTCTATGTTTTCGGGTAATTTTTCATCTACTTAATGCCTATTACCTTTGCTTTCAAATTATTTTTCGAATTTAACAACTCTCTCTGTCAACATAGGTACCGATGGTGCAGCGATCTTTTCTGGTTCTCGTTTGTGTTTTCTCTTGAATGAATTTAAATTTCCCCAGTTTTCATACTGCATGCTTATATCAAACAATAGAAAATAAAATTCATTATATTTTCTACTTTTAATTTTCTTCAATTTTTAATATTTTTGAAAATATGGGTTCTAAACTACTTCTTCTATTTCAGTAATTTACGTTATATATATATATATATATATATATATATATATATATATATAAACTTTGATATTTGATACGACTTGCAGATTTCAACTGAATAAGTGTATTGCAAATTAAGTACTAAACATATTATTAAAATATACAGAAAGGAAATCTTAACTGAGGTATTAATAACTATGAATAAAAAATATAATTAATAATAAAATCAGGCAGTTGAATGTTTTGAGGGATACGCTTTATTTCCATCACAGCATTTAAAAATAATAAAAGTTAACTTGTATGAAATTAAATTTTAAAAATATTAGTAAAATTGAGAAAAATTGTAAATTGATATCATTAAAAAGGTGATTTTTTGGATCTTAGATAATATAAGGACCAATTTTCAAACATAATTGTTTCAGATGATCAACTTTAATTCCTGTTAGTAAATCGTAGAGATTTTCCAACTGGCTATGAGTAAACCAATATTTACGCTCAATCAAGCTGTCTTTTAAAAAATAATTCTTTATTCCTTTTATATCTTCTTTCCTCATATTGCATGGACTTTTTGGTGACGTGATGAAAACTCTTCAAAACATTTTAAGTAATATTTTATATCTTCAATAATTACTCACAAAGCGTTAAATTTAAAGCAGTAAGTACGTTCTCTGAAGTACTTTGGAATTATACAATATATTTGTTAACGTTTGGCTGTTGCCATTCTGAAATAGGAAATAATATCGATATCTCTGTCACTTACAGTAGCGTTTTATATATATAACTGTATCGAAAAGAAAATTGTCTACAAATACTTTAACATTTAATTATAACTTATTTAGTATGTAATTAATATCTAATAAACCCGCTCAGATCAAAGCAACGTTTCCTCAAATTTTAATTTCTCTTGTTTGCTTCTTCTAAGAAAATACCAAGAAACGATGATTAAAAATAATACCACAAAATGACGATTAATTAGATTTGTGCATACTTCTAAACCTTTTACATATTTTTGCAAAAACATTACCGCAAATACTGCTTTATTTTTCTGACATTATCTAAGCAAAGGCATTGAACAAAAGCATTATAAATATAAAATAATCTTTTGCTTTAATGAAAGAATGTAATCTGGATTCTAATCAAGAATGCACGAAATAACAAGCAACGAGCTAACTGCTTGTTTAGAGAATCGCAATCGGATTTCCCAAGAGAATGTCAAGAAGAGTTTGAAATGAGGATGGGCTCAACTCAAGAGACCTCTGAGCATCAACTGAGTCTTTATTATCTCGTGATTATGCTCTTTATTTTATCGATGATCAGATTAAAGCTTCTTTTAATTGGACTTGAAATCATTATAAACGAAAGATAAATCATATAATCAACCAAGCTTGAAATAATCAATAATCTTAAGTTTAAATTGCATTAAAATAGAATAAAATAGAAGGCGAAAAATTTAAGAAATGATGAATTCATCCTAAAGTCTTATCAAGAGTCACCTTCACAGAAGTATTCACACAAGGGATTTTTTTTCTAGGAGAATCAGACTTTTCTTCAGGTATTGATCGCTCATGAACCGAAAATCTCAAGAAATGGATATTTTTAGAAGACGAGAATTAGTGTATACAATACTATTTATGAAAAAATATTTTCTTAATGAATTAGCTTCATAAAATATTGCTTTTAGCTTTATAGTTCATGTTTTCTTCAAGTAATTAATTTACGCTTTTGCTGAAATTGATGAAAGCACTAAAATTCTAATAAATCGGAATTTGAGCTGCTCTCTTTCTCAATATTCTTAATAAATTGATTAATTTTAAAATTAAGGTTTTGCTGTCTCAAGATAATGTATAATTTAATCCTTCTGCTGGAGTTTTTTATTATAACCCTTTCATTTACATCCAATCATAGGGGTAAATTAACTTGTACAAGATATTATCCAATGAGGCAAGATATATGAAATTCTCTTTGTACACATCTGATTTTTTCTGAAATACTTTAAGGTTCAATTCTAAAATAAACAATGGAATTGCTTTGAATTTGAAAGAAACTTATAAAAACATATGTTACTTTTCCTCATAATATTATAAAAACAGTTTAGAAAAAAATACAAAAAAATTGTATAGATTTTATTAATAATTAATTCTTTATGGGCAATTATAAAAATAATAATATCTTTTTGTTTTTGTTTTGAGTAAAAACTTTATTTTTCTTTATTTTTCCAAATTCCACATCCATTAATATCATGGAAGTCAGGTTTTAGGTAAGTTTTTAGTAGACGATGTTTCAAATATTGCCTAAAAATAAAAAAATTAGCATTTAAAAAAAAATTATTATTAACTTCTCATATTCAGTTTTTTGGAATATTAAAAAAGTTAGGTTTTTCCTGAAATTCCTCATAAGACCTGCTTGATGTCGCCCATATACGACTATTTTGTATATGGACAGTATAATTCAGTGATAAAAGTGAACTTATATGCGATATCAGGAAACTATATGGTACATACTAGTTTCCTTATACATGATATAATGAAACCCGTTAAATGATATTGGGAAACTATATTGTATAATATAAGGAAACTAAATTAAATAATATAATGAAAGTATATTGTATGATATAAGGAAACTATATTGTATAATATAAGGGAACAAAATTAAATAATATAATGAAAGTATATTGTATGTTATAAAGAAACTATATTGCATAATATAAGGAAACTAAATAAAATAAAATAATGAATACTGTATGATAAAAGGAAACTATATTAAATAATATTGAGAATCTAAATTATATGTATAAGTACACTACATTAGATAATATTGGGAAACTGTGTTGTACAATATTAGAACCCTATACTGTATCATAATGAAGCACAATATCAAGCAATAAAATACGATATTATGTTACGTAGTGTACTAATGGGGTTAGTCGATTCATATGACATCAGCAACCAATTTGTGTTACTATCCATTTCTATCAGGAATCATGTTGCAAAATTAAGTTTCTTACCTGTATCTGTAAGTAAAAACTGGAGACAGCATCTATGATATTTACGCATATAAATCTAATATTCTGTTCAAAACAGGATTCTGAAACAATGATTATGAACTCTTCAAAAAAACTTTGCTACTTCCCATTGATATCTCAGCTACCAATTCTTCTTTAACTCTTATTACAATATGTTCAAGGTCAGAGAGCGAAGTAATTTCGTGAGCGATCTTACAAGTTTCCCATTTCCCTAAAACGTCGTAAGAAATTCAGTCTTCCATTCAATGAAATAAGTTTTTTTGTCTTCATCATTTTCTTTATGCGAAATTTTTATGATGTATTAGTTGTGGATTCCCATTTTTGTAGAAATATTTAACCACCTACGCTCGATCTGGTAAAATAGCATGCACTTGAGATCAAATAACCATTCCATTTCCAGTCAAGTATTTTATTACTAGAGGGATTTACATAAAACGTCTCAGTATGTTTGTGAAAGCTACTTGAGGGATCTTTTTTCTATTTATGGAAACATAATAAAATATCCTAATAATCAAATTCGTGCAAAAAGAATGTATTCCAGAATAACACTTTTTTATCATGAATTTTCAAATTTATGGTATCCTCTATATGGCAGCAACAATACTAACTAAAACTAAATACATAAAATGTTATTAATTCGTATTTATCGCATACGAATTTACATAAAATTCAAAATCTTTCATGTTGAATATTTTTAATGTAAACAATACCTTAATATAAAATATCTTAACAAAGAACGCCTTTGTCAAGACGTATGAATTGAAATATAAGATATATAAAAAATTTTGGTAGAGTAGTAAAGGAATTTCTAAAATTTGCCTTAATTCTAAATCAACCGCATAAAATTTTCTAAATAATTAATAATCATTATAAAATGACACAAAAATGAAACTGATATAGTGGGAAAAGGTAAAATATACATTTCAATCAAATTTGCAGGCACAATATTGATCAATTTCTCATATCATGATTTCCCCACTGTCAATAAATGTTTATTTATTATTTGTTCAACAAAAGGTTTTCTTTTCGTGCCCTTTTTTGTACAAATGTTTGATTAATTCTCTTAGGCTTTTTTAAGTTACTACTTTGAAAACAAATACCAACGAGGTAGAAAAAATATGTAGTGAAATAAACAATTAATTGAAAAAATTATTAGAAGAATAAATCAAATTTAAAGTTAATTTTAATATGTTCCGATTAATTAAAAAAATTAATAATGATTGAAAAACTATTGCTTAGAAATTAAATTAATATAATTTTAATGGTAGTTTTTTTTTTCTTTTTAAGATAGTTATAAATATTTCTTCTAGAACATAAAACACTGAAATTATTGTACAAAAAAAGGAAAATTTGTTGGGTAATCTCTAATTAATTAAACATGAAATTAATTATTGAATTTTGGAATGTTGACGGAATTTTTTATCGTTTTAAGTAATATGTAAGCAAAGTTTAGTTGTATATTAACCATTTATTTACGAAGAGATGTAGAAAGTACATACATACATTCATAAGTGAATAGTCACAATGATTTTTGTTTGTTGTAAAATGTGTGTCTGTATCAAATAGTTCCAAAAATATTTTTATTTTCAATGTATTCAGCAGCAAAAAACATTTTAAACCTAATCTACAATTCTTTTGATATTATTGGGTTTGCTACATTCTTGTGAGTTTGCTTTCCATTTTTTTTCTTCAAAAAAAGTGCATCTTTCCTGATCTTTCGTTAAAAGATTTTCATATTTTTTTATCAGTTATTTTTGTTTTTGATCGACCTAATGCTTAGGATCAACATAGTTTTTATCTCGAGGACTTCAAAGGAGTTTCAAATAAATTCCTTTCATAGTATAAACTCCTTGATTTAAAACTAAAGATTTTTTTTCTAAAAAATATTTGCTTTTAATTTTCTAACTTGCATCAAAATTGCCATATTCAAAATGAAGAAAAATTCTTTTTTGAAAATTCACCCATTTCAGATTTCAAGTATAACTGAACCAAATCAACGTATCATTTAGGGACTGAATCACTTACACCAATTGGATATTTTATGTTCTTCTTTTCCATGTCATAATTCCCATAATCTGTTAACATAAAATCAATTCCTGAAGGTCTCTTGGTTTCTTCTTTGATGTCATCATCAAAAAAGTGGGTAATAAACAGCCATTTAGAAAGAAAATCTTGCCGAAAGGCCTCAGTTATCTTTTTTATGAAAAGTAATTGAATTTTTCTACATTTAAAAAAGCATTTCCTTCTTTCTTTTAGGATGAAATAAAATATGTAATCTTTTGAAGTACTATTTCTCAGTCGCTAATTGAATTGCAATGCATTTTTTCCAAAGAAATAAGATTTCTACTATATAATAAATTGAAACAGGTAATTGAATATAATTCTCCAAAGTGCGTATAATTGATCATGCAGCCTTTTTTAGTATTAATAGTATTGAAACATGAGTTTAAAAGAGCATTATATAATAGATTTTAATTTTTTCCATAAAAAATTCCCTTTTGATGAGTATTTGGATATTCGGGACCATATCTAAATGATCAAATTATATAAAAAAAATCCTGAAACTTCACGTCTTTCAGTAAATCGGGGAATGACAAAAACAGATGACAATTCGTCATATTCTGTTCGAATTGGATAAAAGCCTTTTCAAATTTTATGCTGAACATTCAATTTTCCAATTTTATAATAATAGCAGTCAATTTATCAATTACTTTTGAATTTGAAATGTTTGAGCTGCTGAATTTTTCAATTAAATATAAAATTAAAGCAATGCTACAACTTTAACATCTGATCTAAAATCGAAATTTTAAATATTCATAATTAACTTATTCACAATATCATTTGTTTTGAAGTTTCTTTCTCACTTGAAAACCTGGAATCGCCTTTCTGTATTCATTAAAATATGAAAAGAAATTAAAAGGAGAACATACACGAATAAATTAACTATCTTTTGTGAAATAATATTTTGTTCAAATCCTTGTTAAAATAATTTATTTTTAAATCTCCAAAATATTCTATTATTTCTATCAACGGATTATCATTCAATTCCTAATATTATTTTATACTTTCCCTATATATATCTTATTCAAATTTTCAATCCATAATAAAATACTTTTCATTCATTCACTTAAGTTCAAATACATTTTTTAAACTTGTAGTGAATGACACTTGATATTAATAGAGTTTTTTTCAAATATTAATTTATTAACTAAATTTAATTCTTTTTTAAAACTTTAATTAGAGTTTTAGCAGTTTTAAAGAAAATTTAAACCAACGGACCGAAGCTCAATTGGTAAAATGCAAGGATTCCAGTATTTTTTTGCATTTTTGAAGAATGCATACTAAATTCTTGCAAAAATTATTTTTTAAAATAATTTTTTCAGAATTTTTGCTTTAAGTATGCGTTTTATCCAAATGATTTTCGAGGGCGAGTTAGACGTTGTTGATTAGTGGTTAGAGTGAAGAATCTTTGCCAAAAAATATAATTGAAGAAATTGAAAACTTTAGGTTCAATTCCAATTTCTCTCCTTAAAATCTTTATCATCACTTTTTCACTTCTCCCACCTAGCATTAAATTTGAGCTACGTGTCGAGGAGGTGAATCGAAAATTGTGAGGAAATTCGCTTTCTGTTTTTCCACTTAATATTGTGATACTGTCATATGTATACATATATCTATATTAATTGAAATTATTAAATAAAAAGTAACTAATTTTTTTTCCTTTTGACCTAAGTTGGAATTGATTTAAAATATATTTTTGTATTACTTGTTTATTCTAATAAGCAATATTTCACTTATTTAAAATCACTACTGTGCTTATTATAAGCATAATTATTTTATTAATAATATATAACTATTTTTAATATATATTCATATATTTTTTAATGCGTAGGACTTAAAACTTCATGTATCTAATCAAAACATAATTCTGATTTAATTAATTTGTGTTATTTACCCTGATGAGTATTTTAGCTTTAGTCAAACCTCCCTCATCCATTTATCCATGTTTTAAGTTGTAATGGAGTCGTCATTGTTGGCGATTTTCAATTATTAATGTAGAATAATGTAAAGATTTATTTCCATGTTCTGTTTTTATATGTTTAAACGTTTCGATATTTTATTTTAAAAATAAATGAAGTACATAAGGATGACTATTTATTTAAAAAAAAGTTTTAGTCATTTAGTAGTTTTTGTCCTTTAGTTTCTTTTCGGTAATATTTAATTTAATTTATCACGATGGGTAGCTTTAGCTTTTGCTACTAATGTAGAGTTTAGTTTCCTGACTGATAGGTACAATTAATCTTAAAAAAATTCTCTACCTCGTTTTTTTAAAACTTTTTCTTTATAATCTTTGTTTATTCATATTTTTATTTATTCTTGGAAAAGGTTCAGGTTGTTATAAGCTGAATCTTTCTTTTAGAATCATTCAATAGTGATACAAAATTATACAGTGAAGTTAGTTAATTAGTTAATTTTTGATTAGTTAATTTTTTTATTTGTGAATTCCGTTCGGATTCTATAAGCATTAGTTTTTTATTCAATGGAAAAAATTCAAAATTATCGAATTTCTGAAATATATGACTACTAGAACGATTTGTATTCACAAAAAAATATGAGATTTTAACTCATTAAACCATGTTCCGTCCTCAATATAATAATAATAATAAACATTTATGTTTGTATGTGAGATAATAGCAATATGTTTGCTTTTTTCTTCTTGATTGATTAATATAGACTAACGGTTGGTGTAATTCATTGATTTGTAAATCTGTTTCATATGTTCTTTTTTCAATTTATAAAATTTCTTGCATTTCATCAATTATATTAAATAAAATATTTATATATATTTTTTAATAATTTCTTTATGTGTCTATTTGTTCCTGTAATAATATAATTTTGTCTTAATGATATTTGCGATTAATTAATTTGGTTTAGTTATTTTAACTTCCTATTGTAAAGCAACAATAGAGCTTTTTTGTGACCGACCTCGTAAGTTTGATCCGTGGTCAGATGACGAGAACGACACCTGAGCTGGAATCCTCCACTCCTCGCCTTACCTATCCCAATTGAGGGTATTTAATCTGACAGATATCACTTGCCACATACCTCCTCAAACGAAGGTTCTTCGGGAGAATCGGGTCCCCTTCCTGAAACCCTATTGCTCTCACACCGAGTCCTTACCACTAGGATATCCCGACTCTCTTCTTGATCCAGATTTGAGTATAAACGTTAGATTTCTATCTTATGTTGCTTCAAGATACTTCCATTGAGTTTCTTTTAGTTCAATTTAGTTACATTAACGCTTCAAATCAACATCACGGTTGTTTGAGAACGAAATTCTTTTTTTTGAACCATAATCAGATGACGAGACCAGATATGATCAGACTCATAACCATTCCCACATCTCCACTAAGCAAAGCGGCGTGGACATTAGGCTTAAATGCTTTTGAAGTGCACCAGATCAGCTTAAATAAGACGTTTGTTTAGAGAACATTTTTCGAACATGGAACCTCTCAACTCCGAAATCTTATCACGAGTCTCTTACCAAAAGTTCCATTAAAACGATCACGAAATTAAATTTTAAAGGCTAAACGAGGTGAGAAATCTAACTTTAATATCTGAAATGCTATTTTTCATATTCATTTATTAGTTAGAAAATTTTGAAAACGATTTCTTAACTCTTGAGCAATAATGAAACATCAACAAATTGTTTTCCTTTATTTGTTTCTGTTATGCGTCTAATAAATTACAAACCACATTTGGTTATATATATATATATATATATATATATATATATATATATATATATATTTCTACAAAATGATGTTTAGAAACATTATAACAGCTAAACATATGAGTTCCCGAGCCAAATAGAATATTTAAATTAATTTCATCTTCAAAGATTCTCCTTTCTTTAAGTGGTATAAACTGAAGTAAAAACATCTGGAAATAATTTTCCATATTTTCCACAATCATTTCATTTGAAATTCTCGAATTTGATGCACTCCATTTCCAGATTTCTTTATGATAAATAATTGAAGATGAAATGGTAAAAATCCATCATTATTCTTTAATTGAATTTCATTGCACTCAATTTTTTCTAATGCTCGTTTGAATTAATTGTGCTTAAGATAAATATATTTCACAAGTAAATATTTAATATTTATCAATTTGTGATATAACTTCTTCATTCCCTGCCATTGATGATTTCAATTTACCTTTTTATTCATCACTAAATTAATTTTGTTTGTTTGTACATGTTTGTACAAAAGAAAATTAATATAATACTCTTTGACTTAATCGTAAGATTGTTCCCTCTTTCAATGCCTTTTTTTTATTACTATGACGACTTGATTATAATTATGTTTAGATTGAATTCTTTTGAAAATATTATCTATTGAGTTATTTAATATAATAATTTGTTTTAAAAATAATTTTTGACATATTGTTTTTCTTTTTGAGAACATTGAAGGATTTAAAAGTTTTTTTTTAATCATTTGCATTTTATAATTTGCTTCCTCCATTTAATCTTATTTTTCATGTTTGCTGGCATCTCTTTTTATTCGTTTATAATCATCTCTTTATTCTTTCGTTAAGACTATTACTTCATCCAGTCCATCAGCTGTTTTATTATTCACTAATTCGCTCGAAACGAAAAAAATAAAGACCATCTTCTTTTATAAAAGGTGCAATTAATTTTATATCGAAATTTAATCGAATAAATTCTTTAGCTGAATCAAATACAAGGTGGCCAGAAATAAAACACCCCTACTCTGACCTCCATGGATATCGAACTACTCAGTGTAAAGGCTCAAAATTTTGTACACATACTATTCAAAATATGGGGAAACGGATTTCACGAAAAAAAAAATTAGTTCCTGAAATCACCGATAGGTGGCGCTGCACAACTAAGACTATGATCAAGAGACACAAATAATAATAAAAATTAAAATGTTTATGCGGAATGGAATGCTTCCATGCTTCCTTTTTAATTTTTCTGCCCCTTATGGAAAATAAAAATAGTAAAGAAGCTAGAACTCCCGTTGTAACTGCAATTTCATACTGTAACCAGAAAAATTTGCATAAAGCATGGTTAGAAGCCATGTTAAAAGGTGGGGAATGTCATTCTTATTAGTGATGGCTGTCACGCTGCCAGAACGCGCTTTGCTTGTGAAGTTGTTTTACGAGAATAAAGGAAATGCTCCAGCAGCACTTCGAGAGTTTCGCCGACTTAAGGATTTGCGTAAGGGACCATTGCTTCCACAAGCTCTCAGGAGAATGATCGCTCGATTCGAGGAAACTGGACATCTTGGAGTTCAGCCTGGTCGAGGACGCAAACCGGTTCGTTCAGATGTCGTTGAAGATGTTGCCACCGGTATTGTTGAACAGTCAATGGATAATGTTTTAGGCTGCAGTAGTGCACGTGCAGTGTCACGACACTTGGGTGTTCCCTATAGCACAGTGTGGAACGTACTCAGAAAAATGGTGCATTGTTTCCCGTACAAAATCCACCCTAATCAACAATTGCTGGCCACAGACAGGGAGATGCGACTGACCTTTGCATTGACATTTCTTGCTAGAGTTGAAGTGGATGCATCGTGGCCGTGGCAGATTCTGTGGAGCGATGAGGCCCATTTCCACCTCAGTGGAACAGTGAACACCCATAACTGTCGCATATGGGACACGACAAACCCCCGTACCTTCCAAGAGATTCCACTCCACTCACCGAAAGTTACAGTCTGGTGTGGATTCACAGCCACATTCATCCTTGGACCGTTCTTTTTCGAAGAGGTTACTTCCAATGGCCTTGAGACATGTACCGTGACGGCCAACAGGTACAAAAGGATGCTCGAAACATTTGTTGTACCCCATTTGCAGCAGCGCCAATGCCTTGACACCATTACTTTTATGCAAGATGGAGCACCTCCACACATTGGACTCCCTGTGCAACAGTTTCTTCGCCAACATTTCACCACTGACAGAATAATCAGTCGCGCGTTTCCGACAACTTGGCCATCTCGTTCACCGGATCTTAATCCGTGTGATTTTTGGCTTTGGGGACACTTAAAAAACCTTGTTTATCGAGAACGTCTGATAACCTTGGCAGATTTGAAAGAGAGTATCAGTCTGCATGTGAGAAGCATCTCAGATGACCAGTTACGATCCGCAGTTGAACAAGCTGTCCACAGACTTCACATTTTACATCTTCAGGAAGGGAACCATATTGAGCAGCATTCCCTGCATCGATAACGTCCTTGTTTCATATATGCTTGGTACTTTCAAATAAAATGTGTTTAAAACGTGTTTTTGTGTCTTTTCAGCATACGTCCAGTGGTACAGCGCCACCTATCGGTGATTTCTGGAACTAAATTTTTTTTCGTGAAATCCGTTTCCCCATTTTTTGAATAGTATGTCCACAAATTTTCAAGCCTTTACACTGAGTAGTTCGATATCCAGGGAGGTCAGAGTAGGGGTGTTTTATTTCTGGCCACCCGGTACTTTTGAAGAATTTTAGAATAATCTTATTTTAAAGTTTTAAAGTATTTATTCTCAGGAATAAGAAATATATTATCTTTTTAATCTTTTATAGCAATATTTTTTCATTATTTTTTGCTTCATTTAGCCTTATCTTGTTTTTCTTTCTCTTTTAAAACTGATTTATGAAATTCTTTGAAATATTTTTGAATATATATTTTTTTCTAATTGTTTTTTATTCGTTCTTCTTTTGTATTTATCTAGTTTAACGGGATGCGTATTTTTTTTACCTTCAATATTTTTTTAAAAAATTATTAATCTTTTAACCTTTCTTTTTATTTATGCAAATCCGCATCAAGAATTGTAGAATCATCTTATTTCTTTCTATTACGTCGCTTTCAAGAACGGTGCAATCTGCTTTTTCCGTTTTGAGATTTGTATATGAAAGTGGCTACCGGTTTCTTCCAATTCCTGACTGACATTCTTGATGCTGATAAATAGAAAAAGGAAAGCTTAAAATAGAGGGACTCACAGAGAATTGGTACTAACTTATTTGCACTGATGTCTAAAATATTGAGCATTTTTATGAGTACATTGATTCCATGGAGGGCACCTCATAATTTGGGATGAGAAGCTACAGCTATGGTGGTCGGTTCTCGACACTCCTGAGCATATACGAAAAGGTGGGAGGTCTAGCTTCTTTCATCGATTAGGGGACGTATTTCCTTAGGGAAGGGTTGTACCGTGGCTGGTGATGGCCCTTAGGACTCAACCACAGTTCCCGCCAGTGTTACTGTTGCGGCCGTCTGGTCATTCACGTTTACACATGTGCCTACGGTTGGACGGAGGAGTCAATTTTTGTTTTATGAATGATTCGTCTATGTGATTTCTATTGAAACATTATGACAGAAACTAAGCTTTCTTTATTATCTGGAACTTTATTCAACTCAGGAAGTCGATCTAGGAAATTCATTTCTGACTTTAATTTTAACCGAACGCCAACTTTTCTACTCAGCAGTAGAAAATAATTTTATCTTTCCATAATAAGTATTAAAAAATAATATTTATGAAGGTATATAATTTCTTTCTCTCGTATCTGCTTTCTAAAAAGCAATATTTATAGCTCACTATTTTCAAAGAAATTGTAATGATAAAATTGTATTCCTATGAACCTAAAAAACAATGAGTAGAGAATGGTTAAGGGAACCGTTTATTTTGGAATTGGATTATAAGCAATATAAAACTGAATAAATTTAAAGGCTGTCATACGATTCAAAATCCCAACAATCAAAATGGTATATTCTGAATTCTTTGAATTGATTTGAATGGAATAAAGTTTGAAAAGGTTAAATCTTTTCAAAGCATTATAAAGCGAGATATGTGTTTGTAAGAAATATTTTCTTTTAATATTTGTTAACCATTTAACACTTTTTATATTTATGTTTAAAAAATGTAGTAAGATGATAAAAAATTTTCTTAACAATTATTAAACACTTTAGTGTTTTTAGACTGGTGAGAATTCAATATCTTTGATAAAGATCTATAGAATTGTTGGACTAGTTAAGTAATTATTCTGGTACATAGTTACTTTTTGTCAGAAGGTACTTTCAAAGAAAACCGTCTCCGAAAACTTAAATTAACATTTTTTTGTTAAAATTTGATCGAAATTTTAATTGTATACTTTGCCCAATGAAAAAAAATTACTATCCAGTTTTGCTTCATTTAAAAAAATTCTAAATGCTACCAGTTTTTTTTTTCAAATAATTTCTTCTTCAATTTTAATAAACTATTCAAATTTTATTTTAAACATAGATTATACAAATATTGTTTTTATTGTTTTAATATTGCTGAAAAAAATTTCATGCTTTATTTAATTGTTGTCACACTTTCTTTCACTTCAATTGCATAAATAAAGTAAAATAAATTTATTTTATTTATGCAATAATTTTAAAACAGAGTTTTTATTTTGATTAGTTTCATAATGCTTTTGGATAAAATTCATTTTGTATAAACTATATGATGTAAAAATCGACGTTTGCCTTATGGAAAATAAAAACGTAAAGAAGATAAGGTAGGCTATCAAATGTAAAATGTTATTACATTAAATATGGTTACTTAAAATAATTATTTAAAATAAATTATAAAAAATTTTAATAAAATAAATCATATCTAATTGCAGCAAAGCATCCCGAAATAATTGTGGTTATTTTTTCGATTCGATTCTTCTTCATATTAGGAAAAATAAAATAGTTAATGGGTTTATAACCACCAGAATTATCTCCCCGAAAATTTTTCGTACAATTTCTACAAAAAGTTACCCCTTACTCTCGCATAAAAGTGTGGACCTTAGAAGTGAGGTCGTGAATATCTTGCATAGTAGTGGCAAACAGTAATTACGAAATGTAGATGCTTGAAGTGAATACAACGCTTTTGCTTAATCGTTTGTGCAAAATATATTTTGGACAATTTTTTTTTCGGTCGGCGGTGATAAATTTGATGGAAAACTACAGCTGCAGTCACAAGATCACAAATCTAATTTCAGTTATTTAAGCCAATATGTTTATAAGTTATGGAGCTTACATGCATTTAAAATCCCAGACCAACAGACAGTCAATCCTTTGATAGATTTGTAAAAAATTGGTAAGGATCTACGTTTTATATCCTTAAACTGTATGCAAAATTCTATTTTGTAGCTCTTTATTTTTTGAAATTTTCTTATTCACTTGTATTTGAACAGCCAGTCAGACAGACAAAATGGGTTCCTTTCAAAACTTTGTAAAAATCGATAAATTTGATCAAAAATCTGTGTAGTAAATTACATCAGTCTACATTTAAAAGTTAAAGACGTTTAACAAAGCGTTTTTACGCCAACATGTACACAGACATATTGCCAAAAATATGTTTTTTGTGTTTTGGGGGATTTCAAACATGGGAGATTCATTTGAATCTCGAATTCAAATTTTTTGTTGATTACTATGCGATTTTTCTATATTTCGTATACTAGAAGGTAGACGTACAATAATGTAAACAAAATTTATTATTACGAATAATTCTCACACAAGAACGATGTGAAGATATAGATTTTATTGTCTCTGAAAGCACGTAATAAATATTCGCAACACAAGCTGCAAAATTCTTAGCGAATTAACTCTATTTAATCCGCTTATTTCGGTTAATAGCAAAGCTAAAGAACGCGCATCAAAAAGAACAGCCGATCTCTCAAGCTAAGCCAACAATGTAGCTCTTTTTCCGAATTGATCTGAATCCCCTACTTAAGCCGCATCTTTTAAATAACTTCCCACTAAAGTGGGTGGCGCAGTTGAACCTCGGTTTGCTCTTGCGCCATCAAAACTCACATTCAATTAAACAACCCACTAAAGTGGGCGTGGCAAACTCAGAAACAGAGAGTTCGCTCTAGGCAAATCTGGAAATTTCTCCAACATTCTATAATAGCAAATCTTTATTTATTAGCTTCTATTCCACACTTTAACGTGCAGAAAAAACTGTTAGGGGCCTCATTACGTCACCAACATACCTGCATCTCTAAATTAGTCAAATATGGAGATCTTCTGAGGGTAAATCTCCTTAGAATGAACTTTTCCCTCTGAAATATGATTCCATTATAATTAATTTTATACAATTAAACTATTTACAAATATTTACACAACAACTCATAAATATTTAAAATATTTACAGCTAATTTACACAAAATTCATTACAATATTAACATCACTTTAAAAATTTACCTAGTGTGCACAAATATGCAAGTATCATACACAATAACGTTAATTTCTGTTTAAATGCTTCGTCTTGATTTTACTGCGAAATATGATGCTCCAAAATTTGAAAATGTTTTATTGGAAACTTTTTTATTTAGAACATCATTCCACAGAAGAATATTCGTGTAAGCCGATATAGTGCAACCTAACTCCATCGGTGTCAAAAATCCTCCCTCTGCTCTGGTGTGGAAGTTTGAGGAGGGGGTGGCAGCTCAGATATCGTATTCGTCATATGACTGTGGTTCAAAATTATGAAGTCCGTCTCAAAATAGCCCAAGTGTAGCTTTAAAAAACGGGTCGTTAATGAGTGAAATAAATTGTATCAATTTACCGTCTTTACAATTCTTACCATTCACAAAGGAGAATATAACTTTTTCAAAGATCATGATACATTTCTATAAAAATTAGTATAATGATAAATTGTTGAAGTCTTTAAAAAGTGTTTTCTCAACAAAGGAGTAAAGAAAGATAAGAAATCAGAGAATTTAAAGTAGCAATAAAAACTATTATCAAAAATGCATTTTTCTTAAATTACTTTGATATATTTCATAGATGGAAATTAAATGGCTTAGGTGTTTAAATATTAACGGTGAAAAGAGATGTGGACCGAGATAAAGTTAATATTGCTTCATAGCTCACTAATGTTTGTTTAATCAGTTTGAAATTCTCAGACAATTTATTTAAAAATTTCGTAATTATTTCAGATTAAATAAAACATTCCAGCTAGCATTTATTGTAAGGTGTTGAATTTCCTTAAGGAATATTTATAAATATATATGCATTTATTATCTATGAAAGCTATACAAATATTTGTATTCTAAAAATATGCATATATTTTTTGAAAATGTTCCAAAGAATTATCCAAATTATCCGCACTTCTGCCAAATCATCATAAATAAGTGATTTCTCTTTTACGACTTTAAGTAATTCATTTTTATCTTTTGAAGTAAATGGTATCTTAAGTTTAATCACTTGAAAAATAAATAGCATATTAAAAGTAATATGTTTTTGGAAAAAAAATTATTATTTGCTCTTGACATTATTTTTAAGCTTTGACGTATGGATAAAATTATTATATCATTAACAATTATTTTTCGTCACCATATCTAAAATACTTATAAAAAGTTTTATTGTTGACTTTCAAATAAAGGAAGATTTGTATTAATATTTTAATTTGAAGAATTTTTTTAAAAAACTTTATTTTAAATGATTAAAACCATTTAGGAAAAATATTTTTCGACCCCCCCTCCGCCACCCTTTCTGAGAAGTAATTGACTTTGGAAATACGAAATTGTGATCAGAGGATTTAGTTGGAAAGTACAATTTGCTTACGGGAAACAAAAGTGCTCGTGTGTGTGTGAAGGGGTAGGGTCAACGAGCGATAAGAAGTGGGGAAAAGCTTTCCCCTTAGGGGTGATTGAACTCTAGTGAATGGGAATGGGTAGGGAGAAGGGGGGAAATTTACTTGTTTCTTTTCCGATTGTCTCTCGTATGTAGGCTGACATTTCTTGACGAAAATCACTATTCGGTAGAAATAAATTTTACACAAGCAATATTCAAAAAATACTTAACCACTGCAAGGGTTAAACCTCAAGTATGTTTATTATTTATTTATCTGTAAAAAATTTAGGTCATTTCTGCAACGAGCTGAAATGCCAGCTTTTATGCTTGAAATAAAATTTATTAAGAAACGATAAGGATAAAAATTGCAGTTAAGCAGAAAAATTTGTAAATATACAATAAATCCAAATTTATTAAAACCGTTCAATTAATAATTACATAAGCTTCATATTGTGGTAAAACGAATTTATTACTTAATTTACGGTCAGTTAAATTCCGGAGATTTATTTGTCTGTGCTAAAAATTTATATAAATCCAGATATTCTTAATTAGAAAGAAAATTCTACATTGTTTCAAGATATTGAACAGAAGACTTTCAAATATAAAAGTATCATAAAGAAAACTATTTGAAAAATTAAAAAAAAAAAGTTTTTATATGATTATCAAAGTAGATAATTTAGGTTATTCAACGAAACATTAATCATATATAACGAAAATTTAATGGAAAAGCATTAAAAACTTATTGACTATTTATTCATTAGAAAATCTAACCCTATCTTCAAAAAATTGACTATTTATTCATTAGAAAACCTAACCCTATCTTCAAAAAATGTATCTATTACCTGTTTGTCAAAATCTTATTAATCGAGTTCCTTTAACAATAAAAAGAATTGTAATTAGCTTTTTTTTAAATTTCCAACCAATTGGAATAAAACGAATTATTACAGAAATAGATGGTAATTTAAGCGTGGGAGAATTAAAACAATTGTATAATAAATGCGATGAAAGATTATATGATTTATTTTCTTGTTGGATTTCGCAAATCCTAAAATGAGGCATAGAATAAATTTAATCCTATTTAAAAGGTATTTAAATTGATTTTGAGGTATATTTTGAGAAAAGCTTTTAACCTGTAGAAAGAGTTTTAGCTACTTTCAAAAGATTAGAAAGCATTTACGAGGGAGTAAATCCATCTTAAGTGGAACAGGTTCGTCAGCATTTGCATGCTTCAAATTAGTCATTCTAAGTTTGAAGCCTGGCATTGCTGAAATCAGATAAAAGTCTTTAAATCTATCAGGGAGAAAAAAATAGTGCAGACAAGCTTATAAGTTTTATAAATCGGTGCTCAATCCCTTGAAATTCTAAGTCTTATTAGAACAAAACTTATATAAATGGGATTGATTAATTCCCTATTAAAGCTCTTAACTCTTCAAAAGTATGTCCGATAATCTCAGTTAATTGTTCATAAATTAATATTTCTAAATAAATAAATAGTTAGAGAAAAAGAGCTTGTAAAAAGTATATTCATTTTTACAATCCTAACTATTAGTTCACACTATTCCTATATACATCTCGTTCAAATTTTCAATCATTAATAAAATACTTTTTATTCATCCACTCAAATTCAAATAAATTTTTCAAACTTGTAGGCTTTGATAATAGATGTTTATACAGTTTTTTTTTTCAAATATTAATACATTGAAAGTAAAATTAAGGAAACTTATAACATTTTATATGTGAACAGTTCGGTTTCGAATCAGCAGATGGCGCCACAAATATACTTTTCAGTTTTTTTTAAATTCCTACTATTAGTTCAAACTCATCCTATAGTAGCAGAAATTGACTGTAGAAATTTTTTTTACAAAAATTAATAGTTTTTTTTTTAAGAAAACAAAAGTTTACACATCAATAGAATTATTACAGGCGGTCATATTTTTAGGTGGTTCAAGATAAAGAGCCTTTGAAATACTAGCTTACAAAATTGAAATTCGGTTTGAAAAGATTCGAACCTTGAATTAACAGCAAAGAGCTTCTAAAATATATAATATTGCTAAGATTAAAACAATAGATTCAAATACAAATTTGGGGTTGATTAATAACTCTTAGACGATATATATGTCCGTTAATTTATCCCTCAAATGAAAAACTAATTATTAAGTCTAAAAAGAAATTTAGATCAGGTATATCAAATAGTGATACTAAGGTGTATTATTTATTAAATGTAAATTACACGCGGAAACAAAAGATAGAAAGAAAAGATTTAAAAAAAGATTAGACATATTTAAAAAAATATTTGTGTCGTATTTGTTTTTAGGAAGGATTTTAAAAAAATGATTTAAAAAAAATTTAAAAATGATTTAAACAAGGTGTCTCCAAAGTGAAGGGCAAGCTTTATTTTTCTTTAAATATTTCCCCTTGGCATACAGTTACAAGGTTTCTTTAAATAATTTTTGACATTATGTGAATAATCTTTAAATTCTCTTAAAATTATCTTAAAAATTTACACACACACACACACATTCGCGTGTGTTTACAAGTATAACACATAATTTAGTACTGATTTCATTTTGGAATTAGGTTCTAAGTGGGAAAACATAAGAGTAAATGAAAATCCAAAAGGGAAAATAAACAAGAATATGCTCAAATCGGATGAATATAAAACAAAATACAAAATATTCTCAATCAAAGTGGAATATTCAGCTATTAAAATTATACAATGGGGGCATTAGGAAACATATTTATTTTTCAAAATGCAAATAATTAAAATATAGAAACAAACCAACAAAAATTACAGTCTAAATAATGAGGGAAACAACATTGCCAATGTATTCACAAATCTATGTATGATCAAAACCTGAGAAAATAGATCAAGATATGTTATTATTTCATAGAAAATTCGTGAGTATACGTATTTTGGAAGCTAATTTAGTATATGGAAATATCAAATGCTTGTCATCGTGAATTTCAACTGTAGTAAAGGACACAGATCAATAGGCGAAATTTTGAAGCGTTTTAAATAGACTGTAAAGTTTCCATGCTAACTTAGAAACTGGGTAAGCTTAAAATTAGATTCAAAGTGGTTTCCATTAAGCATCTAAGAAGAGAAGAAAAAAATTCTTTAGTGTTCAGTATATTATTGAATAATTAATATAAATTATTCCATTGAGATGTAACTTTCCCCTTTCTCTTCATTTTTATAATATTATTTTGGAATATTTGAAGGAATCAAACCGACTAATTTTGTTGTTTCTTTGATAAGCCAATCGGTACATTTATTGCCATAAATTCTCGCATGACCTCAAACGAAAAGGAATGGGACTTGCACACCTCCTAATTGAATAACTTTTAGATTAAATTATGTTTTAACAATTATTCGACATTGAAGATTAATGTTATCTAAAGCATACAAAGGTAAAAGGTAATCACTGCAAATTAAGAAATTTGATTAAATGTATTCGATAATTGGTTTATGTAAAAAATATTAATCCTGAAATACATCTAATTCTATACTAGGCAATACCGTTGCCTAGTATAGAACCGAACTGACCGTTGCCAGTCTATAATATGAAATAAAATTCTCTAATTCTATACTAGGCATCTTACGCGATCAGCTTGTTGCCTAGATTGTTGACATTCTAGCTTGTATGTATGCATACATACACGACGGTCAGTTCGGTTCTATACTAGG
>JAOUZG010050968.1:4900108-4935537 GCA_026289955.1 Argiope argentata | reverse complement strand
AAAACTCATTTAGTAATTTGCTTGCAGTTGACAATTCCCAGTCTATAATATTAAATAAAAGTGGTTTCTGTGTCACTTTACGTTGCAACTTTTTTATATAGATTGGCGAGCTTCAATTTCAATAAAACCTTAATAAATAATAACTTTACTGTATATCTTACTACATCTATAAAGAAAATAACAGGAGAGTTTCTGGGAAATTGTTGCAGCAGATAGCATGGAAGTTGTTAATGCAGATAATAGGGAAGTTGTTAAAGCAAATTGTTAAAGATTATAATAGGGAATTTGTCAAAGCAGGTAACAGGGAAGTTTCAACAATATTTTTTCATGATAATTTAGTAAAGAGAATATCGTTCTGAAGTTCAAGAAAGAATATATAAGGGGGCGATATTATTAAAGAATATATAGAGTGGAGAGATTCAATTTCAACAAAACCTTGGAAAATAACAACTTTATTATAGATCTTACTACATCTATAAAGAAAATTGCAGGGGAGTTTTTAAAGCATATAACCGGGAAATTTTTAAACAGGGAAGTTGTTAAAGCAGATAACAAGGAAGTTGTTAAAGAATATAATAGGGAAGTTTTTTAAGCAGATAACTGGGAAGTTTCAACAATATTTTTTCATGATAAATTAGTTAAGAGAATATCGTTCTGAAGTTCAAATCCCTGTTGCACCTCATGGGCCTTGAAATTTACTAAAATCCCTTCGGTAGCGCGCGTCGCCATTTCTTATTTCTCAATCACATTGGTAGCACAAAATTGAACACTGTTTTCAAATGTCTGGAAATTCTGTTTGTATCTATGAGTGTAATTGAAAGATTTATTCACAATCGGCCCTCAAATCTGCCTATTCTATAATGCTTTGAGGGATATTATTCTCCTTGAAAGTTTCAAAAGAAAGCTGATCACATATATTCCATCAGTAAAATCTTATTTCCAGAAACATTTAGAAGAGAAGAAACAAAATATTTGCTGCTGCTCATGTGTTGGTAATTATTTAGTTCTTATATAGAAAACCGGGTACAAAAGCTCTTTAACAGACGCTAAGTTCAGGGGAAAGTATTATTGGAAAAAGTCCACCTCTAGTGTAAATTATCACATAAAAAGGTAACACGAACTTTCCCATGAATATATTTAGCAATTCTCTTATACAATACACAATAGTGTATATCTTGAAAAGTTCAGGGAAAGTTTTCAAAAGTAAAATGGAAACAAAAGGAAAATTTTTACATTCTAAGAAAACGAGGCTCATTTTGTTAAAAAAAGGAAAGAAAGGCTAATATCGGTATTTTGCATGGGGTTGTAAAATTGCAAAAATAGAGAAATTGCTTTATTTCAGCAGTTAGCTCAAATAAGTTCGGGGATTTTATATTTTACAAATTTGCCTGCGCTTTTGAAGACATTTTTTTAAAAAAAATATTTTTATTTTATTGATTTATGAAACCGATGCATTATTTTTACTGTAAATGTACTCATTATATGATATTAAATTCATGGATCTTTATGGAAAATAAATTAATTAAATTTATACGAAAAAAATTAATACGAATCAAATTCACAAATTCATGTGTTATTCCCTATTGCCAGATCAACCATTCAGAAGTTGAGAGATGCTTTTAATTCACCTGCTTCAACTTTAAGAAGTGATAAAGAAATTGCATTTGTGATGTCTTTATTTATTAATGAATATATTCATTGAATCGTAACCCTTCGGCTGCGTATCCCATGATTTCCGCGGGTAGGCAATCGGTCAGTGTTAGTTTTGAGATGCGAGATTTTTATTATATTTATATTATTATCACGTAAAATATAGAATTAATTCATTATTTTCTTTAAAAAAATACTCGAACTTATTTGCAAACATCGCATCTAAATAGGGATTTTAAAGAATTATATAGCCAAAGGTTTTAAGATTTCTTTTAAAGCAAGCGTTTACACAAAAAATCCTTTCCTTACACTAGAAATAAAAAAGAATTGCGTTATCTGAAAAAGATATGAATTCAATTTTTTTTAAAGAAATTGTAAATAATTCTCAATAATAATACATCATTTTATATTTAATAAATATCCGATTATTCATTAAAATATATTTTGTTATAAAACAAACAAACAAAATCGCGTAAACAAATCTTAAAATTGATGGCACAAATGTTTTCTTAGTGTTCCATTGCTCTTGAAATAGTTTAATATGGCCATGAGAACTAAAACAACTTATGACTTTCGAGAAGATTTTAATAAATTCATGAATAATTCTGTTTTTGGTAAAACATAAGAAATGTAAGAAAAATAATCGATGTAAAATTATGTTGTCATTAAAATCGAGTTAGAAAATTAATTTTTGAACCAAATTTTAAAACAAATATTTTCGATAAAAATGTATTTGGTGTTTACATGAGTAAAAAGGTATGTATAATCTTTTTTTTTGTCTTCTATATATTGTATTTTATACATGTGTTTTGTATGTAACTAATTAAAATTATGTATCTATTTGTATCATTACATTTGTTATAATATAATGAAGCAAAAAAAAGGAAAAATAGGTTAAGATAAAGTCTATGAATATATACAATTTCATTTTCAGTATTAAAATTGATTTTTTCGAGGATATGCTTAGAAATGGCTGATTACTTTTGTACCTCAAATTATCTAGAAAATGACAAACATCATGTTAGGAGCATATCCATAAATTTTGGTCAAAATTAAGGTCAGTAAAAATTATTGCATGAATTTGTTGAATTAAGATAAAATATACACTTGTGAAAATGGGAATCGCTTTTAAAAGTTTAGTACCCTAGTTCGCAAAACGTTATGCAAATGAGATTTTTTATTTTTTATTTTTTTATTTTCAAAGTTCTCATTTCTAAAGAAATATGTGTTGACCATTTTCTTTCAATTTTCTCTTATTTTAAAAAAAACCCGATAATCCACTTATTTGAGTAAATTTAGTGTTGACTTTTAAATATCCAATAAATGTCCAAAAATTAAATATCCAAAAATATTTCTAGAAGAGCAAACGATTTCTAATACTTCTCATCTCGTAGCGGTTACGAAGAGTGACGTCATACCACCATCGACATGAGAAAAGAGAAATGTCAGTGCTACCAAGAACTGCCCGATTGTTTACAAACAACTGATATATTTTTCGGAATCTTTATTCCAGTTTTCTAGTTATGTTTTAGACTTGCGTTTTTATGGATGATATCATTCATAAGAGCAGCTACACCTCTAACAGCTGGCGTGTATAAGTATCACCTGAAACTTTTTTCTAAACATGCACATAACTTCTAATTCAGTTTAAGATATTAAATACATCATTAAAGAATAATTCATCTTTTAATATAGTTTTAAAATGATTTTGATCTAGACCTATTGTATTTTATTTATTATTTATTAATTTTTTTCATTATTTTACAATCTAATTTAAATTCTTTTCAAGTTCAATTTTAATTATATTTTGTTTTTTGTGCCCACTTAAATCCCTTATAACACCTTCTTAACTTTTGAACAATATAGAGTCATAAAGGTGGTATCTAGATACAATAAAATAACACCACGCTATGTTTTGAATAAGCTTTGCCTCGCCCTCAGCTGGTAAACTCTATAGTTAATATTTTTATCTTGAAAAGGATACGTGAAATGTCAGTCACAAAGTTGTGAATGACATTTGATAAACCTCAAGCATTTTCAATTTAGCATGGAAGGAAACTTAGAACAAAAAGTTCAAAAGCATATTTGTTTAATCGCGATTTTCAAGTATGTGACTTTACAACGATTGCTAAAATTAGTGAAAAAAATCTAGTCACTCAGGATACCTTTACTTTTGGTGTTCTCTGTCATATTTAACACAAATAGGGGGACCTTTTTTGTTTTTGTTTGTAGAATTTTATCTGATGCATTAAACACAAGCAGCAATCATTCATTAGCAATAATGCTGACAGAATTTGTATAATGCAATTGCATTTTGAGTTGTTCATTCAAGAAAAAATATTTTAGGGTCAATAATACTAACGGAAGAGATATACGCACTTAAGTTTCGAGTTATTAACACAAAAAGAAAAATATGTTCAGGTCATTTTATAGATTAAAAAATATCGTTTTTTTTTCTTTTCGTTTGTGTCCTATATTGTCACGATCGGAAAACGAGAACAATCTAATGTGAATCTTAATCCTTCAGCATTAATGCATTAATATGCTCAATGCTTTTCGTTTTATTGATTCTTCTAGCATTTTCTTGTTAGTTTATTTCCAGCAGTTAAATTTAATAGCAAACAAATCTACTTACAATTTCCCTGAAAATTAATTTCGTATAAATATCTACATTAATGTAAGTTAGCTATTACAAAATATTTTCATTCTGTTCCCTTATTTATGAAGATTTTTTTGTTTCACACAGAAAGCAAAGAAACAAGATGCAAAAAAACACAAATTACCAACTTTAGATCCTCTCCTAAAATTTCTCTTAATCCAATAAAGCAGAAAATTAAATTGAGAGCTATAGGAAGCAAGGCGTCACTGTCAATTGCGGAGAAAACAGTGATGTCCAGAATATATTTTCCAATTTTAATAATAAAAAGGAGCTGAAAAAAATGCACGAATATTCAGCTTAAAGAAAAATTTACTAAAGTGATTATCTATAATCTGACTAATAACATTGATGAACAAGGAATTAAAGTTCGCATTGATAGGCCTAATAAGTTTATTAAAGTGAAATATACACTTTGAGAGAGAAAGGGAAATGCTTCTCAATTGGCTCCTGATTCTACCTTTCAATTTATAAAAAAATGAATAAAGCAATTATTCTAAACTACCCAGCCTACTCTCAATCTCAGAGTTTATAATAGACAAGTGCATTTTTGGATACAAGAAAGATAAACTGTCAATACCACTTTTTTCGTGATATCTGTTATAACAGGAAAACACGTGATTCTAGCTTTGTATCAGTGACTAAAGAAAATATAGCAAGAACGATTATGTTATTCCAATTATTACAAAATTACCAGTTTTGATCCTCGTTACTGTACAGTAGATGAAAGCTGCCATTGTTTCAGAAAGAAAGTCGAAATTTGTAGGAAAAGAGCAGTTTTCAGTTAGATTCTTCCCACCCTGAGTTTATTTAGTGACATGCTTTTGTTTTTTCCACATTGAAATTGTCAAGAAAATATTCTAAAGAATTTTCAGAATATACAAATTGACTTCCACGGACCAAGCTAAAACAAAAAAAATCTGTATAAAATCAATTGAAGTGCTAAAACTGCATATATACCGGTGTCCTGGCAATAGGGTAGCGCGTCTTCTCGTGATCTGGGCGCCTCGGGTTCTAGTCCCAATTCGGGCATGATTGTTCTTCTTAGTTCTATATGTAAGTATGTGACTGTGTCCCCCTATGAAAAGGAGCGGGCGAATTTGATGAGTGAGTAGCAAAAGTCTTACTCTTGGCCTTCTAGTTGGCGCTACTACAAAGAAACGCTATTTAGGCTTAATGGCTTATAATCTCAGTGAGCTTGTCCATGGCAAGTGCCATAAAAAACAACAATAACAACAAACTTGGTATATTTTTCATGCAAGAGCAACACATTGTAAATTAAAAATAGAGGGTATACTAAATCGTTAGTATCACAAGCTGTCAAAAAATGGGGGACTGAGATTATATCCATACCAACATACCTCAATCTAATTATTTTGTCAAAAAAGGAAACATGGTGGCTATTAAAGTGACTCAAGACTCCAAAGCTTCGTAATAATTTATTTTTATTTTTCATCCATGCTAACTTCAGAGATGCTCAGGAAAAACTAACGTAATCAATATCAAAATTTTGCCTAATATTTAATATTGACACATTTTAAGATCTAAGCCATAAGATTATAGAAGTAGAATCATGTAAAATTGGAATGAAAGCCTTATCAGAAAATCATTACAGAGAAACAACTCTTTACAACTGATAAAGACAACTCATTTTATCACTTTGAAACATGAAAAAAAGCGAAACGTTTCTGGATGCTTTTACGGAATGGAAAGTGCCAATGTAAATCATCGAAAGTCTTGTCCGCAAGGAACAGATTTAGGGATGCAACTATGGCTCATTTAGTGGCCTAATATTTTGGAATTTCATGAAAGATGACAGGCTTTAAATACAGTGTTCAAAAGGAGTTCTTCTGAAAGCATTTGCAGACAACTTTGAGTTCACTAATACTCGTAATAACAAAAAAAACCCCAGAAACTCCAAAAATTCGCAATAGACAAGCTTAAGAATTGTGAAGGTAAAAATAAAATACTGAATTCAATGGATAAAAGTAGCCACGTTTTTTTCAACAAACTTGTCAGATGAGCAACTAACTATCGATAAATTACATGGAAAAATAGATTGACGTATTTAAGCATTATAATATATGATAAACTAAGCTGGGTTCTTCGCGTAACATAAAAAGGTAAAAGTCCAAGGAAAAATATCAAAACATATGCAGAATATCAGGAAAAGTAGAATTAATGAAAGTTTCAGAAGGTGTCTTTACGAAGCAGTTATAGAAAGAACATTATATCGCGAAACAAGTGCTTTAGAATATAATATCCTGACTATACAGAAAGCCGGAGTCCATAGAATATTACTTTTTCTCTAAATCACAGGCATTTGGAAGATAAATACAGCCGCGTTTCTTCATTTAGTCACAGATCTTCCCTTTGAAAGTCAAGAGTATGCATATATATCCAAGTTGTTTGAGCAAGATTTACAGCGAAATTTTAATGCAATATTCAATTTAGAAGAATATGAAAGCAAAAAAAAAACATTGTTATCTTTATTCAACAAATTTGATCTGAAAAATCACATTTCATTTACCAAAGAATACAAACACGCAGAAGCGATGACTATACCATCTATACCAGATATTAGAGCGAAGCCATTACAATTTATACCTATGGAGAAAAACAGAAGACATGAAAGTTTGAGCTCAATATGCTGCTTCATGTAGTGAACTCATGTAATGTCGACAGTACTGAGACCTTTCTGCAATATAATGAAAATATTTATGTATTGCAAATTTAATATTATGTTCATTTCCCGTGAATGACTTCAATATATAGGGTTAACAAGAAATAAGTTACTCACTTCAGATACCTCTAAAATGAGTTCTATTGCTCCAAATGAGATATAATTTGAACAACAAATTATTGACATGATGCTCTCAACATTTATTAAATAAAACAAATAGTACAAAAACTCACTGTAAAGTGGCTTTACTCATAAAACCATTTAATATGGATTATAATTTTTAAATTAAATAAAGTTAAAATTGCTCAGTATGTCTACTTTCATTTTCAATATCATGCTCTAATCGGAGAACCGTGCTCTCTATATATGACAGGAGTGAGTCTGCTGGAATCTTAAGAATTCGACACCAAATGTTGTCCTTGAGATGTGGTAGACATGACAGCGCTTGAAGGTAAGTATTTTCCTTCATATAACCCCACAACCAAAACTCTCAAGGTATAATGTTTGGCGATTGAGAAGGCCATGCTATTAATAAATGAAGGCAGATAACCCGTGCTTCTATTAAATGCTGTATTACCAATGGCTTTAAGCGATGATCAGTATGAAGTAGTGCACGATCCTGCATGAAATTATGTCTGGAAGGCATTAAAGCTATAAAAGAGTTGGGATTACAAAATCCCTCAGCATTTCATGGTACCGGTGTCCAGTGACGGAGCAGGTTTGGATTCCAATTGAAGTAATATCTTCAAAAAATATGTTTTATCTTAAAAAAATCAGAGGGCAAAGATTGTTCTTTGAAAACGTGAGGGTTTTCCTTTGACTAAATTATGGGTGTTAACTTGCCAATTGAGGGAACAGTGGGCCTCATTACTGCACATAATTATCCATGGTCAAGTTGAGTTAACCATCCTTCGAGAAAGGAACTGAAGGGTAAAATTTATCGAGTATCTAATTCCCCTTGCTACAACAGGCTTACAGACTTGATTTTATATAGATAACTATTTTTGTACAGTTGAATACGGCATATCAAGAACATGGAAGACAACTGTAAAAACTCTCAAGCTTATACGCCTACTTATGCTTATGTTGAGACTCAAGCTTATGTTACGTGTGCGCTCCTTTACATCAACATTCAGTCAGCAGCTGATGTGAACGAGTGCAGACGCAACATTTTCGACGCAAGAAGACGGGATTTTTTTCATCCTCTACTTGGTAAAATGTAAAGTTGCTCAGTTTTTTTTCTTCAAATTTTTGCATCACTTTGCCTATGTCACCTAGAGATATTGAACCTCTTTGAATCTTCTTCATACGACGAAATTCGTTCAGAGATATAATGGAGTTTTGTTGGTTCTGAGAGAACAATTTCATCAATAGCACCTTTTCTTGCAACATAGGCATGACGAATAGAGAATAAACTAATTTTCGGGCAGAATTGTATTTTTTATCTAAAAAAATAGCAATAGACAAGCGCTGTCACGCTAATTATATTTCAAATTTTCAATATATGCAAATAAATGCCATTTGTGTTACACCGCCATCTATTGGTAAATTTTTGTACTAAATGTTTAAGATTAATAAATGCAAAGAGCCTCATTTTGATAATCTGTTGTTCAAATTTTAACTTATTTAGACCAACAGCCAACAGAAAGCATTTTAGAGCCCTTTTAAGTGGGTAACTTATTTCTTGCTAATATTGTATTTAGAGATAATTATACATCGGAATTCTTGCAGCTGAGTTATCACTGTACCACCGACTCGTCAAATTAATAACCTAGAGATCTAAATGGCCAGACTTTATAAAAGGAAAATGAGCAAATATTTTGTCTTTGAGTCAAACAATTAATGAAGTTATGAAGCCCTCTGATACAGTAATGCAATTTTGTTTTTGTTAGGAAATCTGGAATTTGGGATTTAAATTAAAACAGATAATATAAAAGCTTCCTTATTTTTTAACTGTCCAGTGAAAGGGAATATATTTGTCAGGGATGCCGATTAATACATGTATAGAACGAGGTCTCCTACTTTCCTGGAAAATAGTGGAAAGTCTAGCGCACGGTCCAAGTCCAATGAATAATGAATAGTATTCTTTTGAAATTGATCCTTCTTTTTACCTTAAAATATAGGGAATCTGGATTTGAATGTGGCGATTTAATGAATTGTGACCAGGGTTACAAGATTGGACTTAAACCTATTGACAAAATCGAGAAGAAAAGTCAACGTGAAAGAGGTTTGGAATTCTATAGGAGAGAGATGGAAAAGTATAGGAGTAAAATCTCTGAATTAAACTTGGCATCCGTTATAGCATTCTTATAAAAGCAATTTTATATTGTTTTATATCATATTGCCATTTCTTCAGTAAACCCAGATTAAAGATGTATATTTAATGATCAAATATCATTCATTTGCTATGTAACTTATAGAAAATGTAATTCTGCAATAATTTTTCCATTAACAAAATCCGTAATCAATTATAGAAGTATTAGTATAAAACTACATTCTCCCAACCACTAGCTTTATTTATAAATAAACAATAAGATTCATCAGTATATTAGAAAAGTGTAAGTTATGGATTTTATATAAATGAATATTTCTTAATGTGGAATATAAAAACAAAGCGACAAAAAGGTTTAAAATGCATTCTTATTTCACCTAACTTCGGAGTTTAAAAAAGCTATTTGGTTTCACATAAAACTGAAAAAAAATCCACATAGGCCCTTTAATTACAAAAAACATCGAAGAAAGATAAACTTGATCTAATAATTAGTTACTGAGATAATGGGTGTTACGTAAATAGTGCCATTTTGGAGGGATAGGGGTTGGAAATAGTTTCATGAGGATGCTTTCGGGGGTGATTTGGAGACTTTAAAAAAATACTCCTCTAGTAGTTGTCTATGAATGAAGTGAAAGTAGGTATTACATTAAATTTTTCAGTTTCAAAACTTTCATTAACTGAGCTGTTACGTTCAAGTCTTTCCCTTCATACGTTCTTCATTTCAGTCTTCGATCAAATAATAACTACTCCTGTAAAATTTGATAATCCAGTGTGTATGCAGCAAAATGTCGTCTAACTGTCTCCAGGTATTTAAAAATTTCTACTGAAGGAAATAAATCACAATGATAAAATTATCCTCAGAAACAATTTATCAAGAACCAGAATTCTGTTTTTAATGCGGGGAGAACGATCATTTTGAACGGATTTAAAAATACAGAAACTCAAAATTCATTCAATTAATTTATTATATATGTTGCATTTTTATGGTTTTACATTTTTATTATGATTTTATGAATTTACATTTTTATTATGTTTTTAGCCTGAACGTCATTTATTTCCTTGTATGTGTTTTGAGATCTATCTTTCATTACGTAATATGCCAAAATTATTTGTAATATTCTTTAAAAATAAAATTAATCTGTGACCTTCATGACCTTGAGGTCTAAAAATGAGAATATAGGTAGTGTAAATCTAGTAAAGCTGAAAATGAAACCTCAAAAATATACAAAAGGCTTTAAGAAATGTGTTGTGAAAAATAGCATGCAATCCGAATGTTGTAAAAATTGTTTGTTTTATAATAATAAACATTACAGAACAATGAAATAACTTCGGGGCACTTTATGTATAAATGCACATTTTATAAATATATATATTATTGAAATCGAATTTGATGAAATTCCGACTTTCTGATGAAGAGTTTTGTGAAATCTATAGATGTTTAAAAGTATGGTACAGACTCAAAGCATATTGGAAATATGAGAAACAAATTCTGATAATATACAAATTTACTTTTCTTCTGAATTTTAAAATAAATTTTCATAGGCGACATTCACACAATTTTTTTCCTAAATTATTTAAGCTTTAAAGAGAGAGAGTGGGAGAAGAAGTGATAATATTTTAATTCTGCAGAACTTTCGACGATGTTATCTATCAATCCCATATTTTAGAAAAGGTAAAACAACAAACTCAATATCTTTCTTCTAAATATTTAAAGACAAAATAAAAATTATTCAAAATCTGAGAGTTTTCCACCGATCTGCTAAATGTCATATACTCTCCTAATTTCATATGAAAACAATACCTTTTCCCTTAAACCTTTTAAGGCGCTTGTTTGTTTAATTTTTTTCTTTAATTATAATTTATTGCTGAAAGCATTTCATTTTCATTTGGGTATTCATTTATATGTACTGATTCATGGGGCTTTTCGAAACGGATCTTACACATAGTTTCACTTTTCTTGTCATTTTTCAAGTTTAGGCACCGTTTGAGATACTTCTCTGATTTAACCATAATCGTTTTAGAGCTTTGATATCAAATGCGATAATATTATCATCATTTTTATCAAGACATTATGAAAATGGATCCATCTAATTCAGTTTTAGCATCGATTCTCAGATAGAAACTCGATCCATGAAATTTACCCCCGTTAAATCAATCATATTTTATTTAATAAAGGATTTTTGTTTTGTTTTGTATCCAGATTTCATCGTATGAGTTTGAACTGCAGAGGGGTTGATTTTTAATTTCCGATAATAAAGCATTTTATTTCTTTAAGATTTCATAGACTATGTCTTTCATTTACCTACCATATCTAAATGCACAGATCAGCTATTTCAAATTATATCAGGTATTTCAGGTGGAAAATAGCTAAAGCAGCTGGAGAGTGCGTGTTTTGAAGCTTTGTATTATAACCTATTGAGTTTTTATAGATTCTTTTTTTATCTTTTACTCGTAGGAAAAAAATATACATAAAAATTTTAGACTGCGAGATTTTGATTGATATTCACGTTTTATATGATGAATGACCGAGATAAATATCCATCATGAGTACAAAAAATTCTATTTTGGTATTATGATAGTCTGTCCTTGAAATCGATTACTCAAAATGGAGTGATGGAGAATGTATGATATTAGGTTAGATAAGTTTTAAGAGAAATCATTTACCAAAACGAGATTATTTAGACCTGTTTAAATTGTTAGGTGAAGTTATCCGATAGAATATTTGTCCATCATTTGGAAAAAGTGTAGGATAACCTGAAATAAAACAAGATAAATAGACGAAATATCATATAGACTTTTTATCCCTAGAATTTTAAATCTTTCTGAAGTTTTGAGCAACATTCATCACCCTATTGACTGTTTACTTGTATATTGATCTGTAAGTGAATGTTGTTACTCAACAAGTTATTAGATGAATATAAAGGAATTAATAATTAAAGTTGTGTATATATATCAAATTTTAGACTAAATCTGTCGAAAGAAATATTATCTGGCTGTATGTATACTCAATAATGAAAAAAAAAAGGTAGTTGAATGAATTTGATGATGTCAAAATTTAGTGCTGTGGTAAACCTTAGAACCTTGGATAAATCATTGAACAGAAAGATGGTGAAATTTCAAGATTTATTTTCTTCCCAATGACGAAATTTTTAAAAAAATTGTTACACCATATTGTGGAAGTAAACTCAACAGTCAAGGAAAGAAAGTCGCCATTAGTTGTCATGATTTTCGAAATATATAGAATTTCATTCCATTTGTGTTCAGAATGAAGTAAGTTTTCACTGAATTTTTTTAAAACTTAACACTTTTTAATGGTATTATAACTTTGCAATAATATTTGAATGTGTATCTAGTGCCAAATATTACCAGAGATTTTTGGATATACAGTGGATGAACAAAATAAGGGGAGCACTTCCATAGTATTTGTGAAAAGATCTATTTATCAACCAGGAATGCACTATTATTCTTATCTATTTATGTAGTGAATCTATTAGAATACCTTGAGGAAATAGTTATGTGTTTAGAGTTACTAGGAATTTCACTTTACAGTGCAGAAAGTCCGACGAACTTTTAGGACGTCGAATTATGGATCCTCATTTAGATGAATTATTGAGGATCACGACATTTAATATTATGGGAGGTTTTTGAAATACAGTATCAAAGGCCATGATAGAATCTCTATGCTATAAAAGGGGTTTCAGAGGGTAATAATTAAAGACAAATGTCAAAACTTAGATGAGGAGATTGTTGTTGCTTTAGCTTATAATGAGCTTCAAAAAGAAGAGTACAAAAGAAAAATGACTGTCAAACGCATCTGTCATCAGCAAATTACAATTCTTAATAAAAACAGCTTGAACCAAACGTAAGCAGGAAAAAACCAAACAATGGCAGTATGCCCATAGATTTGCAAAATGATGTATTACTCAGCCGGAAAAGTTATCATCATTTTTTTCTATTCATGTAATGAATCAATTAGTATACCAATTAGTATACTTTTCGAAATACAGCATCGAAGGCCAGGATAGTTTCTCTATGTTAATAAAAAGGGTTTCAGATTATAATAATTATAGAAAAAAGTCAAAGTTAAGGTGAGATTATTGCTATTGTTAAAGCATATAGGGAGTATAAAAAGAAGAAGACAGAAGAAATATGACTGCCGAACTCATCCGTCATCAACAAATTACAATATCTAATAAAAACAGTTTGAACCAAACATATACAAGGAAAAATCTGCTACAAAGCATTAATGAATGCTTTGTATTCGCATCAGCAATCTGACTGATGTGAATCCAAAACATTCCTTCAAGTAGTACCATCACCATAACCTAGCAAAATATAACCTAATATACTTAGTAAGGTGGAAGAAAGTGATACGATTTAATGACTCGTCTTTTATGTTGTTTCCCACAACATGACATGTGAAAGTAGGAAAAATGCTTTCACAAGCGTAAGGTTCGGACTACTTTCTACCTATTGTGAAGTATAGTGTCGATTTTATGACTTTTTGGACAATGATATCATAGTAATCATCTCTATTATCACTCTGGTAAATCGAAAAAACGCGAATGGCTGTGTATTTTTAACCCATTATACGAAAGCAGTGTGTTTGTAGTGAAAATTGGTATGTTTTTTATCATTTTCTTCTTTAAACATCTATTTTTGAAAGATATCCTTCACAATTATCCCAATAATTTATTTGCGGATGGGTTTATGAAATATTATGCTTATAAACTTTAGAGATCCACGCAGTAGGATTCCAAATTCGTATAGATAATTCTCTTCTCCTCTATTCCCTGCCATATTAATATAGATATAAACCACTACACTTCAAAATTTTGTGATAGAAATTTTTTAATTATTTTTAATGTTTAAATGCTTACTTTAAAAATTTAATTATAAATTAACATTTACTTATTAATTTATTATTATTATTTATAATTAATTTTGTTATTTATTATTTATTATTAATTAATTAATTATTTAATGTTTTAATGTTTAATTTTTAATGTAAAAATGCTTTGTTTTAAAATTTTTAATTTAATTGCGTCAATAAAGATATTTGTAAATTACAAATGTTATGAATGAGGAAAGATCCTTTTTGCTGCTTGTGTTATCAAACCTTTTGGAAAAAGAGCTCTATTATACCAGTTAGTATTTTCGACAGGATTTTTTAATAACCCTTTAAGGTTCTAGCATTTGATATATTTACAACTAATTACCTTTAGTTCTAATAAAATTATATAATATTGTAGATAACATACAATTATTCATCCCGTTATGAAGAAATCAGTGAAAAAAAGACAATGGTCTATTTATACTTAAACAAATGAGTAAGATCATAATTATATTTAAGACAAACGTTTCCAAGAGAGAGAAAGAAAACCATCTCTTGTTGGAGAACTAATTAAAAACTTTTATAATTCTTGTGCAGGAAACTTTCATTTATTTGTGATAATTTCATCAAAATCCATATATACCACCCAGATTATTAGCTTTATTAAGAAAGTTTAATAGATGCATTTAAACATGAGAAAGCAATAATATTTCTTTTGAATTAGCGTGATAAAGTCGAACCGCTTCAGTCATTACAAATTAAATTCACATAATGAAATTATTTCGTAAAAAAATGTAATTTCTATCTTTTGGTCGAAATATAATATTTATACCTTTCTACAGATGTTATATTAGAATTTTTCAGTAGATATATTTGGTGAAAATAGCCATCTTGCTGATGAAATCTTGCGAAAACAGAAATCTTTCCGAAAAAATATATATTCAAATTTATTTCAGCCTTTGAAGTTCTTTATCTGCCTCAAAAGGAAGATCTTTCATCATCTGTCACTCTGCGTTATTCTTAGGCAGAAATTCTTTAACTGTAACGAGTTGAAAGAACTTTGAAAGAATTCTTTGACTTAAAATTATCAGAATTTTATGTATGAAGAGTCCTTTGACTAATTTAATCAAAAAGTTTCTGGGAATGTGATCTCAATTATACAGAGCATTGGTTTTGATTTTTTAAAATTCAAATTTTACGTATGGTGAACTCTAAGTATTTTGATTTTCTTTTGTACCTCAGAAGTTGATGTTTTTTTAAAACTTTGAAACAACTCGTGGTACGAGCCTGAAATAAATTCTCAACTTTAATTCTAACACAAAAACTCTGAATTTTATATAGCAATATAAAATTTATTCCTATACAAATATTAATTTTTTTTTTCATTTTTCCTTTCAAAAATTGATTTTGTTGAAATGATAAATGATAATGCATGTATTTTTTGTCTAATAACAATGCATAACTCGTTTTATAACCAAAGATAGACAAATATTTCTTTACGAAAAATGAGCAATCTTGTTTTTAAGAGAATTTAAAAACTTTTATAAAATAGGGAATTACATGGAAATATTAACTCATTTTTAGGTAAGTCATCTTGATGAAATGTGTTCAAAAGTTTACTAATATAAGAATAGAATTGAATTTTTTAATAAGGTTTTCATTTTCTTTACTTTCACGGGAATATTTCACATCACGAAGTAAAATATCTCTTTGAAGAAGTGAAAGGAAATTTCTTCATATTACTTTTGAGAATTGATAATTTAATTAAAATTCAGTAAATTGTAGAAACTATCAATCCCCGAAATAAAGTCAGGAAAATATCCTGATTTTTCACAGAATATCATAAATTTACTGTTTTCCTTTAAACACACTTGGGACTTTTAATTTTATGTATGCCACTTAATGGTATAACTCAATATGTTAATCGTATAACAGGCAATGATTTAATAATGGAGCAAGTTTTGATGCATGTTAATCAAAAGCGTATAACAGTTATATACGCAGAAAATTATAGGAAAATGTTGAATGATATTGTGTTTATATACTTAGCATAGAATACATGATAGCATGTGTTTATATAAAAGGTGATGTAAATTTCAAGAAATAGGTAATATTCTACCGAAAACTTTAGCTTTTTAAATGATTATTAAAATAAGAAAACATATAATAAGTTATACAATTATCCGAATCATGTGACGTATTTTTCATTGTATGTACTGAATTTATATCTCTATAAACGATTAATGATTGAAATGCAATAGGTTTATTTGTTTATTTCTGGTCAACCATTTCAGTGATGCAATATTATTTAATAAAGCGCATATTTAAGAAATTTTTTGGTAGTGTGCCAATATAATAGACGTGCATGGTGAGATTTTAATAACTTTGTAAAATAATATTCTTATTCATTTATTATCAATAATCTCAAGTTAATAATATTTAAATCAGTCAACAATTTTTACAAAGAGAAATGCCATAGTTTAGAATTATAATGGAAGTTAATTTCATGTTTTATGGCAAATTTAAAATTATCTTATAAATTTCTTAAATCGTTTACTTTTATCTGGATTTTACAGATAGTTTTCTTGTATTTTATGTCTCCCAAACTCAATAACCCATCGACATTGAATTAAATGGGTTTAGTCTATTCTGTGTGGTTATTTTTTAAAAAGCTGCAGTCATTAAAAAAAATAATCAGACAGAGAGTTCGATTCTGTGATGCGCATAAATATCATGCATTTGTTCATCATATCCAATAAACTCAACTAGCATACGACCAGAGTTACAGAGGGGTTATCCCCTAATTCTGAGCACCTGGGGGTAGAATGAATGAACGTCGTTGTGACAGCTGGAGGTGGGAAACTGAGGTTGAATCCTAAGGGGTATCATCCAGCCTCCTCCTCCATTGGGGTATCATGCTACCCCTCCTGTAGGAGGTGAATTCAGTCCCTGGAGTGGCTTCTCATCAACGCGTTCATAGTGCACTCCACTTGATAGGGGTCCAGTTAAGGTATAAAGATCATTCTCCATTCTGCGAGGCTCAGATGGAAATTTATCAAATCAAAATCGCAACCTCAATGCCGTTGCGTGCATGAAAGGGAAAGTGACGCTTTTGGGCTTTTAGTCATGAAGCAGAAGATGGATCGCATTGACTTATTCTGACGAAAGGGGGCGATTTCTTTTTTATTTATCAGCTCATGAACTGTGTTTATTGGATTTATCTTTTTAGCAAAGAAAAATGTTTAACCATTGAAGGAAACATTTTATTTGGTATTACTTAATAGATGTTTATTAATATTTTACCATTATTTGCTATGATTTGGAATGATGGAAATGTGCTCAGGTAAATTTATAGAATTGAGTATCATTTCTAGGATTAAATTTTTTTAGAAAAAAAATAGTGTAATATTTATAATGTATTTAAAAATTTAGGAATCCATTTTCAGGATTTTCAGCTTTTTTTAAATTGATGAGCCCTTGATATGTGCAAAAATTTAACCAATGATAGTTAGTTAATAAGGATTAAAGTGGTTCCATTTCTTGCGAAAAGAATTGTCTGAAAATCTATTGAGAATATCATTTTATTACAAGCAGGCAAGCATAATAATACAAAACCTTTGACTTCGTCAGTATCACGTGACAATGTGCAAATCACAAATACTTATTCCACTGGTATATTTACAAAAGCGGCAATCAAGAGCAGCAAGTTTACAATATCAAATCACCTTCACTACAATATTAAATTGTTTACTGATCACTAGAGATGAGAATACACAAAAATGTTCATACTATCGTAGACGTTACAAGCACTCCTACACCAACCACAAAGCATCGCTTCCATTGAACCTGGTAATTTAATTAACAACAGGATTACGCCACTAAATATCATGCACAATACAATTCACAGATACACACACACACATATATATATAGGATAGTATGTATGAATATATTTTCAGTACGTGTCACCATAAACTGACTTTTGGAATGATCCACCGGTATAGTCAATAATTACTTTGCGGATTTCCAGCCGGTTTTCAGTCCAGAAAAAGTAACTTTTTCGGTGTAGGTGTGCAGGTGAATTCAACAGTCGGAGTCACTGCTTTCATGTTCTGTCATGTCCTGTCATCCTTGCTGCTAATATCTTCTGACTTCCACTGAAGCTTGAACATTTGCTCATTTGAAAGGAAATAGTAAAATAGTCGTTATACAAAAATCTTAACCTTTTTTTTTCTGTAAGTTTTTTAAGTTGTGGTATTGGTACACAAAAGCAATGTTTTTGTACATGAGAGACATATATATAATGTATGTTATGTGTTTATATCGATATATATATCTGTCAGCAGGTGTATGTGTATATATATATATAATCATGTATGTATTGAATCTTCACATTCGGTATATGCCATATTTGAAACGATTTATTGACCTACTTTTCTATATATTAATTTAATTTCAATTACGTTTAGCAGCTATACATGTTGCTTTTGCAGTGAGATGCTTTGACCTACAGCTGATGTGATTAGGGTGAAAGGGTTACAATTTTTTCTATGCACCTAGCAGTAAAATAGATACTATCTAGCTCTGTATTCTCTCCGATAATTTTTGATGCGAATTTCCTTTTGGTGTGTTACCATCTCTTTATAATAGCAATGTAAAACTACAATTTCACTCATTTGGTTATCGCAATAAGTTTGTCTTTGGATGTAGAAAAAGGGTAAAAGTGCGATTTCAATGGAGTTGGTGCATCGACTCTTTATCGTAATGAAGCTCAGAATAGCAACAGTATAGAAAAACCGCAGATTGGACGAGTCTACTTAGTCCTAGAATGACAGGCTGTACTCTCCTATTCAATACCTGCAGCAATACGATACATTGATAATAATCTAACCTACCACGTACCATGAATTCGAATTACAAACGAACACATGGGAATAAATTAGTGTAAAAGTCAATGAATGACGCTAACAGCTCTGTTTCTTCTAAATAAAACAATTATCCAGTCTTCCGTGAAACCTGGAAACATTTATGAGTTAATACACTTATTCGAGTACAAATAAACACATATGATATTGAGTCAAAAGGATTTCACAAGTAGTTCCGAAATCCAGCCATTGTCAATTTAAGGGAAAAACCTCAACTCGTTTCGAATGACTTAAATACTTTTATTTAGTTTTGGCATTGAAAAATAGCTTTGAAAAAATATATAAGTAAATAAATTGGATTTTACCTGACTTTAAAAATATCAAAAAATAAAATATAGTTAGAAATTATGGGTTTATTTAAAGCTTTTCAGTTTTTCTACAGGTTTAATGTCAGCCTGTTAGAAGTTTTAAATAATCTAAAAGGGTCAAAAACGGGTTAATATATTGTAATTTATATTATGCATAAATAATATTTGATGGAGTTCATTGCATTCAATTGCACATTTCATTATATTAGTAATTTTTAAGAATAGGAGCAAATTCCTAAACGAAAGATAATTTTCGCGATTTAGAAAGTTGGCAGCCAAGAAGTGTTTAAAAAAATGTTTCCAATTCTGATTCCTTTTATTGAAATATTAGCAACATATGGAAAGATATAGAACACAAATAAATTTTCCCATGAGACCAATTAATTTGAAAGATAATGTTACAATAATTCTTGATGAAATTGCTTATATGCAAGGGCATGTTCAAAGTAATCTGACTTCTTTTTTTCTCAATTATAGTATATAAATCATATAAAAGTAATTAGCTTTTTCCACTGCAACTTACACCAATGTTTTTATTCTAACAAAAATATAAATATTCCATTAAATTTTGAAACGCAATGCAGTCTGTTAATTCTAAAAAAATGCTTTTCATTTTTATTTTGCTATCGTGATACGATTTCAGTAATATCTTCTTCTTTAATACCTTCATAAGATTAAGACAAGTAAGCTGACTGATGAAATTTTTCCAATGTAAGAAGCTATATGTTTACTTAGTAATTAGTTTAATTAAAAAGAGATTTACTGCAATTTTGAATATTAAATTTCCTTGTTATTTTATTTCATAACAACTGTTAGAAAACCCATCTAATGATTAATCTGTCTATCTATTTTATTTAAATACGTCTATGGTAAATAGACAGCTATAAATAGCATATCATCACAGTATCTGTAATATCATATTGTTTTCCAAGCTATCATCTATGTCTAAAAATTAAAACATCAAAAATAGATATGTTTCCTAAACAATGACGTAAAATTCATCATCGACGGAATTTTAAACTACCTTTGAGACCCTTTATTTAACTGTCGCCACTTTTTTTCGCGTTTACGTTCCAATTTTCCCTTCATCGAAATCATCAGTAATATTTTGTAAGTAAACATTTTTTTTCATCATATCTAATCTATTACTTTTACGTTTCATCTTCTTTTACCCTGTATAAAAATGGTATATGAGATGACACAAAATATTACAAAGAACTCCACTCTGTCCTTTTAATAAGCGATTATATAAACATCTGTAGGATATTAAAGACTAAATGGCTTCTTCGCTTCTGTTTAAATGGGAAAAATGTACTGATAACATAATATTTTATGATTCATGTAAGATTTGCATTGATTTATTTTCATATAAGCAATTTCTGCCCAAATTCTTGTGCTTGGTAGTATGAAGAGCCCATAAAATGTAGATGAGAAAAAATAAGATTATGTTGGTGCAAATCTTTTAATATTGGATATGTGTGTATCATTCTGATGACCCACTAGGAGATGATCTTTTTCAGCCTCAAAATAACAGTCACTGGACAATTATTTCTACAGTAAATGAAAAAATTACTGATGCAGAAAAGATGTTTAGTGCAAGTTTACATTATGGTTTTTTGCCACTATAATACAATGTTCGGTAAATGAAAATATCTTAGTAATGTTAATAACGAATTTCTTAATTATGAGGAAATATATCAATTTAAGAAGCATGAATTGTATGCTTAAAGACTTTTAGTTCCCGTTATTTGCATTTTTTTAAAACAAGATATGGTTAAACTTAAATTGCGAATCATGAAAAAAAATGTTTTTCATTCTTCAGTATTAGGAAATAACTAATTATTTAATTTCGAATTAAAAAACTGTCACCGACACCGAAACAAAACATGTTCAACTCTATTTTTGAAAGTTTTGACAGTTGGTTTTTTTTCAGATACTTAAAAAATGAGATTTAATAAGAACTTTTAAGAACTTAAATCAGAAATCTTCTAACATTTACGGATGCTCAAAAACAGAGAACCCTACAGTAAAATTACAAAAATTTCATTTATCATAAAAGTAGCAGCAATGGGAATATCCAAGTCAAGGTATTTTAATTAACTTCTTCACAAAAACTTGAAGTAACTGAAAATGTTTTACATAATTATATAATTAATAGTGGTATGTTCGAGTTTATTGTTTGTGTAGCTCAATTACATTAGTGAATATTGGTAATTACCATAGAATAGATAACTGGTGAATTACCAATAAACTTAACATATTTGCTCTAAGCCAGTGTCGACTTCATAATTGTGCTGTAGAATTGACATGAAGCTGTATGTCCAGACTGCAGTAGAAAAGTTCTTACAGTACAAAAAATGTTAACATTTTCAATGCTGATAAAGCTCAGAATGAAAATTCTGCTCTCTGAAGGGTCCTAATAATACAGCAGTTTGGTTCAGTTATCTCATCTGAACACACTCTAAGAAATATTTTTTATGAAAATGAAGTATATATCTTATTTAATAATATATATTTAACTAAACTGAAGTAATTTTTTCTAATAACTAAGTTAATTACTATTAATAAAAATATATCAGTTCTAATATCCTTAAAGATAAACCCCTTTACATTCCTTAATACTACTGATAAAATAAAACTGATTTTGAGTGACTAAAAAAATATTTTTAATGATAGTTAATTATTGCCTCACATCATTTTCTAAAATTAAATTACGTTCAGTTAACGAATTATCGTAGCCATATACATCTTAATATATTAATAACCTCTCATGGTTCAATTTCTCGTTTATTGAATAAACTCAATATACTATTATTTGTTTTCATATTTTCACATTTTTATGCGTCAAAAATTTATTCAATTAAAATAATTCTTTGTTTCTAAATAGTGGTTTTGGATGAATTGTAAATGCTTATTTAATATATTTATTGTCATTAAATTTTTGCCTAATATTTTTTAACATCTGTTTTGATGACTGAAAGAAAAAGTTATGTTCTGACCCACTTTTAGTGCTATTGGGAAAATAATGTTCCCTTTTGGAGAAACAGAAAGCTGCATGCTAATTAAAGTGCTAATCACTATGTAGCTCAAAGTAAAGATTAAGCTTCATTTCAGAAGATGATGTAAATGACAGTTTTCTTTAAGGCATATAATTTATGAAAAGCTCTTTACAACAGCGCTCATCCTAAATTTGATATCTTTCCATTTCTGCTATTCCACGAATATTATTGATCATAACTTTTCAGTATAAAACACAACTCCTTTCTTATCATCAAATCATAGACTTCGCTTCTTAACTTAATAAAAACTATTAGGAACATAGTTTCTTTAAGTATTTGTTCTTTGCACTGCTTAATGTATTAACAAGGTCAGTTCATACTTTTTAATGGTAGAATACCAGCTGATCGTAAAACAGATTTCCATTAGAATCATATCTTTTTCATCATAAGCTGGGCATACTATATCATAGAAATAATGCAATGTTATTCCACCTTTTGATGAAATGCAATAAGGAAAATATTTTTTATACTATAATAATCTTGATTTTTACCTAAAATTAAAAATTCTTCTAAGTAGATTTCACTTCATTGAGGTCATAAGAGATATTCATTAGTTAAAGATGCATGAAGATTTGAGATTCAATGATTTTATGTATTCGTAATTTATACTAAATGTTTATTTTAGAATATATAGAAATTGGAAGTTTAGGCTAAATATTCTCTAAGTAGTCTATAAAAAAATGAATATGAAATTTCTGAATTCTAAAAAGAAAGTTATAGAATTTAAGCTACTCATAAAATTTTTTAATATTTAGGTAGTATTGATTAGAATCTGATAATTTTGAAGAATTAAATATGAAAATTTAAAATGAAATTTAAAATATGCGCACCATAACCACAGCTTATTATAAAAAGGATATGTAACATAAATTAGAGATTCTCTCTTGATATTAAGTTCCGTACAGACAAGTCTTGTCAAGTTATAAATTCAGGTAAACTTCGAACAGTAAAAAATAAAGAAATTAAACTGATAACTTTTATACGATGCACAAATTAAAATACACAATTTATAAATGTATAAATATATACATATATTTTATGATATTTAACTGGTTTCATCACTATTCCTGTTTTGTTTAGTTACATAAGATCGTTAAAATACTGTCAGAAATTGATAAAAGTGAATTTTCTCATAAAAATATTTGTTACATCACAATTTAAAACTATACAAATATAAGCAGTCAATGCACGCAATCATAAAACTGTTAATAATTCGTATAAAAGTAAATGATATAAACAAATGCATGTAATACATTATTTGATAAAAGATTAACTAGTTATCTATAAAAAAAGAGCGCTCACTAATGAAGCATTACTGCAATTAATAATGAAAAAAATTCTGAAAGAAAACTTAACACTTTTCTAAAAAATTACTGTTTATTTTTTAAATGAATAAAGTGAAAAGAATTGTGTTTGCTTATTAACTATTAAACTTATTTTATCTTGGGACATGATCACTTAGAATTAAGAAAAATTTAATGTAACGGGTTTTGAGCTAAGAAAATATACAAAATGTCTAGTTTCTTATGGCCTAAAGAATCAATTTAATTTTATTTAATCTCTATTATAAGATATTTATTATGCGAATCTTTTCTTGTTATGAGCGCATTTTTCTCTTTTGTAAAATATAACTATTTCTTAAAAATCGCGGCTGATTTTAAGTTCGTGGTTTACAGAAAGTTATTTTTCTGAATGCTCAAAATATTTATCTAAATAACAAAATTTAGTGACAAAAACTGACAAAAATCTAGCAGTTCTTATTTAATCTGCCTTGAAATAACAATGAATATGTTGATAAGCTCTGAAGAATGAGAAACCAGAAATAAGAGATTGTATTGTAGGGCTGTTACTCTGTGTACGCGAGATTAGATGTACATTGACATGAGATATGAATGGAACATAAACAAGTAACATATACTATCACGATCTCCACTGGATACTGAAGATAAGGGGATAGAAAATGTTCATCCTTTGGGCTAATTCCATTTTATTAGCCGAACGATTAGTAATGTTGGCGCGAAAGAAAATTCCAGAAGCCTTGAAAATAAAGCAATTGTTGTCGATCCTACAAAATACCGTCGTCTTTCCATAGGGTATATGCTCTGGTTTAAAATTCAAAGAGATTCTTTCCCTCCTCTTGTGGTATCTAGACTAGATGCAACAAATGACAGTGATGAGGTGACTGGTACCAAAATTAAAAGTGCGAAGTTCCCCGTAGAAAACAAACACACACACACATTCAACATACATTAAGAGCCTGGTGCTAATAGGAGGTTCGTGGAGAAGTGAACCTTCATGTTTTCTCTGGTATCTGTCCTTGGTGAGAAGACCAAAACCAAAGACCATGCATGAGAAGGGTCATTTACTACCCAATGGCACAATGCCTTCATCTAGTACATCGCTGATATGTAAATAAATGATCCAGTACATGAGATTGAAACAGACAAAACACACTGGGAAAACGACGCGGGAGTATTTGTCAATGTCGCTGGGGCTGACGCCAAAGAGCTTATTCGTATTCTTGTAAAAGGCTGCAGCGTCGTATTCATGACTTAAATTGATGGGATTCTCCAAGGTGGAGGTCTTGGAGGAGTAGCACTTTGGATCAACCATCTTCAAGCGAACTTCCTGCAACAAAAAGAAAAGTTCGAATTATTCTTTAGAAAACAAAAGAAAAATCTATTAAAATCTATTCATTCATTAAAGTTGGACAACAACATTTTCAAATTCAACAATTTCAATCATAGTTTATCAACATAAATTACACTTTTGAATTTCATTTCATACATAGAAGCTCTGATTTCATTGTCTAGAACAAGCTACTCTTAGTTCTGTTTAATGAAGACGTAAATAATGTTGTATATAATCTGCATAGCAAATAATTAAGTATTTCACTAAGTAACTTAGAGGATATGAAAGACACATAATAATGAAAGCATGAAGAAATCTCCATTTAATGAACCTTTTTCGCTCAGCCTCTCTAGTTTTTAAACCATTAGAGATTAATAAAAAATAACCAAGTGCAAAACAATATCAGAATAGGCATTAAAAAGTAATGAGTAATCTGTTGAGTTACACTTACAAACACAAAGAAAACGCTCAACAAGAAATTTGCTTGTTGAATCTCTTCAAATATACTGACACATAAGTGTGCATTTAAATTTTTCCATACAATTGAATTTTATACATGAAAAAAATGAAAAGGAAAGAGGAGAATTCAAATTTTCTATTTTATTGAATCGCTTCATTTATAAAATAAAATTAATTGATTAAACAAATTGCTTCGAATTTTAATTTTCAAAAATTCCTCATAGAAGTGATAAAAAAGATTTCAGAAGCCCGAATTAATTCCTGATTATTAATTGAGGTATTAGGAACTCCAGAGTATTAATTAGTATTCTATAACTGATTATTAATTCTGTTATAGAGTTCAGGATTTAAATTTGATTGCAAAGAAAAATGCAAATGGTTTTCCTCAGGAAAACTGGATACCAAGTAGTTCAATTCTGATATATTTTATGAGATAGTATTTGTATATTACTACAAGTTTCTACTTGAAGAAATGAATGAAAAATCAAAATCCACAGCAATTTTACATTTAAATTACACGAAAATATTTCGTAATGAAAATATCTTTTAGTTACCACTTTGTTGGACAGAAAGTAAGAAGCTAATTGTGAGATAAATATTAATAGGTGTTTAAAACTCATATGGAAAGTATATAATACCTCCCCATTAGTATAAAAAATCCTACTTTTACTGAATAAAGAATTAAAAATAATAATTATATATTACAACTGATATGGCTCGAATGTATATTACAATAGTTATGTCTGCCGTAAAAAAAAGGTATGATTTTAAATTATTTTTAGTTTTTAAGATCTGATTACTGGCTAAGAGGAAATAAAAGTAGTGCAAATTGTTAGTAATTTGACCTAAAATGTTCCGTTTGAAGTAAAAGATTACAATGAGTTTTCCAGAGGGCAATCTTCTTTAAAACTCAGATTGCAAAGGTCTTCTGAGACTTTATTTTTTTAAAGTTATTTGGACCAATTTAAGCTGCCTTTATTTCAGAAGGTTCAAAAGGAAACAATGCGGCTCTTAAAACTACTTAGCATCAGTTGTCCAATTTTACTCTTCTAACCGTCAGCACTTCTATTTCGAGCGTTTCATTTTCTTGCACTTAACTGATTCATCTCAAATTGCTAGTTTGGGAAAAAAATGAAGTAGGAAATAAGATAAGTTTTTGTTGTTTAAGATGTAATAGCCCAATATAGAACAAATAGTCTACTAAGTGCTAGTTAAGGAAATTTTTTGATTCAGCTTTTGTAGTCGTTTGTAAGATGAATAGCAAAGTAAAATGATGTAGTGTTCGATAAAAAAAACCGTGTTATTGAACAGATTTTTGAATAAACATTGAATGGAACAGATATAATTTTTTTTATTGTGAACGTGCCAATAAACGTAGAAGTAAATAAATTATTACTTAAATTGTATGTTAAAGAACATTATTTTTTACAAAAGATGACTATAAAAAAGATGTTTTTCTTTTCATTTCAAAGTTTGTTTGTTTTTTGCTTACAAAAGCTTTTTTCCATATATTTTTATTAGGTTAAATAGTAATTCTAGTATGGAAAAAGCTGATCGAAAGGGATATAGGAATATGACAGCAGATAATTTTAGAGCTATGCATTTAATCATAACTCAATTTTTTTTTTGAAAAACTGTGAAGAAACATGAGGAAACAACGAATTGACTCATTGCAAAAGTTTTTAATGGCAAGAATGTTTCAGCTGAGATTTAAAATTCATAAACTTATGAGTAAGTATAAGAATAAATAATGTGATTTATAATAACATGGAGCTCAAATTAACTTTTATTTTTCAAATGCTGCTATTTACAATAGAGACTTTTAATTCACTAATTGAATAGGGATTATAGTTCCCTATCTGAAATGTGTTCGAATTTTATTTAGATAAATTTAGATAATTCACCTAATAAAATACTTTGAGAGTAGAAGGAATTGTTTACCATTATTTTAAACCTAGAATCGAAGTATAATGTCTTAGTGACTCCCCTCTCCTTTTCATTTCAACTAAAATCTCCCTGCGGAGAGAGAAACCTTCCACCTTTACTCTTAGTTATACCTTCTATAAACCGTAAGTCAGTTGAAAACTTTTCGCCGGTAGATTAGTCGGCGGTTTCCTATTCATCAGCTAATTATTCAAAACCTTTGATTCAAATTGTCTCAATACATCGTTCGAACTGAGCCACAGGGACGTGGTAAGGTTAGATCTCAATAATTTAAAGATAATTAGCAGAATTTTTCATTAACTAATTGATTGAAATAACAAAGAAGATAAACACAAATGCCACTTTGAACAATTAGTTTGTGAGAGTTTGCTTCTAAGTTAGTTTCCCTTAAGTTGCAAGCTATAAATAATGGATTAATCGCTATTAAAACTTAAATTTATTTCCAAAAATGTTATTATTGTATTTTAACAAATAAAATAAATTTATTTTGTTTCTGTTTTCATAAAATGTACCAGAGTTGTTGAAATTGATTAATCAAAAAGAAGGAGTTAAAGTGATTTCCTGTTTACAATGGTGGTGGTTGTTTCTAGTGACGCTTTCCATGGACAAGCGCGCTGACACAGTCAGCGATTTTAAGCCGAGGAGGCGTCTCTTGTTTTAAGTAGAGCCAACTAGGGCCAAGAATACGTCTTAGCTACTCACGCGTTACATTCGCTTGCACACTCCCTTTTTACAGGGGTCACATTCACACTTTTACAGATATAACAGATAAATAAGAACCATGCCAGAACCGGGATGAGCCAGGACGCTCAGATCACGATGAAGACACTGTACCCATGCACCAGGACGTCGGTACATTAAATGGTAACAGTAGTGATTATTTCATTCCATGATTAAATATTCTGAATTCCTAAATATATTAAATATTTTATGTCCAAGAGAGGTTTAGAAAGTTACAAGAGCATACTTCTTTCTGTAACCACCTCTTATTTGGGATGAATAGTTTTTTCACTCCCTTATTATTACCAGATATATTTTGTTTTGGCCCAATTTTGAATAACAAATCAGAAAATGAATAGTTTGGAGAGTGCAACAGATAAAAACAGTAAAAACAGGTATAAGAATAATTCTGTTAATGTTTTAGAAGTTCTTTCAATTAAAATTATTTTCTTAATTGTTTTTGCTCATTTGTAATAATGATGAAATCGAAAAGCTTATCAATTTGGTATAGAATCAGACACAGATTTTGGGTCTCTCACATTTATATACACGATATAACTTAATGAAGCAGCACTTTAAGTTGAGCTAGAATTCATGTCGATATCAATTACATGGGAGTTCAGCAATTATTTTGTGAGAATATTGGCACAGTATGGCATTTTCTTTAAATGGAGAATATACAAATTACTATGATTGCGGTAGATTACTTCTTCGTCGCTTTCTAGGACCTAACCTAATTCCTTGGATGATCTCTTTGAAATAAAAATATTAAAAGGTAATCTTGTTATTCTTTTTATAATAAAGCATGATAAGATAGCAATAAAAAAGAAATTTAAACTGTGAAATAAAGATAAAGACCCCTTGTATAATAACGTTAAAATTGAATGAGATAATAAATGAATCTTAAAAATATTTAAGACTAGTTAATATTATTTTAAAAGATTGAAAGAATAGAACATCAGTTAGAAAAAATTACTATCACTCAAGAATAAATTTTTCTCCTTCCATTTATAAGTTTTTAAATAGTAAAAACTGTTATCATAAAAAATGATCTCGAAATTGTGATTAATGAATCCTAACATTTTAGGCTGTTTGAATGAAGTAAACTTTTTAGCAACAGTCCTATTTGTATGTGTATGTGCATGAGCATTTGTATGAGTGCCCATAATATTACCACTCACATTTAATTCGAAATAAGTGAAATATTGAGAATTTATTAAGAAATAAATAAAATATTGTGAGTTAAATTATATCATATATGTCTCTTCCTATGAACTACAAGTTTCAATTTACAAAGAGGATTTTAAAAATATATAGATCTTTTTCTACTGAAAATTTCGATCAAAACAAATTCTAGAGCCATATTTATATTTTTCTAAAAATGTCTACAAATATATTCGTCGAAAGTCCTGTTTATATGATCAACCATTCATTTTAAAAACAATGAATGATCACTATCATTAATATTTAAAACGAGTCAAAAATAAAAAGTTACAAAAACATAGCAACAATCCTTTTTTCTAAAAAGATACACTAGATATGTTAAACTAACCCCGATGAAGGGCATACAATTTTAATTTATTTATTTCTAATGTTCACTCTTTCATGGGCTACTGTTTTTATTTGACTTTGATTTTTTAATAATATTATATATAAACTCATATTTGTATACTATGTTTCCCGACATAGGGATACAAAGAAACTATAATCTAATTTATAGAAGTCGTAACGCTATTAATTTCTCCAGACATTTATTGATGTGACCATCAATTTCTGTTATTAAGCTCCGTATTCGGAAATGTACAATTCCGAAATTCAGTTTTACGAAATCTGAGAAGCTTTTGTAAAGCAGCGAATCACACGCAGATGTTTTTGTGTAACAGAATGACATCAAAGCTCATGAAAGCTTTTCTGCCAAAGATAATTTCCCTAAAATTTAAATCACTTTATCCATATCTAATGCTTTATAAATTAATTATATTAATAAATTATGACGGTCTTCGCTTTGAGTTCTACAAAGAGAGCGGAAAGTCAAGTCAACCTTTAATCAGCTCTAAGAATCCGTAAGTATTTGTTAAACCATTCCATCCATTAGGAGTTAACTCTTTGTCCACCATTATCCGCAGCATCTCAGAATGGAGCATTTAAATTGCCTCGTTTAACTCTGCTTTATGAGAGAGCTTTACGAGAGTTCAACCGAAAGTCAGCTGCCGAGGTAGTTGGTAGGGTTTGCTTCGTAGTCGTGGCTTGTTGCTGTCTCTCGGCTTAATCCTCTGATGAGGAACTGACAGTAGGATTAAGGAGAGCTTGTGTTTGAGGTGATTACGGAGATTAGTGAAGTCTGGTCAAAGGACAATCGAGAATGCTTCACTTAACAATAACTCGTCATTCAACGCTAAGCACTAAATCACTTTCTGACGTTACCTATAGTGTTTCACTTCAATTACTTCAGCCACGTCGATCATTTCTGAATGGGTATTTCAGTGATTGGATAAGCTTCTAAAAACAAAGAAGATTACCTAGGTGCGCACCAGAGAGATCAAATTTTATGCGACAGAGAACAATCCCTGTATTTTAGTGTAATCACTGTCTTGATTGGAATGGGTTTGTGAGATTGGAAAGTGTAATCAGCACGAATTGCTGGGGAACGACACAAATCCCATAAGAAAACGAATGGGACATGCAAAATAAAATTTGAGCTTTCACACTAATTGCCTCATTCACAAATGGTATTTTAATCTAAAATATGAATTGCAATCCGATTATTGTTTCCAAAGAAATAATATGTCTTTTGAAGTACAACGTGTAACAGCGCTTACATTTCTTTGCAGGGACACTTTTTCTTGAGTGCTAACTTTCCTGTAGCTTTTAAAGCTTTGAGTGCTAACTTTCCAGTAGCTCTTATTAACTGGCATTGCAGGAAGTTGCAGACGTAAAAGATTCATGAGTATATATTTTTTAAAAAGTTGTTTTTAAAAATGCTCCACAATTTTTTGTACTTTATTAAAAATTAAAGTAAGGTAAGCGTTTCCTAAATTCTAACAATTTACATATATTTTCAAGTAAGATACAAGACTTTAATATCACCACTCTTATTTTAAACTAAAACTTAGACAACCGATGTAATGTTGAATAATTAATGAAAAAAACATATGTGTTTATTAATTTTATCTATTTTCTTTAAAATTTAATTAAAGATTTTTGCTCTAACTTTTCATTTTCACTTTGAGATTTAAAATTTCCAAAATAACATTTTTTAAAATAATGAACAATTTTTTTAATGTATGTATTCTTTTATATTAAGCTACGATTATTAGAAATTTCTAAAAAAGTTGAAGGTTTTATATTTATCACAAATTGTAAAGGAAAGCATTGTTATTCTTAACTATAAAAATGAAATCCAAATTATATATTTAAAGTATATCTATTAACAGTTAATTTTATCTAAAAGCCATTACATAGGTATTAATATTCGCTTTCTGGTAAAATTTCTGCATTCAGCATTTTTAGCTAAATGAAAAAGCAAAAGTTAAATTTTTTCTTATTTACATCTAACTGCTACTGATTGCTTTATTTATTGATTATTTTATCAATTAAATCAAAAGCACATTAGATTTTTTGCACTCAAATGGTTTGTTGGAAAATGCCAAAGAGAGTGAAAAATGAATTTGTTATAATTTTTTTCCTATCTTATAACCTTGGCACTCAAAAGGTTTGTTAGAAAATACCAAAGAGAATAAAACTGAATTTTTTTATTCCTGTCTTATAACCTTGTTACCAATTTTGTAATGAGGTTTTTACAAGCAAGATTAAATGTTTTCGAAATGAAGAGAACAGTTATTTATATGCTATCCTTAAATTCGAATTACATAATTCTACGCTGTAATAGTGAAATATAAACACATTAGTCTACGAACATCTTAGAATACAGCAGATAATAAGCTGAATTCCAACATTGGGGATTTCACGGGTTAAGAACTTTGGGTTAATAAAAATGATTAATTAGATGAAGGATACTTTTATTCTCATATGAAATATCTTTAAAATGCATAAAAACTCTTATCCTCAAAATAGTACTTTCAATTATGTTCAAACGTGAGGGGAATCTGGACAATACTCGTGACATTGTATAAAGCCATGCATAAAATTGGAAAGCATTTTTATTAAAGCTCAAAAGTGAAACCCTAGCATTTGGAAGTCACTCTAAAGTAGTCTAATGTACTTGTTTACTTTCTTACTAAGCTCTCATCATAGACAACGCAAAATTATTTCATTATTGTCACTCCTGAAGTATGTATTTGTGAAGCATATTTTTTTCTGAATAAATGGTCTAACATATTCTTAAATCGTAGTCCAGAATTATTAAATGAAGTAAAATGCTTCTTATAAGTACAATTTTAAGAAGTGTAATTTTAAGACTGTTTACAATAATGACATAATTTTGTATTAACATTCCTTCAATGTTAACTTTACAGCAAACGAAATCCTAAGTACTTAATGAATATCAAAATTTAAACATGAAATTTAATTATTGAATCAATCTAAAGTTTTTTTTCATTTTCTAAATTGGTTTATTTGTTTACAATTTAGCATCTAAATCATTTTTAGATTCCATAAAAATCATTAAACGGGGATTAGAAACTATCTTTCAATTAAGTAATATTTTTCCAATACTAACGATCAAATAGTTTTAATCAATATTACTAAAACTGTCTCCTTCTCTCCCAAATTCAATTGAATTTTTCTCTTAAATTATTGAAAAATTAAATAATAATAATAATTCACTTGATTTCCCTTTTCAATGTTATTAATTCATTTAAAACTTCAAAATCAAAATTTTAATTTCAAAAGAAAACATGAAAAGTTTGTGTGTGATACTAGAATACTTTTAAATAAACTTCTCTCTAAACATACAAGATATAAATTAGAATTACAGAAAAGGAAATTGTTAAAGAACTAGTATTAGGTCACATAAATTAAGAACAAGTCATATCGATTCTTATTATGATATCGCATTACATATGAATATAAGCCCCTCCCATCATGTATAAAAATGTAATTATTACCATGCTCTTTAAAACTAGTGATAGGGGTAGGAGGCGCACGAACTTATTGAAGTTACTAGTGCCATCTGTTGGCTTTAAAGAAAAGTATTATTCGGATAAGCAACAAATGGTTGCTGCGATACCGGCAATGTGAGTAATTTTTTTGAAACTTCTTAAACAACCTTATAGAGTTATTGGAAGAGATTCAACTTATTTTTAATATGATGCCCCCAAAAGAAAAAAAAAAACACTTTTATTTTCCGTTTTGCAATAATAATACAATTAACAAAGAAAAATTGTGCTAAAATTTGATGATTTACAACTCTTTTTGCATAACTATTCAACATCAAAGAAAGCATAAGAATAAATTAAGCAAGGAATAAATAAATTAATCTTGCGTCCTAATGCATAAATAAGGAGGTGAATAGCTTAACAAGATTCATCTTTTCAATCCTTAGTTTGAAGTATTAAATAAGAAAGCTTGCGTATATATTATCAAAAATTAATCTATTCCTACATTATAATTTCATGATGCCATAATAAGTTTTAATGATTGCCGTAGAAAATGATGGTTTATTGCATAATATATATTTAAAAATGAGGAACATGTGCCAAGTAAATATGAAAGATATGCTAAGATTGTCCTTAAAAGATGCCATATCGTATATATTTTCTAAATTTAACAGCTGACTGCGCCCAAGTTTAAAAATGAATAAATATTAATATCATTTCTTAATTATATCTAAACAATTTGTTAACAAAATTTTATTCAGAATGTGACTTCTTTCAATTTTTGATTTATAGCTAATAAGAAACATCTTATATTTATCATTTTAACTATTTAATGTTTATAAAGTCATTATTCTTTAAATTTTATTATCTTTATATAAAATTATTTTTCGAGAAAAATTGTATTATTTAATAACGCCAACATACACATTAATATAAATGCATGTAAATAGTTAGTATACTCGTATTATTTGATTTTTCAGTAATTTTTTGGAACACATCAAGATGATAGAATTTAAAGAAAGTAAAATTGGTAAAAAATTTAATCTTAGAAATAATTAAAAAAATTAAGAAATTATTGATATTTATCTATATATTATATTTGCTTCAAAAGAGAGTTTTCCTTGGTGTAACAATAATTACTAATTTTCTTCTAATATTAATACCACTGTAAAATTCATCTAAGAATCTTACTTCTAAATTGCGACCATAAAGGCGTGATATATATTAAAATGAGCAATGAATTTGATAAGACATTCTCTAAGTAAACATGCGGTTTTATGTGAATTTAATAATGAATTATAAAAAAGTTAGTATTTTGATTATTTAATAGAACTATAGTTCATTTTTATTTGCAGGGCATTTAGCTAAGTTAGGGTTATTCATATTAATAATATATAAATACAAAATAACACTTGTGATGCATGTTTTCTGATTACATTGATATAAAAAACAAAAACAGATTTTTTGACTAAAATTATATTACTTATAAAGGCGACTTATAATAGCATGCATTTTTACTGTTTGAAACGAAATAGTAAAAAAAATCATATTTTTCTTTGTCTGAATAAATATTTTGATTACCTTTTTTTATTATTTAAGAGACAACTCAAGAAAAACAAGGAAAAAAAACCTTTTCTTTGTTATATTTTCTGCTGGCATTTGAAGCTGATAGATAAGAAATAAAAAATGCACAGTCCGTCAGAATCCATTTCGTATGACGTAGCACATGTGTTGATGCATAAGTAAGGGTATGCATGTGTTGCTAAGACAACATCGATGGCTATTGAACGATCTTGATTCAACAACGTGCGGGGAAAGAACCTCTCTTTCGTAGATGATTGCTACGTACATTCTCGTCTTGGGAAGTATTGATATTTCACATCTTTAAATCTTATTTTGAAAGCGTTATCGGGAAATGAAACCATGTTCTTGATTTGCATCCATTATAATGTAAATCTAAGCATTATAAATATAGTAAGCATTCTTGTGAGACAAATTTAATTTAAATTCAACAAAATTAAATAGTTCAAAATACATTTTTACTGGCATATAAAAAATTAAAAATAATATTTGATATTTTTCCTCTTTTTTTAAATTTAATATTAATTATTACAAATATTATGGAATCATGAATCATTTAAAAAAATTTCTACTATTAATTAACACTCTACTTATATATATATCTTATTCATATTAACAGTCGTTAATAAAATACTTTTTATTCATCCACT
>JAOUZG010050968.1:4858679-4899708 GCA_026289955.1 Argiope argentata | reverse complement strand
ATATATATATATATATATATATTGCTTATAATGCATAAAAATATATTATTTATGAAAATAATTCACTTTAATAGAATAATAATTTAATTCACTTTAATAGAATAAAACAACCACTCAACTAGAAATACCTATTCACTTCATGATGATAATGATCTGGTTTCCACATTACAGCGGAAAGCGAGGGTTGCAGTAGCTTCTGAGGGCATGGACCTCTGAGCAACTGAAGGCAGAAGTTTGACTTCTAGTTCATATGAGGAGGACACACATACATTCGCTTGCACAGCCCTTTTTTACAAGGGGGCACATTCACCTAACTCACACATAGTACGCAGAAGAACAACCCTGCCCTAACCCGGACTCGAACCCGGGAAGACAAGATCACGAGGAAGATGCGCTTCCTTTATGACAGGACGCCGGCGCCTTTTTTCTTGATATTATTATATGCATTCTTAGGTTATGTCGTGATGCCTTTCTTCGTCTTAATGACTGGCTAAAATAATTTTGACTGCATTAGTTTTTTTTTTTCTAACATAAAATTTCTGATTTAATCCCGAATAGTAGATTTGGTATATTTAAAATAATTTTTTTATACTTTTCTGATTCTAGACCGGAACATTTAAAAACTTTAACTTTAATATCAGTCATCTTTCAACTTTAATATCATTCATCCGATTGTGGCGAGTAAAATATTTTTATCACATTAGAAATAATTATAACATTTAAAAGAACATAGGGCAACTGCTTATTTACTTCATGTTTCAATACAGTTTAAAAAGATAATGAATAAAATGAATTAATTACCAATATGTAAGTATATTCATGTTACTTTTCGATATAATTGCTCTGAATATTCAGGGATTTGTCACATTGCTGAGTCTTGTTTCATATACCCTCTTCAAAAGAAATAGCCACTAGTGACGATAAATGAACCTGAACGTTCCTTTGAAGCTTCTATTTTGTCTGGAAATTCTTTGAAATTCATTTTAAGAAAAGAATATGGACGAAGAATGTATAAACATGAATTCTCCAAATTCGTAATTTAGGCTTGATGGTCAGTAATCTATTGCTTGGAATTGCAGCTTCCTTCATTCATTTATACGATTTGACCAGCTCGTTCAATAATATATTATAATGCGAAAGTCTTGAGCCATTGTGCTCTTTTTGGAACATAAGAATATCACTTTTTACCTGTATTGAAAAATTGATTAAGATGCCAAAATAATAATTCCAGATTAATGAGTAGCTACAAATGCCTGTTAAATTCCATCTGACATCTTTGCCGGTAACCGTTTTCGAAGTGGGTATAGGAAATCTGACCCATCGATATGATAAATGTGTGAGTCGTCATGACAATAATGTAAGAAAGTTACAATTATTGTAATTGACTTTGGTAATAAATTCCTTTTGCTTTCAAAACTAGTCTTTTTTGTCCCATATAAGCTAAAAAAGGGTTTTCGTATTAAATAGGTTTAATTTCTCTATCTTTGTTCAATATTAAAAAGTAGAAATTAGATGTCCAAATTGCCCTAGTCTTCATACCGATGGAAGAAATAAGGTCGTAGGACTTAAGGAACAGAGCAGTGAAACATCCAAAGGGAAAGCTTCAAAAGATTCATAAAAATGAGTAGAAAATTTCAAATATTTTACTTAAAGATTTGTTAAATAAGTCATTCTGAAAATTCAATTAGTAACTCGCAGACTCTTTTGTAAAGGATATTGAAGTTATATCTCAACTGTGCGTTTTGAGAAATTAACCCATAAGGAGATTATTAATTAATATCTCCGCCCCATCCATGACAAATTGCTAGGACCGACCTAAGCCTTAAATATTTCGTTTTTGTAAACAACGAAACATTTAACACTTTTAATAAGTAATATATAAAGGAATAATAAACAATTTGAAATTCCTAAAATAAATAAAGTTATAAAATGTTATTTGCAATTCAATTTTAAAAGTATCATTAACCCTTTTTAGCTAAAAACATTAAAAAAAGATAAGTTCAATTTTATACATTTTTTTAATTGGATAAATTGTACTATAATTACTTTTTAGTAAAACAATAAAAGCCCTATGTCGTAGAACCTTATAAGAGCCGTAAAAGTTTATTTATTCCAAATTTCTTAGATCACAAGGTATGGACTTATTAAAAAATGAAAAAATATTTCACAAATTAAATTTTTTAGTTTTGACTTCTCATTGAGCAAGATAAATGTGATTTACGAACTATATTTTAACATTGTGTTTATAAGAAATTAAAAGGATCAAAGAAATAATTTGAACCATTGAGGAATTCAAATTGAAGTACTCGAATATAAAATAATAAAATATAATACTTTAAGAAACTTTCGATTTTCAAACTTCGAATAATAACAATAATAATTTAACAAACTTTCTTCTTTCAAAGCTAGTTTAGTATAGAAGTCACAATACAAATATATATGCACAAAATGCAATATATTCTTTCAATCCCATGTCTTTTTCTGGATTGGAAAAGGGAATCTTGCTCTTTTCCTAATCTGAGTAACAGTTTGAAATATTTGGCATACCGGATTTTAGAAACACCTGTGATAAAAAATTGTTCGCACCCCTCAGACATAAATCAATTAAGGACATTGTATTTTCTATTCTTTTTTTCATAATATTGAAAATCTGTTGACATTGCCAAATCGGGTGATTCCAACTTGTTACTGTTTCCATTTCAGGAAAAGACGGATTTTATTCAGTTGCCACAGTGAGTTTTTTCAATGCTTCTTGATATATTTATCAGGATTTCGTTTGAGAAAATGCTGTCATTTCACAAATCAAAGAAAAATTGCTGCAATAAAACGAAGTAAGCTATATTTTTTAAATTTAAAACAAAAAAAAAATAATTACAAAATTATTAAAATATGAAGCCAATTTTTTAAAATGATTAATTTTTTGCTTATAACTGCTTTGTAACAACTATATTTCCTTTGATATTAAAAATACATACTTTTCATAGAAAAATGATTAATATAATTAAAATGTATTAAGCTTTTTACAAAGAATATATTGTTTTTCATGCCATGTACATAAAGTCAAGACGACCTAGGATCTGAGTAATATAGCTATTAATTTATAACAACTATTATTAGATTTAAAAGTGTAATGGTTTAGAATCTCAGAGAGTTGAAATAAATTAAATTAGAGACAACGAAATGCTTGTGATTCTCTACTTTCAGAATTAACACATTGTCAAATATTCATTAAAAACATCAATATTTTACAAGATTTGAAAGTTTTGTTGATTTTACAAACTTGTTGCTGCACTCTCATAATTGTATCTCATATGCTTGTAAATTCTCTAAATAGTTTTGTTATTATTTTTTCTTACTTTAAATATTTTATTACTTAAAATAAAATACCCATAACATGCCCACCAAACCGTAAAGTGACCAGAATGGGCACAGAAACGAGACGACGTTCTGCTCTGTTATGTTCTAGAGAGCTGACAATTCCTATATCAATATTGCTTCTGCCTCTTTACATGTAAACGTCAAAAGCTTTATTAGTAACATAGTACCTTTCAGGATATGGTTACAATTTTATCTTTAATATTTTCAGTACAGTAGAGAACATTTATTAAGGCGGTTGACTTTTAAGACACTCTGAGCACATAAAACCTTTGTTTTGTAGTCGAATTTAAAAATATGAGAAAAATCTAGGAATAATGTTATGAAATTAAGAACAAAATATCATTCTAAATTCAATAAGATCAAGAGCCATGTGTTGTCTATTAAGAACAATTTGCCGAGGTAGCTACTGACAATTTAAATTGAAAATACAACTGCAATGTTATTTAATCCTATTAACGTCATATTGGTAAAAGAAGTTATTTTGAGATAAAACTTGTAATTTTGAACCATTGTCTCATGACAAAAATGGCATCTGGGTTGGCACCATTATAGACCAATAGGAGCGCGCACAAGCCCCGAAAACACGACGGATCTTCAAGAAGACCTAGAACAGCTTTTAAAAATATCTACATCAATTTTCCAGCCGTAAAAAAAGCTGCAAACTAATTAAATCCGTTACCAATCTGGTGTTTAAAAATTTTCAGAATTATTTCTTCTTAGGCCTTAGTTACGTTAGTTAGCTACGATGAGCTGCACGCTTGAAATCTAGAATTTTTATTTTTTTTCAATAACTAAGCAAAATAGTTTATCAGTGCCCATAGTATAAGGCACGTGCAACGTAGTTCCATTAGTTTACTCCCCAATTATCCCATAAATAATATAAATATTATTATTTTTAATTAAATTAATTATTTTTAAAATTATTAAATACCAAATTTCATGACGTTAGAGTTTTATTGCTCTCGTCTAAACTAGTTCATATTAATTTTAACATTCCCTAAACTTAAAAATTAAAGAATTTATTCCAAATTGTGGAGATGCTAGTGCCCACTTTGTCACATCCCGGAATTCCGAAACATCATGACGTTGACACGTTCAAGAAGGAGGGGGGGGGGCAATTTTCGGAATTTGGAACCTCGGTCCCCTAACGAAAGAGTTTATACAGGGTAAGTCAAAATGAATATAGCGATTACAAACGGCTATAACTATTTAATGAAAAAAGATATATCGATAAGATTTACACAGAATGTAGACGGAACTTCAAAATTTATTAACGTAAAGCGCACGTGCAGCCAAGCGGATGCCTGCGCATGCGCGAAATCGAACTTCGCAACGACAAGAAACCTGTTCAGCGCGGCGTCTCATTAGTGGAAATGGCTAGTCCCGTGCAGAAAGCATTCTCTGTGTTGGAATTTCACAGTTGCCGTTCTGTTATTACAGTGCAGAGAAAATTTCGTCAGCGGTACAATGAAGAACCTCCAAATGCGAACAACATATGCAGATGGCATCGGATGTTTGAGGAAATCCCTGTGATTTCTACCTATGGGGTTATGTGAAAGACAGAGTGTTTGTGTTTCCCTTGCCCAAAACAATTGAAGAACTGAAAGTACGCATTTGTAATGCGCTTGAGTCGGTTAATGAACAAATGCTTCAGAATGTATGGCGTGAAATGGAATACCGATTAGATGTTGTCCGTGTGACCAAGGGAAGTCACATAGAACATCTATGACTTCTGTATATAAAATTTTGAAGATTCTTCTACATTCTGTGTAAATCTTATCGATAAATATTTTTTCATTAAATAGTTATAGCCGTTTGTAATCGCTATATTCATTTTGACTTACCCTGTATTTTTCACTGGGGGTTTATAGAAACTTAAAGTCGACGTATTAGGGAAGTATAAGGACCGAAGGGAAAAAAACTTGTTAACGGGCAGAGCGGAATCTGAATAAGAGGAATTGAAGTTTTAATCCAAATATAGAATTAGTTGAATTTTATCATCTTGAATTTTATAGGCTTCATATTGATTAATCAGGCTGGCTTACCATTTCAAGAAAAATTTCAAAAATTAGTTGAATAATCAGCAGAATCACAAAAAAGCATCCGAATATATCACCTAAGAATAATCCAAGAAATTTTTTGATCGAACAATATTGTATCATTTTTCCTGCTCATAGAGCGTCCGAAATTTCCTCTCGCATTCTTTCACCTATTGTATTACGCCTCCACAAGACACTGCTGCGCTTTATGAATTACTTATTTGTTAGCAGTGATTGACCGCTGTGAGCATTTCTTTGTGTTGCAATATAATCAGCTTGCAGCAAAACACAAGTGATAGCACCCAAATAAAAGGACAACATTTCTTTTTCTCGACTTTTTGTACATGTTCAGCTTTTTCAGATTCGCATCTTAAGTATCGTTTGCCTGAATTCTATGCATACGGGAATTGGAAGATTAGTGATTTTTCTCATAGAAACTAATTAAAATTTAAAGGTGTCTTCAAGAAATTCTGAAGTTTGGTAAATAGATTTATATTGAAGTAGACAGGCTATAATCAAATTGTAGTGCGTTTGATAGTATATGAAGAATTATACAAAAAAAAAATTTGATATTAACAGAAAAAGAAACATCACTGAAACTTTTACGACGTGATCCAACCAGAAATCACTAATAAGACTAAAAAACTTAAGAGCTCTACATTAGAGGTAATTTTGCTGTAATGAAAATTATTTAACGGAAATTTATAAAATTCATTTCAGTTTTTTCTAACGAGAATATCAAGATTTTACCAAAAACATTACCTTAGTGCAGATTCATTTAATCATTGTTGAACAAGATATTAGAAGTAGACACTTCATTTTGAATGTTGCTACCTGCTTGTTATTATTTTTTGCTCAAAATTATATAAATTAATAAGATATTCAAAAAACTGATGAATCTTTGACATATATTTTCGAATCAGTTAGGAATGCTAAAAATTTCACTTTGAAACAAGCAATAATCTGGTCATTATGTTCAAATGTATAATAAATATACGACATTAATCCAAAGGGTCGTGGTGGCGGGGTGGTAAGCTTTCGCCATTGTAGCCGGAGGGTTTCAGTTTCGAGCCCGTTTCTCCCGAACAACCATATGTAAGCGGGTCTATTGCTCGTTAAATCTGTCAGCGTCAAATGTCCTCCCACTGGTGTGGTGCGGAAGTTTGAAAAGAGAGGCATCGGCTCAGGTGTTGTTCTTGTCATTTGATCACTATTACAGCCGAAACCTAAGTGTCTCTGGTGTTTATTTAAAATAGGTCGTTAATATAACTAAACTAAACTGGAGAAATCCGAAATGAAAAAAAAAATGCCTTTCATGTATGGTATTAATTAGCAATCTCTCGCAATTTTGAATCAGTTTTAAGATTTTATATTTTTATTTTCTACTGTGGAAAAAGAAAAATCATTACATTTTTATATTTTAGAAAACAAATATATGAGCTACACCTAGTTTAGACATTAGCATTTTTATAGAAGACATTAAAAGTAATGTATAACGAAATATGTTATAGTAATCTGTTTTATCTTTATACATTTCTGCTTTATTAGTGTTTTTAGCTTCAGTTTATAATACCATTTTAATGGGAATATCTGAAAGTTGCTGAAGTTGCTATTTGTTTCTCAAAGTAAATAGCGTTAAAATGAGTTCAATAGTTGCAATAGAATTGTATATACAAATCATAATTATTCCTCTTCATCATTCTTCAAGCTTTGGATTCCAATTGTGAAGAGGGAAGCAGAATATTATCAAGTTTAGAAAAAGAAGGAAAAAATCAAGAAATGAATTAGACAGCGCAGCATCTCACAAAGAAGCATGAATTAGACAGTACAAATGAAACTTGTTATGTCAAAAGCAGTTTCTGTCAACTGATAAAACATGAATGTATTTGAATAGCAGATGAAAAATCTTTTACTTCGGTAAAGAAACTGTATTAATTCCCCCCATTCATATTTCGCCCTATCCCGTCTTGAGGGAAAATGCCAGCTCCGCTCCCCCTTTGCTAGATCTCAGATTGAATGCATGTTTCGTCGTATGACACCCATCAACCCTCCTGCATTTTATTCAATTACATTTCTTCTCTCATCTTTCAAACGGGGTATTCATTCATTCTTTTAAGAACGTCCTTAGTCCAATCACTATTCTACGAAATCACTTTTTAATATTCAACGTACAGAAGGGATTTTTAAATATAAAAATTGATAGAAGCTTTTCAAAGTATTTGCTTCTTAAAATTCTATGGATTGTCAGCAATTACGTGCAGCTATTATAACGAGATTCGTTTTGAGAAAAATAATAATTTAATTTAAATAATATTAACCACAAAATAAATACATTTAGTATTTTATGTAAAAAGAAAGAATAATTTTTCTTTTTTTTTTACTGGAATTATAAATAAATTTCAAAATTTAATTGTTTTTCATTCGAATTCAAAGCTAACTTAAAACCTAGTGGAGGACGAAATCATTATAATTGCGAAATATCGATCATACAATAAGTTAGATTGTTTCTTAATTCGTTTCTTCCCCCATTCTCTGGTAAATATACTTCTCATATTTCATAAAACAAAATATATATCTTCAAAATATTATTTATCTGCTCCTACTCTTAGAATTTTGAAAAACAGAAGGATTTTGTTTCAGTTCCATAAATTAATTATATTTTTAAATTGATTTTAATATCAAAAGTATTTTATTTCCAAAAGTAAATTTTCATCTTCTCCTTTTATCAAGTGTAAGTCAATTGCTGATTTTCTCTTAAGAGAAACTAATAAACCAGTTTATTTTCAAAAATTTAATTCTTTGTTAGCAATAAGCGAAAAGGATGATAGCAAAATATATTTATTAAATGATTTTCAATTGTTATTAATTAATCAAGTACGTGTAATAATAATTGCTTCTGTATTTTGCAATTCAAAGATAAATGAATAATTCATTAAGGAGGTTGCTTTTTCTTTCTCGTATATGAACAAATAATTCAGCAGGTTGTTTTTACTTTCTCGAATATGGACAAATAATTAAGGAGGTTGTTTTTTTTCTTCGTATATTGATAAATAATTAAGGAGGCTGTTTTTCTTTCTCGTATACAAACAAATAATTTAGAAGATTGTTTTTACTTTCTCGCATATAAACAAATAATTAAGGAAGTTGTTTTTTCTTTCTCGTATACGAACAAATAATTTAGAAGGTTGTTTTTAATTTCTCGTATATGAATAAATAATTAAGGAGTTTTTTTTTCTTTCTCATCAACTAACAAATAATTTAGAAGGCTGTTTTTACTTTCTTGCATAAAGACAAATAATTAAGGAGGTTGCTTCTGCTTTCTCGTATATAGACAAATAATTAAGGAGGTTGTTTCCTCTTTCCCCAATATGAACAAATAATTTAGAAGATTGATTTTACTTTTTCGTATATAGACAAATAATTAAATGAGTTGTTTTTTCTTTCTCGTGTAAGAACAAATAAATCGGAAGGTTGTTTTTACTTATGTACCAAGTATATACTCTCATATACTAGTCATTCAATAAAGAAGCATTGCAATTAGAAAAATTAAACTCAAAAGTTTGATGAAATCCCCTCCCTAAGTCTGAAAAACATTGCTTTAGAATAATTTATGTTATCTATGAATATGGTAACTCAACTGCTTTGAACTAAAAGAGAGAATTACGTATATGGACCTCACTCCAAATTTGTAGATTTCCATCAAATTTGGAACAAAATCTATTAAGAGAGAGTCTGCCTTGTTGCCCTAGTACAATATAACTGCAAAGCATATAAAATGGTAGGTAGATACAGTACAGAAGTTTAACTTTTGATTTGCAAATAAGTATCACATTTTGAAAAAAAAATCATAAAAGAGTTGGCCTTTGGTCGTTCTCTACTTTTACATACATTTAAACGCAAAAATGAAAAACCGAACAACTTAGTTAAATGAAATTTATTTCATAGTTTTCGGTTTAGTTATATTAGCATCCCATTTAAAAGAAGCATGGGGGCTATTTTGGGATGGACAGTGGCCAGGTTGTGATGACAAGATCTAAGCTGGAACCCCATTTCTAAACTTCCACACCACATCAGTTGGAGGACGTTTCACCACGATGGATGTAACATGCAGAAAACCCGATCACACGACGGTTCTTTGATGAAATCAGGTATCAAACCTGAAACCCTCCGGTTTTGAGCCCTAGAACTTACCACCAGCAATTTGAGGTTGACGGATAAAATTTGGGAAAAAGTAGATGGATGGACCAAATTTGCAAACTGCTATCAAATGTTAAAATAAATACATTTAAAGGAAATATTAATCTGAAAAATTGTCCAATGAACGATATCTGCAAAATATGACGATCAAAATTGATAAAACTAATGCACAGGTGTAGCATCTAGATTGTAGATCTATATAAAATTTGTAACCAAATTTCATAAGGGGTTGACCCTCTGTCGGTCTGTATCATTGCATTAACGTAAATTCTTATCTAATCTAATCTAATCTAATCATGTGAACAATTTATTTTAGGAATAACATCATCATAATTATTTTTCATCTCTCTGTAATTTTGGTCTTTCTAACTAAAATAATAATTTTATGAAAGCTGGTTTAAAGATGAAATAAAAAATTTGAATGTGTAATTTTGTGAAATTTATAGATATATAGGCTTCTACTAACCAGATTTATCAATAGTCCATATATTGTTCTATTAAGAACCCATTATAGAAAATATAAATGGTTGCTGTGTATATTTATTAACATCATTTATGATAAATGCCAGCACAGGTGCAGTCCTCGTCATCCGACAGTGGTTAAAAATTTTGTAGTGCGTCTTCCTCGTGTTCTGGGAGTCCCGGATTCATGTCCAGGTTCGGGCATGGATGTTCTTCTGCGTGCTATCTGTGAGATGTGGGACTGAGCCCCCCTGTAAAAAGGGGATGTGCAAGCAAATGTGGAGAGTGTGTAGCTAAGTCGTATTCTTGGCCATAGTTGGCGCTACTTCAAAAACAAGAGACGCTCCTTTCGGCTTAAATCTGCTGCTTTATCAGCAGTGAGTTTGTCCACAGCAAATGCCATAAGTAACAACAACAACATGTATATATTTATACGTATATATTTTTATTCTACATGTTTGTATTATATTATTTGCATTTATAATATATATAATATACATATTGTAGTTATTTGCATTATATTTTATTATATTTTTATTGTATATATTTATTATATGCTGTTTATATTTATTACTCAATGCACACACTATTTTGTTTATAGATCGGCGCTACAATGAAGTTGTTCAACCTATTGGATGATGCACCAACTGGGTCTTCAGATCTTGATCAAAATACTTTTATTCATTTAAAGATAGCAGATGTTTCTCTGAGTACAGTTGCTACGAATCGTAATACTCTCTTCCTTTCATAAGATCGGCAATAAACGTCACGTGTTATTTCCCATCATTTTAACCCAAAGGCATTTTAGAACGATAAATGTGAAGTGGGTGATACACAGAACTGTCAGCATTGGACAGAAGAAAGAAAGAGGAATCATACGGTTATTTGATGTCTAATGGAAAAGGGGAGATTATGTTCGGAAAAATTTTTAAGATTCCTCTATACTGTTAAGGATATTTGTTTTATCTCGTGAACTGTGGTGAATGTTTTCTAGCTTTTATAATAGTTTATATGCATTTTATGCTTAGTTTCTGCTTCTTAAAATGTAGGGTTTTTATAATTTTTTATTTGAATCATTAACACATCATTAATTAATTAATTTAGTCCCTTAGCTAATTATTTCTACATTTTTTCTTTTTTTTTCTCAATGCCAATAATCTTAGAAATTTACAACAATCAATGTGTATTAATATTTTGTTTGTTATATAAAACAATAATTTAGGATATTCTAGGTAAAAATCATTTACTAGAAATTAAATTTTAATTGCAAAATTAAATTGCAAAAAAAGAGATTTTTTTTGAGAAATTTTTAGAATTTCTCAAAAAAATATTTTTCAAAATTATTGTAAAATGAAAAACTTCATAAAATTTCTAAAATATGTTCACTTAATAAAGAAATGTATAACTTTTTTTAATAATTTTGCAAGCAATCGGCCATTTTTTCATTATTTGCATAAAGATTTCAGGACAATGCACATTTATTAAAGAAGACGAAAAAGAAAAAAAATTAATGCAACATAAATATTTTAAAGCAGAAAAATCGAAAGAAATTTAGTAGTAACAAAATAGAAGTGCTGACCAATTTTCAAAATATTTCACTTTTAATGTGTGCTTTACAACTTTTTATATTGCTTTATTAATTTATTTAAACCAATGAAAAGACATTTAGTTGCAAACAATAGGCTGACAAGTGCCTTTTGATGCTCTTTGCATGGATAAAGGGACTTGGCCCTATATTTTAACGAGGGCACGAGGGAAATATTTTGAAAGATATTTAGAAGGCGACACATTTTTTCTTGGTGAAATATCACCATTAGTTCAATGACACGTTGTCCTTCCCTTCCCAGGCTCTTAAATTTCTAGCCACAGCCTTCGTTTGTAGGATCATGAGATGCTATCGAGAGATCGTGGGGATGTGACGTCACTCTGCAATCGATTCTATTCCTTGTGGAAGTTGGAGACGGTGCAGGGGACCTGTTGCCAGGCAACCGTCGCATCAGTTGCCCATGACCCAAAAGAATTGGACTTAGTAGGGCCAACTGTTGAAATTGATGTGGTCAAAACTTTTCGCATAGTTAAGCATGGGTTGAAAAAGTGAGAAAAAATCGATGACTCACCTGTTGCACCTTACTAACTATAAAATATTCTCAATTAACCCCTCAAAATTTACTATTTTACTATTTTGCTCACGATTCCTTCGATAGAAGCGCAAAATCAAGTGTTTACAAACTACATACATAAATCCTTCGTTGCAGCACAAGTGACTGAAACGGGAACGTAGAATTTTTAAATACCCTCTTAAAATATTATTTCATCTCTAATGACAGATATAAGGGTATCACATGCTTTCTGCTATTTTGCTGATAAGTCTGAACTTTATAGTCACTAATAAGGTGATAGTTCAAATGGAACTTTGAAGGGGTTCGGAAGAGAACTCGATGCTAATTCTAATGGTAAATTCAAGATAAAAATTTGATAAGATTTAATTGAAGTTTGGTTTGTAAGGCGAAAATAAGCTTTTAAGTATGCATAATTAAAATTCATGAATACAAAGTTGCTGAAACGTACCAAGTGAATACCTAATTTCAGTATGATAAGCAGATTGCTGATGCATAATTTTGTTGATAAGAACTATTAATGACTTCATTTTCCTTATCTAAAATTATTATAGGAACGGAGCAGTCACGTGACAGAGTTCCGTATGCGAGCCGAAGAATCAAAGAAATGAAACACTTTCCCGGGATAGTTGTGGTAAATATAAGATTCTGGTGGACAATAAAAACTTCGAAAGCGAAAATCCTCAAAGCGGGTGTGGCGTGGAAGTTTGAAGATTGATTCTCATTTCTGTTGTGGTTCTCGTCGTCTGAATATGTTTTAAAATTGCAGTTTCCACTCCAAGATAGTCCTCAATTTATTTGAAGAGGAAAACTAATCCCATTAAAAATTAAGTAAAATTACTTTATTTTCCTTCAAAAAGTTTAACAAAACTTTTAATGAAGTTTTAATTACTTAATGAATTTATCATATTATTAAAATCAGTGAATGGAATTAGTCCAAGAATCATGCTAGAGAACGACTTGAAAATTGTCTCTTTTAAATTTCAACGGTGCATGAACGTTTAAAACATTTCAAATTAATGGAATTAATTTAGTTGAATGAAAACTGTTTAGCTCTTTCAGGTATATATTCAACAACTATAGAGTGTTTAAAAATTGCATTCGCAAATTAAAATCGTCGGGACTGTCTGTTTAAAGACATTTTGTTCCGCATAGTAGAATTAAGAAAGACGTGTAAATTATTTTCAAGTAATAAATAATAAGGAATATTAAAATTTACCCGCACTTTAGAAATTTAATTCCTAAAGCATTATCATTTTTAAAAGAGCTTTAAGCATATTAGATGCAAAAATGTGGCATAATATAATTGCTAAAACATGATCATGATAATATAGTCGAGTTTCCAGTAAAAACTACCCAATTAATACTGAATATTGTATACCGCGAGTATTTATTGCAAATGATATATATATATATATATATATATATATATATATATATATATATATAGTGTGTGTGTGTGTAAGTATTGCGTAAATTATATTTTACCAAGATTTGTCTTCAAAGAGTTAATAAATAAGTGGTACATTCTTTAAACAAATATCTGTGATAAGTTTGTAATAAAGTATTGAATTCGTATAGAATATTGTGCACGAATTTTAATGAATGGGTTTGACCTACTGTGTAAGCACCTTCAGCATGAAGAAACGTGATATGTCCTTTAAAGTAATTACAAACTGATGTAATATCATATTGTTTGGAAACAAAAAATTATATAAACATAATATAATTTCGCAGTAGTCTAAGGGTAGTGTTGAATTATAAAAAGCCATCAACGCTTTTAAAGAATCTAATTCTTCATAGGATAACCATTGCCTATTCTTTGTTTTAATAGGTTATTTAGTTTAGAATATGTCTGTTTTAAAACACATCAACATTTTTAATTGAATGACATGATTTAAATGCTGTTGAATATAGAAAACTGAACATTACTTAAAACAATGCTACTAAATTACATAACATTCTTATAAATAATCACTTTTTTACCAGTTCTCAAGGTATTTAATTTTCTGAAGAAAATAAAGATCTAGACAAATCATCAAGAACCATCATTTTTAAGAATTTCATTTTGGAAGATTATCAACATCATATACAAATTCTGGAAGCATATTGATATAAGGCTTTTGTTCAATTCTATAACTGACCAAGATTGGCATCAATCGACTGACAATAGCAAATCAAGAATCGGATGAGAAACTAGTGAGTAAGGAATTACGAATGATGATTGAACTCCTAAAGCTGATTCAATTTTATGGGAAAGAAAACGCACCCAGTCCTTTACGAATTATTGCAAAAGGGCAGTAAAGACTTATAAATAACAATACATCATGATAAAAGGAAAGTCAGAAGAGCAGAAAAATAGTAAAATGGAGGGTTATCTTTGTCATACTAAAGTTATTTCCAAATGATACTTTATTATACCTTTCGGATATTTCTTTCTAGAGAATCCTTGGCGTTTTTGTATCCTGATTTGGCATTTTCAGTTCATCTCTGCATTATTATGGTATGCTAGTTCTTCACAATAATTTAATTTCGGTGATTGATAACTGAGAATCTTACTTGCAAATATTTACTCTGGCAAATGACCAAATGAATCATTTGATTTGGAACATTCGTCTATGAATTTTGATTAGACTCCTGCATATTAGCAATCAAAAAAGATAGTTAAGAGGTACATATTTAAACTTTTGAGATATACTGATTTGATATATAATCTCATTTTGAATCCAATAATTATGAATCCATTTTTCATTTTGTCTATTATCAAAATAGGTGAATTTCTAACTACGAGAAGTTTATCAAAATATTTATTCGAAATTAAGTTCCAAAACGCCTTTGGTAAGCATTTTTAAAACATATTGAATGGGTAGTTACATTTACTTAATTTTATTACACGAAGGGAAACATTCTTACAATTTTGGCATATAAACTCAAATCAACCATGTAAGAATGTCAGCCTATCAGTTAAAAATCATAATATTAACTTTTACTTGATTTATTATTATTTTATTTCTAGAAGAAGAAAAATGTGGTCATAAATTTTATGTGAATACTTTCGAGAAATGTGTCTAAAAGTGTGTAAGATTATCAATAAGCACACACAAAATTAATCTCTACGCATCTCTAACACGCACTTAAGGCATTTTGTGAAGGGAAATACTAGATTTTAATCCCTACATCATCCGAAAATGACATAAAGAATTCAATCATTGTTTCTTTAATTGGATTTTTTTATTTGTTTCAATTTAACTTCCACAAAATGCAAGAAAAGAAATCATCCACGATAGTTGGACATGGAGTGGCACATATGTGCTGGCCCGCATGTAATTTCTAAGCGAATCATTATAGAGAATCTGTTCAAGAAAATCAAGTTTGATGATAATTTTGATTAGATTCTTAATTAGGATAGTTGAAAAAGTAGAAATGCAACAGTTCTCAACCACGGACAATTAAATAAACAATGAAATAATTTGTAATTCTTAATGAGAGAGGCCCAGTGGGTTTTGCGGCTGACTGTAGCAAATATAAGGTCCTGAGTTCGAAACTTTATTCTACCAGCATTGCCATCACATGTAATTCTTTTAAACTATACAATTTGTTTTCGGCCAAACCTGCGCCAACGCTGCTTTACTGGGGAAAATATACAACACATCCCAGTATCGCCTTTATCAGTTTGACCGAGTCCTTAAATCGCAAAGTTTGTCACCAGCTGATATATATATATATAAACCTTCATAACGATGCATTGATCTAAATAAACAGCTGATTAATGATATTTTCACTTCTTCTATTGCCAATAAAGCTGTTTTATTCAATGTTTGTATAAGGGTATTCTATGAAATTTAAATTATGCTATTTATTTTCCCTTTTCTAATTTTACTTTTCATTGCGTCGGTAAAACCTCCATAAATTATTCAAGCATAAATTGCAGAAAAATGAGACTATTAATCATCTTTTTCCATTTAAAATACTCCAAAAATTCCTATGAAAAACTACTGTGTTTGCTAAAACACATCTGTATAAACGTGTTACATTTTCTCTACCCAAACATAAAGGGACAGCCTTAAGAAATTGTATGCTGCGGTGTTTTTTCGATACACTGAAGAAGGAAAATATTTGCCGTATTCGTTGCGTTAAAACGTTTTCCTCGTTCAGAGCAAAGCTACTTTTTTTTTATTTGCGCAAGAAGTAAATCGGCACTGTTATTTTTTTACTAAAAAAGTAATCAATATCGCTAGATGAAAGAAAGAGGAGAGTTTTAAAATAGAAATGCTGATTCGTTAATTGTTTAAAAAAAGAATGTTTAGCTTATTTTTTTAAATATTAGTTGAGAAAAGGTATTCACATAAATAACGTACCATGTGTGATTCTAACTGCCAATTAAAAATTTTAAAAGAATAAAAATCAAAAGGAAAAAGGCTGGAATTCTTAGAAAAATAAATAAAGTTTTTGAAAAAATAAAATTACTTAACCTAGGATAATATGAAATCATTTAAACTAAATTAATTTAATAGTAATTTAAACGAAGTAATTTCAATTAAATGAACATATATATTGAAAAGTGTAATAACTCTCGTAGTTTTGGACAGCAATCTATATTACAATCGAATAAGCGCAATTAAACCAAAAACTTTATTGTAACTAAAATTTTAATTTAAATCAAATCTCATTTTTTAGTCTATCATTAATTTCCAAATCATATGTTTGAATTTTTATACATGGCGCGTTTTAAGATAACTTCTGGGACATCTCGTCATCAGGATCAGGGTCTTAACCAAGATATCTTGAGACCTTGGTAGAAATACAAACACTGAGCTCTCATTTTGCAGTTGTTGTTATTAGTGGCACTTCCCATGGACAAGCTCCACCGAGGTATCAGTGAGTTTTAAACCGAAAGGAGCCTCTCTTGTTTTGAAGTTGAGCCAACAACTAATTAATTACTTATTCATCACAGTCGCTTGCACACACCCTTTTTACAGGGGGTCACATTCATACACCTTAGTGATAGAACACAGAAAACAACCATGCCTGAACCGAGACTCAAACCCGGAATGTCCAGCTCTCGGGGAAGACGCGCTATCCCTATTGAGGACACCCTCATTCTTGTACATGCTAATTTTCTGATAATTTTTCATTGTCTCTGTGGTTTAAAAACACTACTCTCACAATTTTTTTATAAACAGATATAGTCAATTTTAAAGTCTTTTAAGCAGATTTCTATAAAACTAATCAACAATTGAGAACAATTTTTTAATAGAATTTAATGCTTTAAAGGTAAAAATTATTGTAAATAACAAATGAAAGGGAGTTCTATTGCTAGAAATAAAAATGTGCTCATATTTTACTAAGGGTTATTGATTTGCTCGTAATTTTTAATCAGGGTTTTTTTTTCAGGATATTTATTTTCGAATTGAGTTTTTTTACATTGCAGATCGCAATAATTTGACTTATTTTTTAATCTTTATTTCTTGCCTTTCCTTATTGCTTTCATTCTTGATGAGAACCGATCTCATCATTCTTTTAATAATTCTCTGATCGGGATGGAGCCACAGTGACCCTGTGGTAAGTCTCGAATTGTGTGACGTAGAGTGTAAGATTCCATTCCCGATTCCACTGAAGAACCGGCGTGTGATGGGGTCTATTGCAAGTTAAACCCGCCAAAGCGAAACGTTTTCCCGCTGGTGTGATTTGGAGAAAGGAGTGCAGCTCAGAGGTCGCTCTCGTCAACTAACCGTGATTCAAAATTAAATGTCCATCCCAAAATAGTACTAGTGTTGTTTTACAAAGTGACATTAATATAACTAAACCAAACCTGATAGGGATGTGGCTAATGTGATCACATCCACCAGTTTAAACCCAGTGAGGAAGCTACATCACTCTTACTTCTCTATATGCTTGCGAAGAATTTCAGATAATACCAAAAACTTGCCTAAAGGCAAAATTTGTTCCTAAATGCTTGATAAGTATTCTAAAAGATTATCAAAGATATCCAGACTATAATAAATAGCTGTACAATGCAAGAGAGTGTGTTAAGAAATAAATTGTCGTGTTCGGTTGTTGTTGTGTTGTCAAAAATGAAAAAAAATAAAAGCTGAAAAAGGAGAAAAATTAAAATCACTGATCTTCAGAAATATACTTTAGGAATCAATCAATCCCATTCAGTGTAAAATGCAACACCTCAGTTTTCTAAGTTTCAGATATGGATGGTGCACACATAGGAGCTCTTGTACCGTTGCTGCATATATATAAAATCTGGAAACAATATTTTTATCAGAATAAAAGTATTATCACACCTATGACACTTTCTTTCTTGAATATGTTATAAATAAAGAAAGGATCTCTGTTATAATCAGTATTGTTATTAAGTCTATTGTGATTTGTTTATTGCCTTTCAGGATTTCTCACTCGAATTAGGAACTTGAATTGACTGGTGATTTGTTTATAAATGATTTTATCATTCTTCCAAGCTTGTACTTAGAGCTTTAAAATACCCTGTACAGTGTAGTTACAAAGCATATTTGCTGATAAGTGAATTCTTTCTATTCACAATGATCGAAAATTGGACTGAAAGTCAATGAATAATATTTCTAAATAAGCCCAAATAAGTGATAAGAAAATCCGAAGCCAAATTCTCATGGATGAGATAACAGAGACAACATATTAAATAATTCAAAAAATAATGCATATTATATCAGTTGCTCATTGATCAACATAATAAATAAAATCATTACAGTCGTAAGAAAATGAAGAAAAAATATGGCATTAATATTCTGAAAATACTCAAATCGTCACTAATTTGATCTGTATACAAAGCAGTAAACACGACAACAATATAAGCAGTTAAGCTCAGAATTTTTCTAACTTGTTAAATAACTAAAATCGGGAGAAAAATAATGCGATCATGTTCTGCTTCAGAAAAATTGCACCTTTTGAATTCATAATACATTGGTGGTAATAAATGCAATAAATCAGAAAAGACTGCTCATTTTCATGGCACGAAGAAGCGCATGAAAATCTGGTTTCTTTGACTTAAAAGTTATATGACGAAAAAATTTATTAAATTAGCTTATATCAAAATAGCAGGAGTTAAAAATCTTTCGAGAATAATTTCTCAGTGTTTTCATTATAATTCTTACCATACTTTTTTCCCCATACGATATTAAAATCGCTAAACGTGGTGATAATATGCGAAATTATAAGATGTTGTTATCTTTTAAGCAATAATACATTCGGCGCATATTTATGGAACGGATTCTCGAGTACTTTCCTTGGAAAAATTTGATAATACAGCAGATAGTTTTAGCGAGAAAGTTTGTAGGGAAGCTAAAAGTAACAAAGAATAGATAAAATAAATGACCTTAAAGACTAAAATACATCTAAGACAGATACTTGAACTCTGAGAATGAGCGTTGAGTTTTACCAACTGTCATTGGTGCATCGAAAAGGTCACTGTTATATGAGAGTAGAAGTAAAGGTGGAGCCAATCATGGCAGTAAAATAGAGAGTGTTTTCCACATTTATGCCAATTGAGGATTAATGATTATAATAAAGTTGTTGTTGTTACTTATGGCTCTTGCCCATGAACAAGCCCTCCGCTGATATAGCAGCAGATTTAAACCGAAAGGAGCGTCTCTTGTTTTTGAAGTAGCTAAGTCGTACTTAGAGTTCAACTTAGCTACATACTCACCACATTTGCTTGCACAGCTCCTTTTTACAGGGAGACACAGTCACACACCTCACAGATAGCACATAGAAAAACAACTATGCCCAAACCGGGACTCCCAAAACACAAGGAAGACGCGCTACCTCTGAGCCAGAAAGCCGGCATTATAATAAAGTAAATCTTATAAGTGACTTTTTTTTTACGCAAGATAATTCAAAATTGAATTTTCATATTTGGAGATTAAGTAAAGAATTGTAAAAGAATAAGATTTCACCTGATTAAAATTTATAGTCATAAATGCCATATAAAAGAGAAAAGCATGCACAAAGGCTGAAAAAAAGAACAAACAAATTGATAAGTCAAATACACTTTTTGATTCTTCATCATAACAATAATACAACAGATGCTTCACATTATGATTATTATTATCGACAAAGATGGCATTTATCAAGCAATAGCGCGGATACCAGTTAGCTTTCCCTTGTACTGTATTTGACAGAGTTTTTTCTTCGCAGAGGCTACTAAAAGCTATTAGAAGCTCAATTTATAAATCTTCATGCAACTAAATTTGATTTAGGAATGAAGAAAATAGAATGAGAATTTCGTAAAATATTAAATAAATAAATAAACTATTTACAGTTGGGAGGAGCTGGGATAGTTGGTTCAAAATCAAGGTGATATTTCGTAAAGCAAATACATGATTATTTAATGGACTATAATTCTAATAATTATATAAAGGCTATAAAGAAGAGAATAAAATACAGGCTATAAAGAAGAGAATAAAAATATAGAAAACATTTGAACTATTATCTAAATTCAGCATGTCTTCCGTAAATTTTCAACAGGCCAGATTGTTTCCTTGTGTATATTCCCATTTGAACTGTTCTGTCTGTGATTATTTGAAATCCAAAATCTATTATAACATTGTCTCGAATTTAGTGGCTTTAAAGACACTGTATTAAAAAATTGTAACCAACATTCAAAGCGTTATTTCATGTTTTACAGAAGACAATGGTGTGTATAGCATGCACTGAGAGGTTCATTTAAATTTCCCCTTTGTTCCCATTTGTCCTTGCAAGCGTGGTGAAAATAAAATTAATCATTAAAGTAGTGTTGCACTGAACATTCTTTTTTTTATTCACTTTATTGATTATTTTAATTATTTAACTTGAATTTTAATGTAACTATTTAACGTGAATGTGTGAATTTGAGTTTTCTAATTTCCCTCACGAATTACAAAAGCAGTGCCACTTTTTCTCTTATCATCCACTATCGGAACCGATTTTTTAAATAAAATCTTTTTGATTTACTTATCTAAATAGTTTCTTTGGTAAGTTTTTGGGATTCTGTCTGGTAAATCATGTAAAAGCTCTTAACTATCGTCAGTTTTAAAAAATGTTAAAATTTACTATTTATTCTTGTCATAAACATAGCTTTGGTATGGAATCCAATGGCTTACAAAATCATAATTATTAATAAAAAGTTTTTTCATTCGTGTTCTGCAAAGGACTAATATACGGTTTAGTAATAAATATAATTGCAATATTTTTTAAATAGTTTACATTTACTTGTTATGAAACGAATTGATTATCTTATTAAACTGACCTATGTTTTAAAATCAGGTTTTACAAATGTTTAAATTACATCAATGCATTTTTTCTGAGTTTAAAATTTGTTTATATTTTGTGGAATTGTTTTTTGCCATTTATCAAAATATTACATTTAATATAGGCATTTTTTAGGAATTAAAATGCTCACAGCTCATTTTCGAGCAAAAGCAAATCCTTTCCTAAACAATAAAATAACTACAAAAACTAATATCGTTTGGAATTTGACTAAGCATATCGAGCTATGTGAATATATTGTGAAACCTTTTGGAATTTGGTTAAACCTACCTAGCTATGTGAATATATGCTGAAACCTTTTGGAAACTGAAAATGAGTTGAACAAAATCTCAAAAGCTGAAACACATACTTAGCTATGTGCTCGCATACTTAGCTAAGTGAATATATACTGAAACCTTTTGGAAACTGAATTGAACATAAGGTCAAATGCTGAAACTGTTTGTAATTTGATTACGTATAGTTATCTATGTGAATATATTCTGAAACCTTTTGGAAACTGAACAAAAGGTCAAAAACTGAAACCTTTTGGAATTTGATTAAGTATACCTAGATATGTGACTATATACCATGTAGAATTTCCTAACTGGTGAGAAATTTCATAAAACTGACCATACTCAGTGAAATATTTGCAAACATAAAGGAATTTCTTTCTGGCTCTATTTAATAAGTTAATTTAAGTCATAAAATTTTTTAATTATCCAAGTTATATCGTTCAATTTAAAATTGCGGCTTAAAAATATGTTTAGGAAATATTTAGAGTATTATTAAGTATCAATCAGAGAATTCCCAATTTTATGATATATTTTGATCTGTTTATTTTATTTTGATTTTATTATGTCATTCTTGTGTTGCATTTAATTTATAAAAGACACAGAGAGAGATAATTATTTTTCTGGTGAGATGTGCAATAAAGCATTGGGTGCGTAAAAGAGTCGAAGTAAGAATATATATCCTTTGAATACTACTTAAAAATGAATTTAGAATTCTAAAAGTGCAAAAAATGCTAAAAATCTCTTTTCTAAAAGTGAATAAAATTGCAGAGCTTAGCATTGCAAACCAGACCTTTACCGGTACCCCGTGTTGACATCTTCCGGAACCCTTGGGTTCCAGCATGGAACTTCGGTCGGGAAGCAATGGCATAGAACACCCCTGTAAATTTGTAAAACATCTTATAATATTGATCAGGAAATCATATATGTATAATTCAAAAATAATTTGGAGGCTGCTTTAAACTATAAAATGTAAACAAAATCAAAAAAAGAAAATAAAACCTATGAAAGAAGCCATAGGAAACTAAGAAGCAGCGAAGGACAAAATATGAATTCTACGTTACGTGTTATTATTAGAATTTGGATGGTAATCCAAATGTTTTTACAGAAGAGAGCTTTTAGATCCTTTTATTCCCCGCAATCAATAGATATTCCACAATAGATAATGCTTTGTTGGAAAATGTTGCCTTTATGATAAATAATTGTTTACAGCTATTTGGTAGAGAAAAATTCAAATTCAATTTTCTTTTTACAAACAGACATGGATATATGCTTTTGAACCGACTTTATGCTTAAAAACAAAACAATCCCCATCGATTATTTTATAAAATTTGTTTGATCCCTAAGCATCAAGTTAAGAAATAGCATTCCATATCGGATTAGTATGTGGATACGATGTTTTGTAAACAATAATTCATTTAACGTAGCATATTTTTATAAATTATCTCCTTTTATAAGAAGTATATTGGTCAGAAGCAAATAACTTTTGAAATTCAATATTTATGATTAAGGGAATTAAGAGTGACTAATAGTTTTTAAAATATTTAATGAAGAGTCCTTTTCAGAAATATTCGCATAAAAGTGAATTCTACTTTCTCTATAAACATTTTTCAAGAGATCGATATCGAAATTGATTTTTAACATTCAAATAGATTCACCATGCCATAAAACATATTTCCTGTATTTTATCAATACTATATACAAATATGTCTGGTATTGCTACTATCTTACGGTGTTACTTTTATGCTCAACTGAGAGGTAAAACCAACATTTCCCCCAACAAAAATCCGAGGCGGATTCTACTAGAATTCTGAAGAAATGGCGATCCTATTCCATCATTTTTCCCTCTCTTTTAGATCTCATAAATAGATTCAATTCTTGTTACACCACTGTCGCGTGAAAACATACCTGCTTATGGAAATACACAACCAAATGTTGCGCAGATGTGACAGTGAGCTTGAATTCTTTATCTAACATTTATTCTATCCGATGACATTGTGCTTACTTTTTATATACAATCTTTCTGCAGAAAGTATTTGCTTATATTTTTTCGAGCATCATAATAAAAGAACACAATTGTCACAAGAAAACGCTTCCAAGAGACTATTTAGAATAAATAATTGAAAGCATGAGATAAGAGAATTCAAGAAAAGTTTGCTAACATACATTACTTTTCATTTTTTCGTTATCAAGGATTTGTATTCGTTATCAAGAACTGGCGGATATGTTTAATAAATAATTTGTGAGAATAAATGCCAAAAGTTCGTTAAAGTATTATCATATCATAAATTCAATGACCCTCAAAATATTTTAAACTATCCTTAGTCGAATTAAGCTAATGAATACAAAGAAAGATATTGAATAAATTGAAAAAAGATTGAAAATTATAAATTTTATTGTAATTATAATTTAAAAACAATTATAATATTACCAAAAAATGTTAAAAAACGAAAAAAAATATTAAAATGATTTTAAATATAAAAATAATGAGAAACTTTTTTCATATCTTAATAGACATAGATTACTTTACTTTTATAGTAAGAGAATAAATTGTATTTCTTTACTTAAAGATTTAAAAAAAATCTCTGAGACATTTATTTTGTTTATGTGGACTTGTTGCTATTTACTAACTTATTTCTTGTTTGCTATTTTACTAATGGATCCATTTTAATTTAATGATGAAAGAATTTGAGATTTTAATGGAATTTACATAAATATACTAAATTAATTTGATATAAAAAGAAAATTAATTTTAAAAATGATTCAGAATTTATACTGAATTTAATAAATGAAATCCAAGATCTTCAATGATCTTATATACTTCAACCAAAATACAAAATATATCAAACTTAACAAAAAAAAATAGATATCAGCTGAGACTAAAATTATTATAACTAAATACTGTTATTTATCAACTAAATTGTTGAAATTAATTGTTCAAAAAACAGAAAGATTGGGAATGTAAATAAGCATTGCCTAATGTAAGATTTCAAGTTGTTTGTTTTGATTACTTACTCTACAGATTGGATTTTGTTTATTGATGTTGTTTTTGTTTACGTTTGGGGTTTAGGTAATTAATAAAAATTGAAACTTTTTTTTACCGTCACAACTGCAATTTGAAAATATTTTATATACATTTCACATTAAATTACGAGACAGTAATTAAAGTGGTTCTACACTGGGTATATTTCATTAGGAAGTATATTTTCCTGAATGAAAAATTAATAATTATGAAATGATTAGTAAATGTATGCAATGATAATTGTAAAGTGTATAATTAATTGCCTTAACAGTAATTCCGATTTTTAATTTCAGTTTTATTTTATTTTTTGAGATCAATTTTTTTAATGATTATCATATTTAACTAAGAATTTAAACTTTCATAGCAATTATAATAGTTTGAATACAATTATAAAGAAAACCCTTTGTTTCAAAGTCACATATGAGTGGCCCTGCATATTATATGACGTCTTAACTATAGGATTGAGGAAACAAGATTATGGGCTCTATCCAGGGACTATGATGTAAACAAAATTATCCAAAAATTATATAATATACGCTTTAATAACAATTTGAGTCCAACAAGTGATTTGAGAGGTGGAGGCTCTTGTCGAAATCACAAATGTGGGCCAGTTATAACTGAAAATCCTCCAAAAAGCAACGTTTCTTATTTCATAAGAGTTTAGTTTATTTATGTCAACATACCTTTTTAAAGCAACGATAGAGCTATTTTGGGAAATACCTCATCATCTTGAGCAACGTTAAGATATCGAGGACCAATCCTGAGCTGGCATACCTTTCACCAATCTTCCACACAAGCCAGCGTCAGGGTGTTTGGCCTTGACTGATTTAGAGTGCCCCGAGCCAGCTTACAAGACGGTTCTTCAGTTGGGGCCGAGTCTCAAACCTGAGCCCCTCTGGTTCTGAAGCCGATGCCTTACCAGCGGGCCACCGCCTTCATCCCCAATTTCCTAAGAGATACATCAGCCTTTTGCCTCAGCTATTCACGGTCAAATGTGTGTTACTTTATGTGGAAGCAATACTAACACTCCGTTGAAAATTGAAATAATTTTTTCGAAATAAACGTAAGGAAAAAAACTCTATTTGAATTATGATGTACTTAATATTTTTGAAACTTTGGGCTTTCTATTAAAATATGTTCAAAGCATATATAATTTCTTTTCTGGTTATCAAAATTTCTTGCTATTATTAAAAAGTATTAGCAAGTACATTTGAGGTAACGAGGAATAAATTAAAGATACTGAACTATTGGATCGAATGACATAATTAAGATCAAGGAATTATTATATAAGCTTTTCATTAAGACTTGAAAACTTATGCAACCATTCAAAATACTGAAATTTAAAGGCGCCGAAAATAAATTAAAATAGAAAGTTACCTCTAAGTGTTTAGTTACATTAAATTATAATATTCAATATTTGTCGTAAATATATAGTATTTTGAGATTCGTAATCAGCTTCACTGAACACGTGTAATTTTAATTCCAGAATATGGATAGATTTTGAAATCTAATTTAAACGAGAAATTCACAGACTATATTTAATGGAATAAATATCTTTACGTACACAAATTTAATGTCTGAATGAAATGCTCGACTCATAAATGATTGAAATTTTACAATTAATACCTAAATAAGAATACCATTTAAAAATATAGAAAGTAGTTTCAATTATTAAAAACTACAAATATAATAAAAGAGAAAGTTAAAATATCGAATAACGAATATGAACTGCATTTGTTTTTGAAATCTTTTGTTTTCGAATATCTTAAGTACAAAGCTAAAAAGTTCTGATGCATTATCTAATTTTTTCTAAAATTGCATGATATATTTCTAAAAGTCTTAAAACATAAATAAAAGTTTATATTTAATTATGCAGAACTTCTCACTTTTGCCTTATTTAGTAATTGAATTATCATGGAGGAAAGTAAATATAAAATTATAATAATTATTTCATTTGTTTAAGAAATAATTTATTAATACGTTAAAAGAAAGTAGAGTGAAAAAATTGTCTATAAAAATCTATCGATGACTTTGGATGAATAGTACCTTTACATGCATAATATATTATGAAATATTTGGGGAAATTAAAAACTCATACACATCATTTCTTCCTTTCATAAAACTTCATTTCAAATATCTAACAGACATAAAGAGAAGAAAGAATAATTTCTACAAAGATTAAAATAATACAAAAATACAACTAATATTGAAAAAAGAATTGGATCATTCATGATACATCAAAATATTAATTCCAAAGGTCACATATCTTTCATTGTATTCAAAGAGAATCCTTTCTGATATATCAAAGGCGTTCTAAGAATGAAACTTGAGATGTATTCTCTGACAACATTCATGATATGTAAATAAAAATGCCTAAGGCTAATAACAATGGATATGTCTTACGCATCGAGCAACACTCATAAATACAGTCCCGCTATAATCAAGTATATTTCTAAAAATAGTACTTTTCATCTTTCAGAAACTCATATTTCACTCCAAAATTTTAATTATTTCAGATCATTATATGTTTTTTTTAAGATTCTATCGATATGAAAACGAACGAAGGCGTTTTTAATAAAATGTGAGGTTTCATGATCAGTACTTTTCTTTGTTCCATTTTGTTCCAGGGATTCTTTTGAAAAACAAATTGTATATTAATAATGAAGAAAGGGGAATGTTTTTATTTGAAATTTTCCGTATGTGATCAAAATTACTTTCCAAAACTTTCTTGCTTTATTAAAATGTCACATGGCAAATTTGTCAAAATATTTTATTGATTATATAATCTTGTATTAGTTAGATGTATTTTCCTCATATTTTTGTATGTTATATGCAATTATTTAAAGTTGTCACAAAATTTCATAGGTTGTAAGTTATTCCAGATTTTAAATCAACATATCGTTTGCTTTCCATAATACAAAAAATCGCATGATTTTTGAAATACTATTTTTTAAAAGAGTGATGAAGAATTTTACAAATTTAATTCTAAAGAATGTCCCAAAATGAGCTCAAAATTTGAATTTTTCACCAATCTTGCTATAAAGTATTGGAATCTCTATTAATAAACTTTTAACTGCTAATTTTAGGGATAGTAAAAAAAAAAAGTTACACGATAAGACAACGTGTTTTCTTTCTTGAACAGTATACTAAAAATAATGAAAGAATGGCGAAGATAGGTTGCAAATGAGCCCTTTCCCCCCTAGAATTGGTGGTGTAATTTAACAGCATTGGAATTTTCTTTATGGGGTTATATGAATTCAAAGGTATAGACCTTTAAGGTATAGGCTAAGAAACCCACAAGTACGCATGCATTGAAGATTGAAATTCAAATCTGCATCAATGAAATTTAGCCATGTTTATGCAAAATGATCATTTTGCATAAACATGGCTAAATTTCATTTTGCATAAACATGGCTAAATTTCATTTTGTATAAACATGGTTAAATATAACATTTTGCATAATTTCAACAAAAGAGTGTGCATGTGCCAGGAAATTCGGGTAGGTCATTAACCCTATGAAATATTTCATACACACTCTATCCTGTGTACTTTATGACTCAATAAAAATATAACAATATAATTTTTTAAAAAAGAATCTATGTTTTTTAATTAAATCTATTCTTAACACGTTATTCGATGGCATAATGTTGCATTTTTACATACCATACACTATCAGCTGTCAAATGATAATTTTAATATGACTGCCGCACAAATTGTGGAAACTCAATCCTTGCGTTCCTTTTGGGACAACAATAGTCAAATTCTGAAGCCAGATCTAAGTTACTTTAAATAACTTTTCAGCTTTTTAGCATATTTTTTTGTTGAATAAATTATAATTTTTGTCATTCATTGGAATCAATCTATCAGGTTTTAAAATTATCGTAAAATCTTAGGCAAAGTTTCAATTAAAATAATAATTTTATGATTTTTTGTCTCATTTTATATGCAAAATTATCTAATAGTTTTGATATTTAAGTTGAAATTATCTCTAAAACAAGTCATTTAGGACATCAAAACCGGCACATTTTTATAGTCTTAAAATCTTTAAACACTGTAACTGAAAATTAGTGCAAATTGTGTCATAATTGATCGCGACACTGTGATATTTTATCGAAATATAATAAGCACATCTTAAAATACCTATCTATTACATGCCAACCCGATTCAATTTCTAATTATGATAGTCATTTTAGTACTGTTATTAAAGCTTGGGAAGCAATTAGGCGGTTGGCTCAACGATAATAGTCTCATCTTTTTACAAAGTAATTAATGACGGGGCAATTAAAGTTGTTGATGCAATAACAGCAATCTAGTACTTTCCGAATCAATTAAAGTAACGGGCGAAATATCCAGTTTACGCATGCTTTCCTATAGCTAATTAATCCTTTGGAATTAATTATAAAAAAGTGTACAGCATTTTATTCATCTCTTAAATTATGTTATCCTACTTAATTCCGTCGTTTAGATGGGAATGATATTTCGAAATTATGTATAAAATTTTGGGTTATTTGATTGATTTTCTGCTCTTCACAAAGTTCTAACAGAGATTTGCAGCTATTCTGTGATTTCATAATCACATTTTGGCTTTAGCTTTACAATTAGTAATCATTTAAGAATTATAAAGATTCGCAAATGATTGTGAATAAATACAATTCGTAAATGAGCACGATTGAAAACAATACAGAGCCATGGCGCAGATTTTCTTCCAATTATTCGGAAGATTCTCTAAATGAATGTAAAATCTAGCACACTTCATAGATTTAAAGAATATAGATTAAGAAATCATTGAAGCAAATTAACAATTAAAATCTCATTAATTTTTCTTAAAGAAGGAGAATATTTTCATAGTTAGAATTACAAAAGCTTGATGTAATTATTAAGTTACTGTAATTATTTGGCAATATGCTAAAATCAGTATTTATAGTATTTATGTAACGGATCCTCTACTATTACGTTCCATTTTCCGACCAGTCATAAATTCAAGCTTCCTGTCGATATTGCTACGTTTAGTGATGGCGAAGTGGTCGGCTGTGCTCAAGAAGAAGAAATCGTAAATTCTGGCTAGATATACATATTTGCCATAATTTTTGAGAGGATATGCACAACTCTAAAATTCTTTAAAAAGATATTTAAAGTCAAAAGAATCTAAATTTCTGCTTTCATGAAAATATTGAAATAAGGGCCTGAATTAAAACTTCCCAAACAATTAATGGGAATGAATTTTACATTTGGTTTTCCTTAAATTTTTATATCACCATTATAAGTTTATCCAGAACTGAAGATAATTTACGATATCAGTATTATTATTGTCTTTTGATTATATAATGTTTAGAATCGTCATCGAAAACCGATCATCTAGAAATAGCTTACCAATAAATTAAATCAATCACCGCATATTTATCACTGAGGCTCTCAAATGGGATAATGAAAGAATTTCTTTGTATTAATATTTTGTATATTGTTTCCAGAAGAAGCTAGAGAGAGCATCATCCATCTATTTTCTTTCAATTGGAATCATTTTCGTATACACAAAACTGTAATTTAAATATCACGATTACATCGTAAATGTCATGGATCTAAATATATTTTCATTTAAAGTGTTTGCATGCAAATAGAACTACATATAGTATACCGACTAATCTATTTGATCCATAATTTGACAAAAAATCCCAATTTTGGTGTAAAAATCTCATTTTATTTTTCATAAATCAAATTTGTTGCGTTTCTACGATATACTAATCACAAATCCACGATGTTTCAAAATGGTTTTATGAACCTAGAAATGTCTAAAATATGGATATTCGTCAAATTCTAAGTCAAATTTTTATGAAAATTTAATAATATACTTTACATACGACTAAATAATAAAAACACTCGACATATAAAAATCCTAAATACGTGGCATAACTTTACATTCACTAACACGCTTCATAACATAATAAGATTAAATTCTGTTTGGGATTTGAAGATATTACTAGAATTCAGGAAAATTAATGCCCTAATAGTTCTTCGGTGCTGAGTAAACTTAACAAAATTATCTTCCACTTCGAACAGTTGCTGAACCATTACGTTAACGAACAATTTACTTTCTTCCAATATAGATGGTTGACATCTCCCCTTTCAATAGTTTCTATTGGAGCATATCTCTGAAGTCCAACGTGTCTCATTAGGGTTCTGGAATAATATGCACTACGTGATGTTTCATGTTTCAATTGCACCGAATATACACCTGCGTTGATTCCGGTTACATACCCGTCTATACATTGCAATAGTCTGTGTTCTCTAAGTTCAAATATCCCCATTAGTCTCGTTGTGAGAATTTGAACGTCGTGAGATGAACAGAAGACCTTATATGTATCTCTAAATAGATATTGACTAGGCCTATGGGATTGAGTAGCAGGTCTTGAAATCTAATACTGTATCCCTTCATCAAAATTACCCAGTGCATTCAGTATGTGAGGGTGAGTTGTTAAATTAGTCCAATAAGCCAAATAAATTCGATCACTCAAGGGTTCAAATATAGGAACAAATGCATTTAGGAAACGTTTGGTATAGATCAAACTCTAATTTTAGGGGATCAAAGGATTTTAAATTAAAAAAATATATTATAATTTACAATGCAATTTATATAAATATGCCAATTTGGGAGAAAAAAATATACTCTTAAAGAAGGGAAGGTGTTAAATAACTAAATATATCGACTCATTTCTTATAGGATAAACATTCATATAAACATAATTTTATATCTTGTTTTCGCATTTTATGATATTGATGACTACTTTTCATTAAACGCTGTTTTTGAAATTTTTTTTATTTACATTTATAATATTTAAAATTTGACCCAAAGTACAAATAATGTTTAAAAATTAAATGGATAGATTGTTAAGTAAGTTTCAAGTGATGTATTAGTTAAATGCCAATGCCATGTATTTTTACTTCAATGTCGCAATAAAGGAAATCCATTGAATGTACTTTTATCTAACTCTCTGTTGATGCTTTCTTCTTAATAAAACTTCATACTCAAATAAACTCATATTGCAATTTATGTTCGCATATTAGGTTTGCATCATGTATGCATGTAATCTTGGTGAGTTTCTTCTCTTTCCGTTGAAAGTCAGTAAATGATCTTTTAAAAACACTTTATAAGGATTAGAAATATTTTGAAGTCAAAGAGTTAGAGCGATAACAAAAATATTAGTAATTCAAGTATTGCAATTTTCATATTTAATCTCACTCCTTTAATAGTTACGAATGCAAAATCAGAGGTAAAGAAATATATAGTAAAAAATTCTGAACTGAAAAGACATTTTGATGACCAAGAATGAAATGGTAATTTGAATGAATGGTAATTATATGTATTTCATGCACATCATAAAAACTATAAATATCAGACATTATAGAGGTTTTCTCTGCTTAGAAAAATTTGATGGACACTCTATTGCTTTAGAAAATGATGTTCGTCTGCGTGATGTTCCATTGCATGCGCAATTGAGTTTTTTTTTTTTTTCATTTACTTTGAAACACTAGCTTCTGGTCATTCACAGAGACACCATGCAAAAGTAAGTGATATTTGAGCTAATTCCATATAAATATAACGAAGAATTTTGAAAACTGTATGATAACCACTGTATTTAATTTCATAAAAAATTCTGAAGGAGAAATACACCATAATTTGTCTCTTAAAAATGAAATATTTTCTTGATAAATCAACGGATTTTTCGATTTGAAACTATTGTTATTATTTTCAATAACAATCGGGAAAATGAGGTCTCACCATTTCTGATGTAAAGTTTTTACCATTATTCTATAAACATAAAATATGGTGATTCAGCAAACGGCAAGAAATATTGAGCATATTTTCTAGCATACTGATTAAATCAATGAAGATACTATATTTTTCAGATTTTTTATTTTGTCTTAATTATATCAATTGTTATTTATTTTTATAAATTTTTCTGTTAACTGACATAGCCTGCTTTTCTGTCCTTTAACTTTTTCTCTACCAATATTCGTCGAGACTAAAAATGGCAAGCCGATATTGCATTTAAAAAAAATCTAGATATTGCATTTTATAATAAAGCTCGATATTGCATTTAAATAATAAAGCTTGGGAACTTAAAATAAAAAAAGGTGCTGTGATGTAGTTCAATTATGAATGGCAATTTTTTTGTGTTACAGCGCCATCTATCGGTAAATTTTATAGTAATAAATATAAAGCGCATCTGCATAATATGAAATTCAAATTTTATCTTTTTTGAACCAATATAATACATTTTAGAACCCTCTGAAGTGAGTAACTTATTTCTTGCTAACCCTTACTTTTCCACAGACCACAGAGGGTTAAATATATCTAAAATTTCTAAACAGTCTTATATGAAGATTGGGCAAGAATTATATCTTTTCAGCCAGATATTTTAACAACCACATATGCTAAAGTGACGAATTGTCCTTCTTATCATTAATTCCACTCTTGTCCTTCTTTTAAATAATTTCCAGTGATTGCTCTGGTGCACAAAACTCCACATCCATGACGTATCTTAAAAAACTAAAGATAAATTTATTCCGCTTCAGATATTTATCATGAATCATTTGGGTATTGTAAGAAGAAGAAAAAACAATGTAAACATTAATTCTGAAAATAAAAATCCTGATATGTCGTAATCATTTCCAAATTTACGCTCTGATACACGAATATTAATGCTGTTTTATTTTCCTGAAAAGGAAGCAGAAAACCATTTGCAGATTCGTACTCAAGTTACTGTTAAATATTTGCACGCAAATGGGATTAAAACATGCTTGAGATTCATACAATCAAATAAATTGCTACAGTGTTCACCCCACCATTATGCTAAGACGAAAATCCATTCAAAACATCTGAAAGGATTTAACTACCATTTGTTGAGAAGGGAATTGCAGCTGCAACGCATAACGATTGATTGATTTTTACGTGTGTATCCCACCCCTTCTAATTTGTTTGAACGAAGCAACGGATGAAAGCCAACTGCTATGTAGTGTAGCACTTTAAGAATAAGTTATGGTGCTATCCAGAACCGGATACTACCGTATTCGACGTCCTAAGCTGAAACGACCTTTTATACTCAGCTATTTATGGAACCTGACTTAGCGTAATAGCGTTTCGACCGTAAAGTTTTGAAAGATGCTGGACATATTGCAGTTCTTTGCTTGAATAAAAGATCCTCAACGTTGTAGATGAACCCAAAAGCAGTTATTCACGGTATACATCTCAGTCAAAATAATTTTTCATATTTGAATAGAAAGTAAATATTGAATGTAAAGAAGGATTTTTTTCTGAATAAAGGACTTGTTGATTGTCAAGCTTCTTAGAAAAATCGGAACTAATCGAATAATATATGACATTCACTTAGTTAAAACTATTTATAACAATATAAATTTGGATTATGATTATGATTTTTATTAATATAGAATTTACAGTAAATATGTCACCCTTTTTAAATTTAATAATAGAATGCTTTTAAAAATAGGTTTCTCAATGCAATCTAGTTGAAGAAAATGTGGATTTAAATTAGATTTTTAATTTTTTTGGTTTAGTTATATAACGTAAGTTGTAAAGCAACGCTAGGACTATTTTGGGAGATATCTGGTATTTTTGAACAATGATCAGATGACGAGGACGGCATCTGAGATGGCACTGCACACTACATCATACCAGAGGGAGGAAATTTGGCCGTGGTGGATTTAGCGTGTAACAGACTCACTTACACGACTGTTCTTCGAAGGAATCGGGTGCCGAACATGAAACCCTACGGTTCACGAGCTGAGACCTTATCCCCAGGGCACCTTGACTCTAAATTTAAATGAGTTAATTTCATTGATAAAATATGGCAATAGTTAAATATGCTTCAAGATTTTAATATAAGGGGGAGATTTAGAACTTTTAGATTCAAAACCTTTTTTTATGTTTTCCTCTGTATTTATTTTACTAAGTCATTAAGATTTACTAACAGCAAACTAATTCATTTTCTAATTGTAAAATGGAAAGCAATATTCGGAATTAATATTTGCCTGGTCATAATCAAAATATATTAGAGCAAACTGTGCATCCAACTTCAAACATTTAAAACAAATTTAGTTGTTATTATTTACTCGATTTGAACTACAAATTTATAAAATTTTGAAACTTTTTGCTGAGTAATTCATGTTTTTCTTTTTGTTGTTGAGAACGAAATTATTTTTACAGAAATGTAAACTTTTCTCTTTCTTTATGAGGAATGGAGTAAAAGGAAAATATACCAACTAGAGAATTTCTTTGAAAATTTGGTGTGAAATGTGATGCAAACGTGTTACGAAAAATACATCACTCTGTCTCATTTTATCCTGATTTATGTCTAATCTGTTTTTATATATCACCCTATTTTACATATTGTGTCCTGTTTGATGTTCTGTTCTTTTGCCTGTAATAATTTTCTTTAAAGATAACAATCTTTTTGAATGCTTATTCTTTCTAAAATTTGAAAAACTTTACATTTAGCAACGAAAAGGTTTGAACTTGTTAGCTGCAGAAGGTTATTAGGAATCTATCATGACCTTATTGTCCAGCTGATAACGTTTGCAAATTTTGATAAGATAATAAGTTTAAAAGCAGGAATATGATTCTCTTTATGTTGAAAGCATGAAAGGTGTTTCGAAAGAGTCCCTTCAAACTGCAAGGATAAATCTGGATTACCAAAATCATTCAGTTTTATATATGGGAATATTGGAAAAAAGATGCTGTTTATTTGCTAGAACTTGGCCAGAGTGATCTAATAGAGCTATCAATAATCTTTAAGACTAAGGATTTATAAAATTTTGTTCATAATAAAAATAAAATAAAATTTGGCTCACCTTTGAATGCTAAACTCAATTGAAATCAGATAAATCAACAACTCTAAAATTAAGGCTTTTTTTCACTTCTTCCTTTTATTTTTATTTATAAATTTTATAGTTTGCATTGTCGTAATCATTTAATACGAATTTGATTTAAGAGTATATTGTACTTTTAAAATTTAGGAATTTGTCTAAAATCGGAGTGATTCATGCTAGTTCGTCAAAATACAAGAAAAGAAAAATAGTAATGTCTATAATTTTAGAATTTACTAATCATCGTTGGAATTAGTAACAAAATTATATTTATTGGCAATAAAAACAAAAAAGACACATTTGAGACCTTTTCTAGTTGGAACATTTATTTGGTACTTCCCATCTCTTCGCACTTGAAAATGTCGTTACCTGAAAGTGATTTTCTGTTCTCTTGAGAATACAACGCTCAATAGAAAGTTATAAGGATTCTATCAAAGAGCCAAGCAATGAAGACTGATGAAATCTGTGCGCTAAGTATATAATACTTATTTATATTTAGAACATATTAATATAAAATGCAAACCTAATTGTGAAAATACAATTTCTGGCGAATAACTATGTATTTATATATGAAGTTTCATATTTAATTCCGTATTATTATAAATTTCTCATTTTATCTTAATTCTTAATATTTCATTTTAAAGGCCTATTTTGAGCATATTTTATCTCAAAAGACACTTGAACCTAATTAATGATTATTGCAACAATCTGCGATTAATTTAGAAGTTTAATAACATCACAATTAAAGGTGGTTTATTTCCCTTATTTCTGATTAATCCCCCTATTATTACTTTAGTGAGATAATAATAAAAGGAGCAACATGCTAATGAATTTATTGTAGGTATCTAATTTTATAAATAAACATTAAGACTTGGTTGATTAATATCGAGTAAGACAGCAATAAGTCCTTGTTAACTAAGAATATTTGATCTTGAGATCAACATGCTTAATATGAAATACAAAGCAGCAGCGCATAAAAGAGGTTTAAGATAACATATGAGTTTTAGTTTAGTTAAAGAAAATAAGACAAAAGTTTCAACTGCAGAATTTAAAAATATCTAAATACAAAATAAGTCAAATTCAAGGAAAATATGTTAATTCGATTAATTACGTTTTAAAATAATTTGCTAAGTCATTATTTTTATTTCAAATATTCATTTGGAAATCGTTATTTAGAAAGGTGTACAAAGCCAGTAAGATTCAAGAATTTACTGCTGGAAATTTTGTGTTCATTCAAGAGGCACAGAATATTTTTAATCTGACGTAAAAACAGACAAATGTCTAAAATTTAATAATTAGAACTTTAGTTTATTAATCAAATATTTCAAAAAACCAATAAAAAGCATAACTCAGTAAACAAGTGTAAAGAAATTTATTAATTTTTCATCAGCACTTTAAACAAACAAAGAAATAGTAATTTTTGGTTATACAATGGGCAAACTTATCTTGTTCAAGATAAAAAGTACCTACTTTTGATGACACTTCATTTGGGAAGTTTGTGACAAGATAATCGAAGACAAAGATAGATATTTGGCACAAATATCCTAAATTCTATAGTGATACCTCAATGTTTATTGATTAATTTAATTGATTTAAAATCATTAAATTGCACATTGCTTTATCCGCAACTTGCAGCAAATGATTAAAACAAGCAATTCGAATGCAGTTTTCTATACAGCTTTCTTTTAAAGCCACTCTCTATACAGCTTTCCATTAATACAACTTTCTATATAGCTTTCTATTAAACCGCTTTCTATGCAGCTTTTTATTAAAACACGCTATTAGAATGCAGCTTTCTATACTATGTATTTATATACATGAAGTTTCCTATTTAATACCATATTATTTGAATTTGTTCATTCACATTATCTTGAAATAGTTCGTAACACTTAAAATCATTATATTTATTAAATGCCACTTAAATTATTCCCCAGAACACTTGAAAGTACATGCCTAATAAAACATAAAGGTGTTTTTCTAAGAAAAGAAACCCGGTTTGATAAGATCCGAAGAGCTGGTAATTGATGAACTCCATTTGGTACCCAAGTACTTCCTAAACTTTGAAGTAGCGTGCTTACTTAATGTCGTGCTAATACTTTTGGTGGAGGGTGAAACCATCTCACCGTGAATTTCATTATCATTAAATAGAGGTGTGTAGCCTCTTCAGTGTTCTGGGTCCTTTCATAATCCATGGGAAGAAAATTTTCTCAGCCGTCAAAATTACAATTTTTATCATTAGAGGGCATCAACTACACGCCATCACGCAAGCCGCGCATCATGGAATAGTTTGTCCTCGCTATCAACTCGGGAAATATTCTCTTCAAAGCTAAAAGCACTTATATTCTCTTAATGCCTTTCCCTACCTTCCTAGACCGATATATATCTATCATGTAAACAGCATGACATCTTATCCTTCATCTATTTGGGAAATTCTTAAGATTCAGGAATGATGCTATCCATTATTCTTGTTTATTTGAAGAAGGATATATCAAGTATATAGATTCAAATATTCAAAATATTCAAATATATGGAGCCATTTTTTATTTTATCTTATGGGAAGAATACGAAAATTGGTATTATCAAAGACTTAAACTTCAAAAATTTGATGGATCTCCAGATTTTATAGCTCTCCCAATATAAATCCATTTTTAAAATTAAACATGCATGTTTGTAAACATATGTGTAGTTCGAAAAAGCAACAAAGTGGTTGGGTGAAATTTGATATATCGTCAATTTCAATAAAGTCGCAGTTTTTGAGAGAATTTCTTCACAAAAATTCTGTTTTTAGTCTACTCATTTGGAAATAAATAATTATTCAAATGACTTTAGTTGTTTTATTGATTTTTAAATCGTAACTTTATCTTTTGTTAAAATTGATGTAATAATTAATTTTAATTTTTACATAAGGAATTTAAAGTAGATTATCATTTTAATGATTCCAACAATTATAATTGAACGGATGAGTGTAAGGTGCAAATTATTATCCCTTTTAGATTTAAAACATTTAAAAATTTAATCATATTTCATCGAAAAATTTTAATTCAAAGCCTAACACATTTTTTTCTGATCTTTTTCTGAAGCCGTTTTATGATATTTTCAAGCAATACTATATAAAGTATTAAATAAGTTGTGAATTTTCACTATAGATAATTGACATATTAACAGTTTTGACTCACTCAAAAGTATTAGCATGAGAGAAGAACCAGAGTACCACCAAACTCAGATATTTGGGTAATATATATAAGTAAGGAAAGGGTGAAATTCAAAATTTCAATAATTTAAGTTTTGTATTAATTCATAATATAATAGCATTATAGTCACCCATGATTCATCGTATAAATTTACAAATAGTAATGATAAGATAATTCAAAATCGGACAAAAAATGCAAAATTCGAAAAAAATATTAATATAATAAATTAATAAGTCCTAACTCTAAATAAATATTTATATGATTATTTAAAAAAAGAATTTTATATTCGCCCCATAAAGTAACATAAGATAACTCAAATCCGTAAAATTAGATAAGGTAACTAAAAATTTAAATAATGACGAAAAGGAAAAAAATGAATCAAGATTTATTAAATATTAGGCTCTAGATCCTTCATTAACTTCAAGAATATACTTGAGAGAAAATAAATGAATCGCATTCGGATATTCATTTTAATTTATTCCGTCTCATTCATTGAGTATAAATTATAATCATTTATTTACATAAATGCACCAAGATTTGGCTGATTCAGCCAGAAAATTAATGATTATTGGGATAACTTGAAAGGAAAATGAGAGCAATAGATATAAATGGTAAAAAATTATTTCTCAGGCAGATTTAATCTTAGCATGACTATGCTATACATGAGGAAATTCAAAGAAATTTCAACAAGCTTTAAGGGCTGGTAGGTATGCAGTACACTTCATTTCACATAAAAATATGTAGAAGAGAATTTGCTGTATGCATGCTTAAGGGCATTACTTAGCCTCATGTTAACACGAGTCATCATTGCACCTTATATAGACACAGAGTAAATGGAATGGAATTGTACAGGAATACGGAATTAACAGACAGTATTTAGAATTTTAGGCTGCTTATGGAAATGCACTAACAACTATCTCTTCGATTGAGAATGATTTTCAAACTGTGGGCTCTATTTTGAATTGTTTATGAAAACGCAACAAAAATTTAATAAACTGAATCATTCACAACTTTCAAGATTTTGATTCTGCTGCTGGATTCTAGCGATTCATTTCATAAAATGTTGCATAACTTGTTTAATAAATGTATTTTTAAACTTTATTGGCATGTATTTAATTTTTCTTTTGTCTATTTCGTCATTTCTATTTCAGATTATTTTTTTAAATATCAGACTGGTTAATTTTAGAATGCTACTGTTACAAGAATTTTTATATTAAAGTTTATCAGAACTTTTAAATCATTTTGTAAATTAATAGTACATTTTTTTAACTTTTCAGTAACTTATATAATTGGTTGTTTAAAATGAAAGTGAATTGTTTAAAAAATTCCAATGGTTCTATTTTCCTACGACTCTTATGCGATGTTATATAGTCATTTTTTAATTAAAAAATCGATAAATTTTTGTATTGTTATACAGATAAATTTTGTAGAAAACCATTTTTTGAAAGTAAACAATAGCAAATATCTCATTGTAAGAGTATAATTGGCATATGATTCGATTAATAAAAATCAAACTTTTGATTAAGATGATTTAATCTCGTAGATAATATCTTAGTGAATATAATTTTTGAAGTGAGATTTTTCTTTAGAAATGTAAAATTGGAAAAAAATAGTTGCTCTTGTTAGGATTTTTATTTCGTTAACAGCAGGGTCAAATTATCTATTGGTGGTCAAAAAACCACACATATATCTTGCTTATATGTTAAAAACAGAAATACATACGAAATTTCGCTTTTCTTATTCTTATTCTTTGATATCGGTTTGTCATCTTTATCTCATCTTGCATAGCATATGTGGTATAGGTGAAACACAAACCCAAACTTTGCAAAAGCTAAAAAAATATTTTGAACCTTCAAAACTGCACTTATTATACTTCAAAACTGCATTTTATTACGTTTATCATATAAATAAATAAGATAAAGTTTGATTGTTTTTTAGATACTTGTATATATTTGGTTGGTTATTTATGCTTAAATTTAATTCGAATTTTACGCAGTAATAAATAAAGGCTTCTTTAATACTTTTGATGTAAAACCCAAAATCTATATAAAATTGATATCAAGTTCATGCACAAACTAAAATAAGAATTTTCCAAGATTAGTTGGCGTGTTTTAAAGGAGAAAAAAATGCAATTTGAATAATTATCGTGTTTAAGCAAATAAATAAATAAAGATCAAAATTGTGGTTT
>JAOUZG010050968.1:4818071-4838679 GCA_026289955.1 Argiope argentata | reverse complement strand
ATATATATATGCTTTTGGCTAGGTGAATTAAGTGGTATAAACATCTGATAAATCTTTTAAATGAAAAAGAATAAAATAGACATATTAAGATATGCTATTTTTTTCACTATAGAAAATTTAAGACATAAATAAAAAAAATTAATTATCCAATAAAATAAATAAAAGAATCACATTGCATTCAGGAGGAAACGACAAGATAAATCTGGGAAGGAAATATATTTTAAAAAGTTGTCTTATAGTAGAGTAATTAAATGAAGCTTAATTTCACAAATAATTTGTCGGATATTTTATATAAAATAGTTTGGAGTGAAATACAAATGTAAAAACATACTTTTTAAGGAAAAAAATACTGATATTGAAAAACTGAAAGTAGATTTCAAATATTTAATAATATTAATTAGAATGTTTCGTGACAATATTTTGAAACCCAAACAGTCTGTTATTTTGAGTGAGATTAATCTACATTTCTTTAAAAAATCGTGTCACTTATATCTATTGTTGAAATTTCTGTTCTTACGTAATGTATTCATCAATACATAAAATTGAAAACAAAAGGCGCTTCAAAATTCACAAGCTAAGAGGAAAGATAATGCTTTGTCCTATAAAACTATTTTAAAAAGATAATCTTTTCATTTTTCCATTGTTTCAATCCTTTTAAAATGGACTACAGAGTTGTATTAACAGGATATTTGCTCTAACGGCAAACATCATTTCATGTCAATAAATCTACTAATTTAATTTTAGTATAGACCTTTTCTCCTTTTTTATTTCGCTTTATAATAAACTTTGGTCATTAGTATTCAATCATTTTATTTATTCTATTTAAGATGAATAGTTTTTCTAAAATGCTCGTACCATTTATTTAAATAGTAACCGGTTTAAAATTTGAATTAAAATTTATCAAACTATAGAAGTAAGCAAATATCGGTTCATATCTGCATTGACAGGATGATGATTAAAAGAACCCGCAAAGGAACTTAATTTATATATTTAATATTATGTTTCCTTATTTTTAGATTATAATTTATCATTTGGTGTCCACCTGAAACTCTCTTATTAATTTAACTATCCTATTTAATGTAAGAATCCTTAAAATAGCTCTTGAAGATAGACAACCTGCAAAATGACCTGACAGAGAATCTCTGAGTTCATTTTTCAAAGAAAATTTTTCATAATTGATGGCTAAGAATTTTAAAATGCTCATTTAGGTTACTAACATGATCTCCAAATCTAATAATTGCACTTTTTTTCACCAAAATACTTTTATTTTTATTACAAAAGTGGCAGAAAAATAAAATGAAACCAAACTGATTTGAATTTATACCAGTTGTCTTAAAATTTTGAAAAAAAAACAAAAACAAAAAAACTCGGCACAATGTAGTCTGACTTCGTAATGCTATAAATATTAAATATTTATTTTTTTCTACCAGACTTTTCATAAAAATAATTGAAAGTCTGGTTATCGGGCTTAGTAGAACCCTCCTTAAATTTAGAGATGACAAACGTAGTTCAAATATGCTTTGAAGTGTGGGAATAAGCAAATAGGAATGTTTTGTTTTGATTTTTTTTAGAAATGTAAATCATTAAAAATAACTTGAATGATTATCTTTTGGCAATACTTTAAAATAAAATTGTTCTCAAATATTTAAATCGCCATAAAAGGTTTTAAAAAAATGTTTTCCAGTGATATAAATTGTAGTAGCATGTAATCATTTCTCTTATTTTCAACATATTCTGTAATTTTTTAAATATAATTTACTAAAGTACTTTTCACTGCTTTTTTTTGTATTTTTATTGATGAGGTAGTAAATATTTTATATAGGTTAAGAAATATTTTAAACTGAATGGATTTTTTATCACTCAAAATCTGAATGTTGAAAACTATTTAAAATTTTTATGCTCCACTTTTTTCCCTTCTTATCATTCCAAAATGAAAAAAAGTAAAAAAAAAGTATACACCTCTTAATAAAGGTTTGTGCAGTAATTGCCAGGTGTTTCTTGATAGTGAGCATTTTAGAAAAGAAACTATTTTCATTTTAAAATTAATTTAAATGGAATTAATGGTTTTAATCAATGCCTCATGTTAATTATAAATGTTAAGAAATGATCTCTCATTTATAGTTTTGGCGATTGAGTTCAGATTCACTGAAATTTCATTAGATATAAATCAATCCAGTGAATATAATTCCGGATCAAATTCTGCTCTAAGAATAAGATTATAATCTTGATAATAATTTATAAAGTGCATTTCTTTCTATTTCTTTCCGAAAAAAATTACTTGGGACATTTTATTAATGGAACTTTCAAACATTTAAGATGAATTTTTTAATCGCTCTCAAAATCAATCCTGAGCAATATCGTAAAAGAAAAGAAAAAAAATACTTTCATGTTGGCAAATCATATTTAAAAATCGACATCACCTTCTTTCTAGATTGGTTCGGAAAATATTTATTACTCTTTGTTTTGATTAAAATCAGTATGCAATGCGGAAATATGATTACGCCAATTTCTAAAGCAATTTAATTGGCTGCTCCGAGATAAAATAATTTCTTTTCCGTGTTTTCATTCGTATATGGCATAAAATGTCATAGAATTTGTTTTAAAAGAGAACTAAATAAAGCCTACGAGCTATTTTAAAATTCAAGCCTTTCAAACCTGTATGCATATGATCAACAATTCGTCCGTTTGCATACTCCAAGTTAGACTCACTGTTGAGAAATCAACTTACTCAAAACTTTTTAATTAGAGTTTTATGAATTTACATGCTCGATAGCACTTAACAAGCTCCACTCACTAACAAGGGGATCTAATTTCGTAAAATGCAGTCCTCGTATTCCTGAGGCAATGAAATTTACGCTTCGAATTAACTTGCATCGAGCAAATAGTTTTAACGATTCTTTATTGTTGGAGGCAAAAGTTTGCAATTTTTTAGTGATTTCATTTATAATATTTGATAAAAAATTGTGTAATTCAAACCTGTTTACATAAACAGCATTAAAGTAATCGATTTTAAAATATTAAATCTTGCGAAATTCTCTGCATTCGCTGAAGTTAGTCTCTTTTAGTTGATTGAAAATTATTTTGTGGATGAATAAACAGCACTTTCATAGATTCTTAAATTATGAAAAGAAATTGCAGTATTTTGAAACCCAATTATGTGCCTATATTCAACAAATATGCATAATTCAAAATAATGCATTCAGAGTGGAAGAAAATCAGAAAGAAACGAGAGGAATAATTTAAAAATAATATAGAAAGAATTTTTTCAGCTGGAAACAATCCCCAAAACATTCATTTCCCAAGAAGCTTTTGATGGTTTTAAGGAAATTGGAGGCTACTGATTTCAAAACTAAGGTTGCTATTGATGCATCGGTTAAAGCTTTTTAAATAATGCATATTCACTATATTTCTGTGATGTCTGAAACTATTATTGATTGGTGCTGCTTTTGATTTTTATCATTTTTGTTTGCCTAAGTAATTTATTTTATATTTCATTTTTAAATATCATAACAAGATTGTTTATTTTATTGACTTATTTTGAAATTGAATTTGGTGAATAAGATAATATTGGGTTGCATGAAAATTTTATATAACTACATAGAACATTCATGGCAGTGAGAAAATCGTAAAAGGAAGGTTTGCGATTGGATGTGACAATTATGTGAAAATACCCTGTTAATCACTATAATGACTGTTAAAATGAAATATTTTGACATTTACAAAAAAAAGAAGTTGGAATACTTTGATTTGTAATCAGAAAGTCAGGGGAATCTAAGGTACAAAGAGAAAATGTTCCGAATCCTGCTTTCAACATTATTGCTTGATATTCCCGTCTCCGATAAACTCTGATTTTGATAGAGGAAGTAAATTTTCAGTAAGCCTAATCAGCGTCGCAACAGCTGTCTGAAAGAGAAATCATTAGCTGTGATATAACAGCATAGCCTGTCAAAGCAATATTCAGATCCTTTGGCGTTTTAGATTAAAGAGGAAAAATTATTAAAAATCTGATGTTAAAATCATAGCTTGTAAGATCAAAGTGGGAAATTTGTTTCTACTTTAATAAAGAGTACGTGTATATTGCAATAGTATTCCTCTTCATTTGTGAATTAAATATAAGCCAGAATATTGGAACGTTCTTTTTTTATATAAATATATGATTTGAAATTTCAAAATATTGTTATAGCTCATTGCCAGTCATTATTCTCGCTTGCCGATAGCTAATTCAAAAATAACATCAAAATTTTTAAATGGATATGCAAAATTCTATTTTCAGAAATATCATAGATTGATTTTTGTGAATATAAATGTATACAACTTCCTACTATGAGTGAAAAGCATATACAAGAAATATTATTTTATTAGCTTCTGGGGAAGCCTAATGTAGGCAAAAAGTTAGTTAAAAAGTTATTTGGCTTTAATAGAAATGCTGGATATTGGTTTAGCTTAGTTATACTAACGTCCTGTTTAAAAAAAATTAATTTTGGGACATATCTCGTAAATTTGAACCGTTGCCAGACGGCGAGGGCGACGCCTGAGCTGGCACTCTCCATCTCTAAACATCCACGTCACAACAGCGAGAAGTTTCACCCTGGCGGCTTTAACGTGCGCCTAACTCATTTACCTGACGTGGAAAAGTGTATTGAATCTGAAAAAACTCTGGATTACAAAGCCGTCAACGTACCACCCGGCCATCTGGGGACTTGACTATCAGTACAGATAATATTATGAGGAAGCCATTAGTTGATAGAAACGATTCTCCCTTCTCATCATTAAAAGCATATATTATTAAAACAATTAGAGAATTTAATAAAGCTTGTGGAGGCTTTGAATGTATTTTAAAACATTTCCTGACCTAAAAAGTAAAAATCTATAATAATAAATTATAATGAAATATATTAAACTTTTATCGAAATCGCAAACTTATTAAAAATTTAACTATCAGCATCAGCGACTCATATCAAGTCTTCTATTCGATGCTGCTTCATCATAATTATTAAGAATTTTTTGTGAAACGCAAAGCAGATAAATATGGAAAATTGGTACCAAATTTATTTAAAAATTAAATGCAAATGAGAACTTTCAACATAGTCATTTGGAAAGTTTACCTGCCAATCTGGATTCTCCATAATATCAAAATAAGACTCATTAAATCATGCGAATCACATGGGGTGAGTTAATCACATGATATGCTCGCTTCTATGAATTAATTGAATCAATTAATTTACTTTAATTTATTTTATTTTATTGGATTCAGTACATCATCATCAGGAATTTTTAATACATTATTAAGTTTTGTTTTTAACCACCAACATTTCTGTTCTGATATTTAAATTTATTTTTTAATTTCGTTTATTAATATTATTTGAAATTTTTAAATTTATATTTTGGATCGTATTCATGTTTTCTAAATTTATTACTCTTCTGATTTATGTAGCAATTCTTTTTTTAACGTTAAGTCTATTTATTGTATTGACACTATATATATTTGAGACAGTTTGAATGGGATGTGAATGCTGAGCGTATTTCCCAAATAAATTTTACTCTTCAATTTGTTTTGAAAATTTTAATATATCTTACAAAATCAGCACCACAACATTACTCTAAAAGTAACTGTGTTATTTGTAATAAACTCGGCGTTGAACAATGTAATTGCAAATTTTCCGTACTTCTTATGCTGTTCACTTTTAACTTATGTACAGGAAATGTTGCAGTTTGATTTTTGTGCATTGCATTCTCTAAAAATTATTCTCAATTTAAAATACTTGAATGTTTGTAAAAAAAGAAAAAAACAATACATTTAGCTCTCATTATGTTAAGCAGCCTGAACAAAAGAAGAGGAACAATTAGCGTTTATTGAAAAATTTCATTTCAAAGTTTTCAAATTATATAAGATAGCGAATTACGCATTGCAGTAATAAAATATCATTTAAATTCTTCTGTGATTAAATACGCGTAATGTATAAATTAAAAGCACTTTAATTCTAAAATTTCACCCAGAATGCTTATAGAATTCCTCTTGCGTCATAAAACCACAAACCAATACTGAAGTTTCAATGTAATCTCTAAATATTTAATTTAATTGATATGCGCATCAACGAACACATTCTCAAACATTCTAATTTGTATTCATTTAAATATCTGAAGCATACTGATGAAATTGAAACAAATGACATAATGACTAGATCATTCGTAATTATTTAACTTTTATTTTTGCTCATATAATACAAAAGTTTCTTTAAGTAGAATAGTTATTCATTTCAAAGATACAAATAATTGAAATTGTGACATGATTTTGATGTTTGATGCGGAAGTATGTTTGATGCTTACATTTTATAGAAATTTTGTAATTTTGGGGGAGAACTTATTTTTTTACACATAACTTTAAGCCAATGTATATTTAATAATACTTTAATTTAATGTATACTTTAATTTTAAATAATTTCGATGCGCATTCACACAGTGAAAGAGGAACTGAAAAGAAATAGTTTAAAATCATTTTCAATCCTTTTCTAAATGCTTATTAAACTTTATATATAACTGAAAATCGTATTTATATAGTTGAAAATGTGGCATTATTTCTATGGAAACTGATTTCACCGCTCAAAAGCCAACACAAACTTACTTTGTGGTATAATACTTTTTTTATTATTTGCATTGTTACCTGGTGTATTGGCTATCTTATATACCATATATGAAACCATATATTTTCTAATTTTAAGAATCATATGAAATATTTGGTTTACAGGAATAGATAATGAGACAAATGGCTTAAAAAATGTATGAGATTTATCTCATGCTAAAAATAGAAAATTTAAAATAGTGTCTGTTTTTTAATTATGTTAAGCTATTGTATTCATTCTGAAGATTCTCTGTCCAACTTATTTTCAATAAATAAAAGTTTGTTGTGCTATTTGTAACAACTTGAAAACTATTCAAGTTCAAGATAAATATAATCAGTCAATAGACTGTATTTGTAGTCATAAGATTACTAATTAACGTAAGCTGCAATCAATCTACATTGAAAATTAGAAAGTTCTACTTATGGAGTCACCACCTTTAATATTTTTAGACTTTTAGGGCTTAAATTAATTTCACGATAATAACAGACGTAGCAAGTGATTATTTGTAGCAAACGTCTTGAAAAGCAAACATTTCATTGATCATTCAAAAAATCTATTGTCGTTGTGATAAAAGGCAGATTGTTTTATAATTTTTTTTGTAAAATTGTAGTTATATGGATGATGCATCTAATAGAATTACTTTCTTAAAAAGAAAATACTATAATTTAAGGGCATTTTTATTTTGTTTCCTATTCATTTTCAAGCGTGGTTGTATCTATTTGATTCGAACTCAAAATAAAGCAAAATCTATTTTCTAAACAAAATATGAAAATCTTTATCTTTACTTATAATAACAATCAACAACAAAATATTGTGTGGTAGCCAATAATAAGTTGTTTACAAACAAGTAACGTTTCTAAATAACGCCTTTTTAGGGAAAAAAAAATCCCAATGTGACAGATATTTGAGATGCATATAAAACCATAATGATATTTTGTGAAGCGAGAAAAATATGTTAACATTAATTAGTTATAAAATAACAATAAAAATTATTACTATTTTATATTCATTCATTCATTATTATCCATAACTCTCCATACCATTTCAATTATAGCCCAAAATATCAAAAAATGAATAAGAATCATACAGTAGTTTGAGAATAAAATCATTATTCAAATAGACAACCAGTCTGGCTTGATTTTTGAGATAAATCTACAAAACAACAACTGAAGATTTATTCAAATTTATTTTCTTATTTGTTTATATACATACCCCAAGCTGCTTTTAATTTCAAATCAATTAACGCGTTTATTTTTGTTGCACACATAAATCTTTTACAGGGTGAAAAATTCTTTTAGTTCAAGCTGTTAAGATGTGTGCAGTGTTTTATCTTTGTACCACTCAACAGTTTTAACCGTGGAAGAAGAATGTATCCAAGTAAGGGCTAATGATTTTATTTTGGTCTCGAATATAAATCACCCCCGTATCTTTCTTTCGAAACGGCCGCATCTCGTTCCTTTCCGCACGCAATACGGTTTCTTCGTCCACTAATAACCCTCGTATTTCCCTACTATTCCAATCGGATTGAAATGTAAAACGATCACAACCAAATTAACTGGGAAGTTACCGATTTGTTTCACAATAAACCCCTTACTCGATTAATCTTCTATTCTGGAAAAATAATTCCCGTTAAACCTTGAGGGTTGGGTAATTTACCCGTTCTCTAGAAATCAGTTTCCATAACTCTTCTCTCCTCCGAGGAGGTATGTTTTCAAAGCGGAACCGCCCTATGTGTTACGTTCAGATTAATTACCCAAAGAGAGAGAATTAGTTAAACGATTAGTCCCTACAAATTACGAAGTAACAGCGTACTACAGCAAGAGAGGGAAAAGCAGTGAAAAAAACATTAAGCGATTCAAGCGCATTTTGTTTCAAAATTTCTGCATTCCGACGATAAAAATGATCTCGAACGCCGAAGCGCCCTAGTTTTAATGAAGTTAAAAGCTGCACTGACGTTTTCAGTTTTGCTGCTGCATTCTTTCCGCGTTTCAGACGAATATCTTCGCACTCATTCCTCAGTTCAGTTTTCGAACTCAACATTTTTCGCTTGCCTCGGATTTTTAAGATGAGAAACAATGAATGCGGACAATTTTGAATATGCTCCTGAATGAGTTGGAAAAATTACTGTTCTCCTCATTAAAGTTTATTACGTTTTCTTTTTAGGAGACAAATTTATCATCCCAGAGGGATGGCCGCTGGATATTGATAGCCCAACTTTTTTTTTTTTGAAAAACAAAATATGTGTCGCGTTCTTTGATTTTATTTCTAAGAGTTTAAATTTAATTTGTTTTAATTTGATACACCGATGTAAGCTCTAATTTACACATCGCATGGTCAAAAGTTTATAGATAAACTCTCTGAAGAAGGGAATCGAATATCTCCTCAAGTTTCTCTGATTTAACTATGAATGAATTCCCTGAGGGGAGTTTCATAATTGATTTCCGATTCAAAAAGGTTTCTAAACAACATTCAGATTCCTCGAAGATTGTCGAGAGTGGAGAAACATTTCTTTGCTATGCATGTTTAGTATAATGCACGTTTCATTCAAATGTTTTGAATTTTCCAAATGTTGTTTTGAAGATAAGTAGTTTATCAACTAATATTTTTTATATCAGTTTTCCAATGGTATTCTGTATATTATTATATATCAAATAAAATTTCCAAAATAAAAAAAAAAACAGAGTAAACAATGTAGTTAACTTTATAAGAGAGAATGAAAACTTCCGAAATTATTTACTTTTATTTTCAAGGCGTTGAAATGAAATAAATTATCTAAGGTAATATGATCAATTCTTATCAGTAATGTCTTTTAGCGGTTTTATCATGAGTTTAAAAATCTAACCATCTTGAAAAGTAAGAGAGGAAGATTATTTTTACTTTAAATTATATAACTGATTAAAAGTTTGGGGAATCATTATGCCATCGCTATTCACAATTAACATAACACAGTTAATAATTGAAGAAAGACGATGTAAAGAGTGATTATCAATATATCTAAATGATAATTGCTAATCAGTTATAAATAAAGTTTACTTATTTTAAATATAGATTTATTCAACAGTTTATTATCGAATTTTACGATGGCAAACACACTTATTCCTTAATTAATTATTAAAGCGTTAAATCTGAAATACCCGGAACAATTATGGCGTTCATTAATTCATTTTCGTTTATATATCTTCAGTTACTGGTAAGATACAAAATAAAACAAAAAGTAATGATAAATTTTTCTGATTAATTTAGAAATCAGGCATTGCTTTCATATTAACAATCAAGCTACGATTATCAGGTTAAATGGCAGAATAAGAATTGTAATATTTGGAATCTTCCAATTCGTATTTTTGTATCATTTGCAGTAGAATAATGAGCAGAGCAGAGCAGTAAACAAGGATAATTCAGACATGAAGATTCTTCTGCTCATGGGATACTAACAGATGGGAATAACAGTATCATTTCTCTGTTACTGTGCGCTGTTGAGCTCAAGCATTGATGAGGAGAATTAGAAGGCTGTGTTACAAGTAACTCGTTTTGCTAAATAATTTGAAGATGAACTTTCAGGTACGAGATAAATGAACACTGAGAAAATGTGAGTGGGAATCTTTTCGAAAGTTGCGATATACAGATCTGCATAATGCCTATTCGTGCAGTACGAACCTTCCAAAACAGACTCGTATATGTTTCGTTCTACACTTGTTTCAGTTCATGAAAATGTTCGCTTACACTCCATTAAACGCAATTAAGAAATTTTCTCAGTTCTGTCGGAATGCGTTTGATGATTTCCCAAGTATCCCAGATTTAACATGGAGTTGCTATTTCTTCTTTAGGAGCAAGAAATAGTAGCTTTTGTCGTGCTAATTCAGCGATAACAATGTTTCTGGTTATACAAATATAGGTTTTTTTTCCTTAGTGGTATATATTTTAAGAAGAAATCTTACATCTTACAATATATCTTGACATGCTCTTCTATGAATCTTATGTCGAAAATAATGTGTTGTTACAACTTTTATAATATATAGTAAAAGTCTTGCATCTGCGATCATCAGCCCTTAATTACAGAGCAATTTTTTTCGTATAAATATGAATTATTTCGCATTTCTTAACTTGAGTAAAATTTTTTAATTAATTTTGAATTTCTTAAATCTTTAATTCTTAATAATTCTAAAATGTCAAATTGCTTACTTACTACTAGCTCTTGACTAGTTGTTTAAATAACTGTTTAATTAAAATATTTATAATATATAAACTTATTGACAAAATACTAAAGTGTATTAAGTAGTATCAGTCGTGCTGTCATCTTAAAAGTAAATTTATTAATTCAGCGTAAGAACTAATAAAGACATGATGTCTCACATTACAGGAAGAATTATACCATGTCATCTAATATCAAACTGAACGTTGACAGACATTGCTTTGTAAATGCCTACCATTTTTTTGTTTCCTAAAAGAAGATCAATGCATTTTTAAGCGAAAGGATTTACACGTTTCATCCGAAAATCCAAATTTGGCATTTTTTCCCTATATTTAATACTGAAATATCTTTCCCAGTGTTTAATCCCTTCGGTCATGATAGCTATATTAGATAATCTTAAAATAGAACGCCAGTGATTATTCGAATTCAATAATTGATGGTTATCCTTATTAATTTGGAAATAAATTTAAATATTTTTAAAATAAAATAAATCCTAAGTATTCAAATAATTTGTTCAGAATATTCATTTTAAAGAAAAAATATGTATTTCTAAATGTTAAACTAGCTCAATAAAGGATGCTTTCCTCATTAATTAGATAAAGGACATCACAGTTTTAAATTCTTGTTACATTCTAATTTTTATAAAACTTAATTTAATGAATAATTATCGAACAAATGCGATATGATATTACCATTTTTTTCCTTCGGGGAGTTTTTCAACTAAAATATTAAAAAAATTAAAACAGTAAGTATAAAAAATTTGTACATTTAATGCGAAAATGCGTGGTGAATTATATTAAGCTTTCAAATCAGATGCCAGTAAAAACTTAAAATAAATCAGCAAATAAACGATTAAAATATAATAAAAATAAAATGAATGCAGTAATTAAGCGTCAAATATTTTTATTATACAGGTTAAATAATTTTATTTCTGCTTTCGTAATAGGACTAACAACATTTAGATTTATAGTGCCAAGAAACTAAAATATTTTCTTAAGATATTCTTTCATTTTTCAAAAAATATCCATTATTTTGAATAAATCAAAATATATTTCTTCCATCGAAACACGATCATCTCCTTCTCCTTCATAAAAAAAATCACACAAAAAATAATCTGTTCTCTTTAGAAACCAGAGAACAGTTAATTGCTTTTTGAGGACTTATTTTGTTTTTATTTTGAAAAAGAGAGTTTGTCATAGTGAAAAAAAAAAATTAGATGTGAAAAAAAATCAGAGGTTTGAAAGATAAGAAAAAACTATTCAAATAAATATTTTTGCAATAAAAATTTCAGCAATTATGATAATATCTTTCATCACCATTTCCCTTAATTCTCGTGTGTGTAGAAATAACGGTTTAGAGCCATTTATTTTCAGATATGTAGGGAGCATTAATATAATTTCAGAAATAATTCATCGCGATAGAATAATTGAAATTTCTGATTTATTTTTAGAAATAAAGAGATAAAACTTGATATAATGTCATTCATTTAATTTTTATTTTCAAATTCAGAATCATAGCAAAAAGGATGAACACATTTCGAAAATTTTTAACTCCAAAAATGAGAAAGAAAATTGCATAATTTTCTTATCAAAGTATTCGTCAGATTTTTAATATAAAAATAAATTAAAAATTCAACCTGATTTCTTCCTGATTTTCCGCCACTACTCGGCAAACTGCTTAAAATCAAAATTATTATGTGGTTACCATTATAATTAGTAGACAGGATTCGGAAACTTTTGAGGGTTTCCCCGCACAGGTTCGAATCTTGTAGACTTATTATAATTGTCGAGTAGTAGATAAAACTCTGGTTAGAAATCAGGTTGAATTTTTAATTTATTTTTTTTTCTATTTCGAGAGACACGCATTATGTACAAGCAGAGCGAACATAAAAGCAGGTTAAGGTTGCAAAGACATAAAGAGCGTTAAAAGGCGTAAAGGGAACGAAATCATTTTAATTAGTTTTATATACCATGAAATCTGCAATGTGTCAAATTTTGGTTAGAATTCTCACATGTGTTGACCTTGTATTAACCTTTGACAAGAGAAACGGAGGGATCCATAAGAATCTGTTTACATCATCAATCTCTATCCCTTCACTCTGCTCAGTTATTGATGTCTCAGTATTTTACAAGGTTTCATTTGATTTATTAAAAAGAAAATGTGGAATAGGAATAAGGAAACAAGTGAACATTTTAGAGTGATGTTATTTTGGACCAAATTTAGACAAAATTTTAGAAATTAATTACAATTGAAGTGTGTATGTGTATGCGTGTGTGTATGTATGTATGTGTTCTATATATGTGTGTGCGTATGTGTGCGTATATGTGTGTATGTGTATGCATGTGTATATGTGTGTATGTGTATGTGCACGTGTGTATGTATATATATATGTGTGTATGTGTGTGTGTGTGTGTGTATGTGTATGTATGTGTATGTGTGTATATGTGTGTGTATTTTCGCGTGTGTATGTACATATGTGTGTGTTTAAAGACAAATTTTCCACATGAAGTGCAAAGGCAGTTTACAATGCAAGAGGCCCATTCTACGTTTCTTCAATCTAATGGCGTGGATATAAAGGAAGTGAATGTGTGTTGTGAATGGTGAAACGTACACATTTAAAAAACTGTTCATCGAACTTTGTCGCATGTTTATTGTAAAGACCCAATTTTTATGAATAAAATGCAATGTTGATGTGAGTAAAAGAAGTTTAAAAATACGGGAATTTGGGACATAAAAATGCATTCCGGACGACTAAAACAACTGAAGCAGATGTCAAGCTAGTTCGGCAGAATTATGTTCGTCATCCGGGAGTAATGACTGAATTCTGAATGTTACATAGAATTTTTTTTCTCTATGTTACATATCTCCTTAATTATTACTTTTTTAATTGCATCTAATATTTCTCGCCGAAGCTGGGGATGCTATTTACTGCAATGAAGCTTTTACAGTAAATATTTTTGATGGTTTATAAAACTGTATTGTGTACTCCATTACCAAAATAAACATTGTTATTCTACTGAATCGTTTCAAATGCTTTGAAGGACTACCACACAAAAACTTCTTTCATGGGGCATGTATTATACTCATACTCTAAAAATTTAACTGAAATATTTCAGTGAACTTATGAATATTTTTCATTGCATTTTCACTTTCTAGTAATTTTATTTTTGTTTTTCCTGAACAGTATTTTTTATTTGTTCAAAACTTTATATTATTAGAAATATTTAAAACGTTATAATTAAATTCTTGCTGTCAATATAATATTTAATTATTGAATTTTGACTTTTAAGATTTATTAAATATGATTTTAAGACAATGATTGTAACAAAATATGAGCAGAACGCTTTAATTCCTCATACAGTCATTTAAAGCTAAGCTATGTTGTATCTATTGACTTAAAAGGTTATCTTTTATTTTCTAACATTAGCAATAAATTATACTATCACAATTACGGAGATAAAAGAATAAGCCAAGAGGCATAGTTTATTTATATTAACGTTCCGTTTTAAGGGAACACTAGGACGGTTTTGTGACGTAACTCATAATTTCAAACAGTGGTCAAATGATGAGGATGTCACCTGTGCTGGCGAGACTGTAGAAGTCTAAGTACAAATCGTTAAGTAAGAGACAATGTTTTAAGTATTCTAAATGAATGAAATATTAATTTCATTCAAAGAATATTTCAATTTTTATTGAGATTGTTCTTTCTTTTGACATGCTTTACTATTCATGTTGTTTTCAGTGTCTTATACTTCTACAATATTTCTTTTATCTCCAGAAACAAATAAAAAACTATTTTACATTTTTTGCACATATAAATGTGCTGCCATTAATGTTTTATTTTTTTTCTCTCTCTCTCTATTTTTTAAACCTTTTTCCCATTAATATATTTCAAAAAACCTTCAAATAATTTCTAACGGAAGCTTGCATTAATTTTTTTTCTTAAATCTGTTATTAGATGGAGTTTCTAGTATTTGACTCAAAAGTCAATAAATCCATGAGATTAATAACCCCTTGTTGAGAATATTAAAATATCTCATTGTGATCGGTAAGGTACTGTTACTTCAAGATTTCAAAACAAATCAACAGATCTTTAATCAAAACTTAACAAATCAAACAAATCAAGAACAAAAGGAACAACAAATTAAAAACAAAACTAACAAATGAAGAACAAAATTTTAACAAGGGAAGAACAAAACTTTAACTAATCAAGAACCAATTTTTACAAGAACAAAAGGAACAACAAGTGAAGAACCAAACTTTATCAACTGAAAACATTTAGTAAAAATTCGATAGTAAAAAATTTATCTGTATAAGGATTAACAAATAAATAAAAATAAAATAATTTCCATTCACTTAATCTTTTAATGATTTTGTCATTTGCAGTTATTTTCTTGTTTATTTGAATTATTTTGCTTTTTTATATTTCATTTTTTATGTTAATTATTTATTTCCAATAAATTTCCAACTATCCATATTTAATCATTGTTTTTATCTGAAAAGGAAATTATTAAATGTTTGCTTACTGTAGAAGTAAGATATTACAGGATTGTCATGAAACTATGAATTATAAAATATATGATTAACCATGGATTTAGACGACAGAAGAGAAATATGAGTTTTAAAAAAGCAATGAGGTTGTTATATATTTTAAATACAAACTTCATTAAATTACCGATAAATTGAATCACCATACTAATTAAGAACAAATTTGTCATGTTTAAATTTCATCGATAGTATTTTTAAAGATCTGAGAATTAATAAACTAAACAAGTTATTTATCTATGTTTCAAAAATTGTCCTTTAATTATAAGAATAAATAAACTTTCTTCTTTGCTCTCAAAAACTAAGATAAAAGGTAATGTTACTCTTAGCTTACATATAACAATACAGATAGAAAAAATGATTGATATAGACTTTATCGCTTGTTTTTCTTGAAATTGTTAAACTTGAAATCTTCCAATAGCCCTGTTTACTTATTAAATTTCTTTTAAGCTATCAAGCAGAAAACGATTTAAGTAAAAAAAATGTCATTTTGACATTAATGTCTGTAGAATATAACAGCCTATATTACTGGACTTATAAATTGTTTTTAATCCAATTTTTTGTAAGAGAAGTATGATATTTTAAAAAATTCGAGAAGCCTTAAAACAGAGAAGAAATTTTTATTAAATATGAGTCTAAGACACTAATTATTAATGAAAAGTCAAAGTATAAGTCAAAATAAATGTCAGAATAAGTTTCAGGATTTTCAGCGGAATTTTCAGTTAAAAAATTGGCTGAAGTAATAACAAAGGCAAACAGAATGACCTGTTCTGCAATTTACCCTAAAGCATTTTCCTCATAAAAAACCTCAATGCTTTGTAATTGGGCTTATCTAATGTTAGAAATCGAAAAGGTCTTACATTTTCTGTTCCTGACTCCAAGTCATGGTAATGACGTTTCCATTCAAAGATTACCCATGGTGTATTAACAATGTATTCAAGAAAATAGCTAAATTTTTTCGTCAGGCTCTTTAAATTACATTATGTACTGAAAGGTAACAGACTAGCCTAAATATCATTTGTCATCGTTGTGAACTTATTAAAATCTAATTAGACAGGTTTGAACAAAGGATCACTTCTCATACAACGTTTTGAGACTTTGATACCTTCATTAAAGAATGCAGAAATAAACTTATTGCTTTTTCATTACATTCTAAAAAAATAAGAAATTTTTATCGATTTATGACATTAAGATATACTCACTCAGATACTGTATTTAATGGTGATTTCGAAATAAATAAATTTGTTTCTTGATTTCTAAATTCAACTCCTAACTTATGACATGTGTCATCGTCTTGAACTTATTAAAATCTAGTTAGAAATGTTCGCACAATAAGGGATCAATTTACATACAACATTTTGAGACTTTGCCATCCTCATAAAAGAATGCAGAAATAAATTTAGCGCTGTATCATTGCATTCTAAAAAAATAAGTAAATTCAATGGATTTCTGACATAAAGATATACACACTCAGATACTATATTTAATAGGATTTCGAAATAAAGAAATTTGTTTCCTGATTTCTAAATTCACCTCCTAACTGACTTTTCAATTAGGATAGCCTTTAATTTGTCTTAGTGACTTTTCTGTGGAGTTCTAGCTATTTCTGTCATAGATTTTTTAAAAATTATTCATTATCAGTATAAAAGATAGAGGAAAGATTTTTAAACTTTTCAATTTTTTGGAATAGAAAATAGCTACATAACATTTTACTTGATCGAAAGTCTTTTAACATTTGTAAAGCATATTTATTAGCAAAATAGAGAGAGACAAATTAATAAATTTTATTTCTGTTTTTTATCCAAAAGTATAAACGAAGGCTTATTTTTCATTCAAAAGCCGCATATTTCCAGCAAATATATATACTAGCTGTTTCAGTAAGTATTTGTTTTGGAGTCTAATCCATATAATTAGAAGGGTTTTTTTTATTGATGTAAAGTTAAACAAATATTTCGGACTGAAATACCTATATATGTTTTGTCTCTTGTATTATTTCTTTCTAAATTCGATTTTCTCAAAAAATCTTATAAAAATAATTATCCACCTCAAATTAATGAAGTAAGTAAAAATAATTCCCTTTTCATAAATTAAATAATTACAAAATTTGTCCTTCAAAGTTTTCCAAAACATTAGATTTAAGTGTTTGTTTCTTGTTGTAACCACCGAATATAAAATTTTAAAAGAATATAAAAGAATATCACATTATCTTTTGAAACCTGCTCACGCTTTCAATATAGCAGTTTCCAATGAACCATGGAAAACGGAGATTTTTGACGCTATTTATTGTGTACGATAAAAATGTGTTTTATGGATTTAGCCTCGTTTCTCCTTCCCTGTTTCCCAGGTTTATCGTCCTTTTATGAGAAATAACTTTAAGGTACAAACGCAGCCTCATCAACGTGTTTCCCACGTTTGTCAGCAAGTCCCCTCCTCAAGGCAACGCATAGTTATTCAGATTGTAATTTCTACTCCCCGCCGTATATGAAACCGTCTATTTCATATGCCAGAGCCCAATTCATTTGTGAAAACGGTGTATTTTGTCAAAGCAGGAAGTTCTGATCCATCCTTCAAATATTTAAAGACTTTTGAGGAATATATTTGCATTTTATATTTTTACATTAAAATTGTTCACTTTATTTGCTTAAATTAAATAATTTTTGTTTACTTTACCGTTTACCTGGCACAAACGAAAAATCTTCAAATAATGTAGAATTCCATCTAATTTCTTTCAGGGATTTTAAATCGAAAAATCGCCAAATAATACAGATTTCTACCAAATTTATTTGGCGATTTTTCGCTTGCGCCCGGCTAAAAGAAAAGTACAAATTTTTGTAAGTTTCAACATTTGACTTTTTTTTATACAAACCCAAAATTTTAAAGATTTATTTTCTATTAGCTGTTTTTTAAATAATCTTGAAGAATACGTATATTTTATTATTTTATATATTTAATTATTAGGAATTTATTTGAGAAATTAATTCTTTTTATGTAATACTAATGGAATATTATGCATCCTTCTGTATAGAAATGACTCAGGGCTAAATATTTTAATGAGTTTTAATTTAAATCTCAAAATATCATGATTTACAATGTTAATAAACATGGGTGACTTTTTCAATTTTTTTCTAGAATGAGAAGGAATTCCTTGAGTTTCATGTTTCTTTTTTCGAAACTAAACTAGTGATTTTTAAAAAACAATGCCGTTTGAAATAAAAATATCTTACTGAAATAAAAGCACACCTACACTTTTCCATCTATGTAGAAGCATGACAAAAAAATAAAGAGAAACTCAAGAGAAAAAAATTCTAAATTTCAAAACAGAATGTAGGTAGTGTGTATTTTTATTTCCAGCATGTATAATACAGTAAATATTTTTGGCTATATATACAATAATTAATGCATACATAGATTTAATTTTAATTTGCAACCTAAATTTTTTATAATCCATTAGAATGGAAATAATGTTCAAAATTGTAAGTTGATTTGTAAGAAGTTTAACATACGAACTTTCGATTAGCAAACTGGTGAGGCTTTATATTTATTACTTGAATTGATTATTAGTATTTAATATTTGGGTTTGTTTCTAATCCATCTGCATCCTTTAAAATGTTATTCTTAATAATATACAGCTTTTCAATAAAAGTAATTCAATAAACAATTAGGGAGAATTAACATTCAAAATAATATAGTTTTTCCTTGCTCATGATAGTAATTTGATAGCCTTTGAAAAATTAACACATGCTCTTATTGCAGTTCCAAATTGATAAATTACTATAATCTTTTTGAATAACAATGATCGATTATTGTTGTTGTTGTGGTTTCTGATGGCACTTGCCATGTACAAGATGGCTGGGGCAGTCAGCGTTTTTTAAGCTGAACATGCGTCTCTTGTTTTAGTAGCTCCAACTAGGGCCAAGAGTAGGTCTTAGCTACATACTCATCACATTCACTTGCACAGCCCGGTTTTAGAGGAGAGCTCATTCATACACCTCAGGGATAAAACACAGAAGAACAATCATGCCCTGACCAAGACTTGAACCCGGGAGGCCCAGATCAGGAGGAAGGCGCGCTACCTCTGTGCCAGGACACCGTAATTAATTATTATAAAATTGATTATTGATTGATAAATAAATCGATTAGTATGAAATTGATAAGTATAAAATCGATTAATAAACATAAAATAATCTTCATGAAATAATAATAAACAACACTTTCTGTTATAATGCTATGTTTATTTGATTGGATTTTTTTGAAGTTGTAAATAAATTTTAATGCATGGCATTTCATTCATATAAATTCAGTAACAAAAATATTTTTATTGCGATATGGAACATGTGACTTAAAATAATTATAGTGAATCATGATATATTTAACTTATATATTATTTTATTTACTTTTTGGATGTTATGTTTGAGTTTTTAATGAATAATCGAATTCTATTCACGACTGCAAGAAATTTTTAGAAGAATACATGGAATTAGTTAGAGTTATATTGTTCTAAAATATTTATTCAGTATACTAGACCATATAACAAGAAAAACACTAAGAAATCTCTGTTCCAGTCAATCCTTCCTTTCAAAATCAAACATTCCGTGATGAACTAGAGAAATGATTTTGCAAACAGGATTCTGCATAAACAGCATTTCTGAAATACACTTTAGTCAGTCTTCATTGATTAACATGGATATGAGTATTGATCTTTGCAGACACTGTCGCAATGCATGTGCGGGTGCAAACTTCCACAATAAACAACTGCAGCTGTTGTAAGGTTCCATTTAAGTCGGCTCCTGCATAACATATAACGACACGCCGGTGTTAGGAAATGGAGAAATTCATCCTAAGATGAAGTTTTGTTTCGAAATCCGTCAGCAGCTTAGTGAATCCCCTGAATTTGGAAGTATTTCAATACAGCTGCTCTCTGCACAATGCATCATTAAGCTACTAATTCCTTATTGTATAAGACGTGTTATGCGTCATGAAAGATATTTAAATTTGCACGCTCTAACGTTTTGTGGTAATTAATTGAAAGTAGGTTGCTATAGTCATTTTCATCAAAAAATTATAAATCATTTATTCGGCTATCATTAAAATATTATTCGAGATTGAAACCTTTAAATAAAGATTTTTTTCAGTGAATTAAAATACAATTACTCAAGCGTAGTAAAAATGTTTCTTGAATTAAGCAATAAATCATAATGTTTTCATAAGTAGAAGTATTTGATGATAACAAGTTATATATATATATATATATATA
>JAOUZG010050968.1:4774908-4803071 GCA_026289955.1 Argiope argentata | reverse complement strand
GACAGTTTTTTGATTCTTTGAGAACATTCTCATATAAATACACAAATATAAATTAAACAAAAATAGTGGATGTTTTTCAACTTTTATCAGAAAAAAAATAGTAAAGTGGATTTTCAGGTTTTTGTAAAAATATGAAAAGACATAAAATTATTGTAATTCTTACATTTCGATAAGGAATAGGATTTTGTGGCAAATTTCAAAACGTTAATTCGCAATTGCACTACTGATGTGATATGTATGAATATTTGATTTAAGGTTGAAGATGTGAATGACCATTACCTGGTTTGAGGAAGGGTTGAGTCCGTCGCAGCGGTACCGGTGAGTACTAACGGCCGTTCTGACCATAGGTATCTCATTGTTGGCGGCAACTAGCACAGCAGCATCGGCAGTCCCGCCGTCGGCTGTCGAGGCGGAAGAAGTGGCTGCATGGTGGGCTAAACAACGTTGACGATGCTGCTCAGCAATCTTGGCAATCAGTTGGGTACGAGTCTTGCGCATGGCGATTCTCTTGCCCAAATAGCCAACGGTTGCATATTCTAGAAGGGAGGCAAACACCATCACGAAGCAAGTGCCCAGATAAACATCGATACTCTTGATGTAGGAGATCTTGGGTAAGGCGGCATTGGTACTGGACATGAGGGTGGTCATGGTGAGCACAGTGGTCACTCCAAGAGCCACCCTGGCTGGAGTGGCATTGCGATGCAGCCAGAAAGACACCCAAGAGATGATAACGATAAGTCCTGCTGGGATGTAGATTTGGATCAGGTAGTAGCCCATGCTACGAATGAATTGGATTTCACAGATGAGACGAGAATAGTTTCCTAGGAGACAGATGAAGCATGAAATAATTTCAAGAGATCTAAATGTAACGGTTTAAACACATAATTGGACAGTTGCCATCTTTTCTTGTGTTTGTAACGAATTAATTAATTGAGTAATATTATTTTAATATTAGTATTGATTTTGTAATTATTCTTAAATTATACGAAAATAAACTGTCAGATGTTACTTGGTTTGGCATTATCCAGATTGATGTTTTAGAAATATATTAATGTCATGATCATAAAAAATTTTACTGATTGTCATATGGTAGTTTGTGGAAATTTTTAGAACTTTCCATGGAGGCATGAACTTTGAATTGCAAAATAATTTCATGAATTTGATACAATAGAATTAATAAAATTCTATGCAATAAATTCATGAAAACAAGAAAATAAACTTTATAGAATGGTTGACATGAGTATGCTTTCATTTTAATCTATCAAAATAACCAGTTTTCAGAACTTTGCTTAGTATTCTTTCATAACACTGACATATTTAATCACGTACCTATTATTTATTCATTTGTTTACTAATAAATCATAATTTGTTGCAAGAACTTTAAAAATGTCCTATAGGTGTCCTCATACGAGCGAATTTACGTAATGTCATAATTTTTATGAAAATCGCGGGTAATTACCATTTAAAAATTCATAGTAAAACCTTCCTAAAGTGTTTCTGTTATATGATATAAAAGGAAAATCTTGCCTGGAATAATTAATATAAACTGATCATTTGAGTCTTTAATTCTTTATATATAATAATATAAATTACTTCTTCAGTTGTAATATAGCCAATAAGACTCTTTATTGGTATATTTTTAACTTGCTTATAAAATTTTCATTTAGGGATTTGTTAACGCAGCATAAAACAATGAAGTATTTCATAGTTATAATATCATTGCCCCAATATACAGTGTACTAAAATTTGTATCTATTGTACGCCTTTTCCATTAAAAAACATTGCTCATATTTTAAAATTTATCTTCACTTTTAACGCCGAATAAATCAGTGATTTATATTAAAATAGACATGTCTCTCAAACTTTAATTTAAATTATTTAGTCGATGATTCCAATCATCTTAACCACAGAGAAGTTTTATTAGTTTTTATTAAAATAATTTTACAACAATAATTAAAGGATGATCTGCTCAATCTGCCATTCTTCGTGATTTTTCTTAAAGTAAGAGTATTTCTGATGGTGAGACATTTGTGAAATAAAATTCTAGACAGTTCATTGCCGTAAATAAAAACTCACACCTCTATCATTACTACTAATTTTAAATATTCAGCGAAATAATTTCTGCTACTATCTTAGGATTGGTATAGTTATAATAACGTGTCTTGTAAAGCAGCAATCGGGCTATTTTGTGACGGACCTCGTAATATTGAACCATGGTCAGCTGACGAGGACGATACCTGAGCTGGCCACACCAGTGCAAGGGCGATTGGAAAGGACAAATTTAACGTGAAAATGGCCCCTTTACATGACAGTTCTAACGTGGAATCGGGTTTCGAACTTGAAACTCTACTGCTTACGAGCCTGCTGCCATCTAAATGCTGGTATATAAATTTGTGTAACATATTCTCTAACGCTAATCTTGTACATTAATCCAGAAGAATGTTTTGTATTGTTAAATTAAGATTTTAAATTAAAATTAGTAAGGCAAATTTTAATTTTTCAATTATCTTTTTAACAAAATGCTATAATTATTGGAATGCAATGAACCTATGCAGTTTTTCAGATTATTTATAAATGGTAATCATTCACGCGCTTATGTTTATTGATGCTAAAATAACATTATTTTAATAAAACTTGCATAAATTGCATCATGTTTTAAATTGTTTATAACTATCAACTGAAAACAAATACAAATAAACGACCAAATCAAAGCGAAGAAAATGTTTTGATATCATAAAAATGTCGAAATTGAATTTTCCACTGCGACTTGTTAGACACGATAAATTAAATCGCATATTTCAAATCAAAACCCTATTAAAATTGTTTTTAAAATTACATCTTTGTATTGAAATCGCTCGGATCCACTAACGATATACTTCATTAAAGGATATTTTTGAATAAATTAATGGAGGAATGATGCATTTTTCCTCTTTTCTTGTTCGAAAATTATCCATTGCTTTTATTTTCGTCTTAATATCGTAAAAGATAGGAGGGGAATCATCGCGCAAGATGTTAGTAATGATCATTTGTATTAGTAATGAGGCAACAGAAATTACGCGAAAACTGATAATTATCGCATCAACAAGTTACTGCTGCGAAAATGTAGGAAAGAAAAAAAGAAGTGAAAATTACAAACATACGAGAAGCAACCCTAAAAAATATCATTTTAATCTTTCTATCTTCTCATTTTTCTTTCTGGCAATGGAAACTATCACGTGCAGGAAAACGATTAAAATTTAATTGCAGTTCTCGTTCGGAAGAACTCATTATACGAACTACTCCGCTGTGCTGCTGAATTTTTCTTTTATCAATCTCAACTTTTTTTCGGCATCTTCCCTCTCGTTAAAACAGGAATATTAGCACAGGAGCGTCGCAATGGTGACGATAATTACAATATCTTCTACTAAATATAGCTGTTCGATTGTTCTTTACAATAGTTGGGGAAGACATGAGAGCAAATGGTTATCATTTGGAAAGAAGAGGAAGCTTCGTTTTCTTTTCTTTGCAAAAGAGGAGACGATTTTGAATGAAAAATTTTTCTCGGTGCATTTGACAGTTAATTGAGCCCGGACCATTTTATGCATACCTTACTCGTTTAACAAGGATGCTTATTAAAATCTACTAAAAGTGGGATCATGCCTTATTTCCAGTAGTTTCCACTCAAAGTCAGGAATGCTAACAATTACTTCCAAGTAGGTATTTATAAATCTTCGCTCAAGATATTTCGTCTTGTAATGAAATATAATGCATTCGCGTGAATGTTAAATTACCCTTTCTTAATAGGCGTTTATTTATATTTTAGTGAAAGACAACGAAGCATAATTAAATTATATTTACTTCGAAGCTCGTACTTATTCTTCTGATAGAAGATATGCCCCTCTAGTCGGATTTTATTTTGTTAACAATATATCAGGTAATTGAATGTTTTAGAAAGTAATTTAGTGCACATTGTCAAAGTTTTTAATAAATAAAACACAATTAGTTTTTTAAAATTCTGTAAACAATATCTTAGGCAATTGAATGTTATAGAAGATAATTTCATTCGCATTGGCAAAGTACTTAAGAAACAGAAACAATTATTTTTCATAGTATACTTTAGATACGAAAATGCTGGCTTCGGGCACAAAGGTAGCGAGTTTTCTTTGTGATCTGGTCGTCCCGGGCTCGAGTCCCGGTTAGGGCATGGTTGTTCTTATGTGCACAATCTGTGAGGTGTGTGAATGTGTTCCCCCTTTAAATAGGGGCAGTTCAGGTGAATATTATAAGGGCGTATCTAAGTCGTACTCTTTGTCCTAGGTGGCGCTACTTCAAAAACAAGAGACGCTCATTCGGCTTAAAATCACCGGTCAAATACCCAATTAGGGCATGGTTGTTCTTCTTTGTACTAACTGTGAGGTGTGTGAATATGCTCTCCCTGTAAATAAGTGCAGTGCAAGCGAATATGATGAGAGTGTAGCTTTGTAGCTAAGTCGTACTCTTCGCTCTAGTCGGTACTACTTCAAAAACAAGAGACGTTCATTCAGCTTAAAATCATTGACGGCTGTCAGCGTGCTTGTCCATGGCAAGTGGCAAGTGTCCACGGCAAGCAACGGCAACAACAACAGACGCAAAAGTATAATAACAAAAAGTTTTGCTTCCTTCAAATTTAATCTTCTCTATTTATAATAATTACAAACATTCTAATTACTAAAATGCATTTACTGGATTTCAGTAAAACTTATCTGTATAAATAAAAATGAATCACCGAATATGTTGCTAAGGGCAAACCCCAGAAAAGTTCGACTGAATCGTCTAATTTTTCAAAAATATTTTCATCAAAAAACGGGGACGGTTCTTATAGCAGAAAAAAAAAAGAAAAAATTGAGGGATAAATAGTAAAAACGACTCTTTTCATACTTTATTGCAAAAAATCTTTATTTTACCACAGCCAAATGAGTAAAATTGCATTTTTTCCTTACAATAATGAGGTTAGGCTTAGCATGTTTTCGAAAGATTAATTCAAACAATTCTGTTTATTTTCTTAGTGTTTGATGCATTTAAAATTAAACATTGTTCATTTTAATTAATTGATTTTTAGGATTCATTCTGATGTACTTTTGAATTAAAATAAAACAGAAAAGAGGAAATTTAAAATTTCCAATCTGTATAAAGTTATCACAACTGGCGTAGAAAATTAAAGCATTTGCATTGCTCCAATTGGAGCTGAAAATAGAAGCATGCATATTGTGTTGAAATTTTTGCAACTGTGTTTTCATTTTAATTAAACATTTTTAAAAAATGTGTATAATGCTCTTGTAGCTATTGATCAAAAACTAAAATAGAATTGACTTGATTTTAAAGAAATATGAACTTGATTTGCGGTTGTGCTTTATTTAAGGTACACACTGTAAATAAATTTTTAAAGGTTTTTTGTATGTTTTTCCATGCGTATGAAGTTGCGGGTAAAAGCCAGTTATAATATAATATGTAATTGTATTTTCAAAAGTTAAAAAAATGAGAAAATTATTTTGGAATTTTTTTTTCACATTTCTGCAAGATAATTCTTATATAGTTAAATCTTCTGTGAATTAAAGCAGCTGTTGGTTGATTTGATATCATATATCGCTTATCATATATGATTGAGTCCTTGATAAGAATCAATATTTAAAAATTAACAGCTTGGAAAAAAGTGCAGTTAATTCTTTTAAAAAACATGTTACTAGTTATGCTAGCTATGGATAACTACAAAAAAAACTATAACATAACAGAATATGAATAATATACTAGGGATATGATAAAAATGTAAGTCGAATATTTATTTTCTTTCATTTGCCATCAAAGTGTTTTATTTCTTAAAATCTAAGGATTCTGACTCAAATTTATTTGAAAACCCTCTTTTATAGATTTTCAGCCTCTAGCAAATAGTTCAATGAAAGAAAAAAAAGAGTTCTAAAGCATTTTCTTATTTCCGCAAACTGATGGATCTGATAAGTACCTTATACATAATTTAAATAGACTAAGTTTCTATTAATATATGATCTTCAATAAAATATAATAGTTTTCATATTACGAACTTCCAATTAACAAAATTTCTTCAAAACTTCCAGTTTGAACGACATGTAATTTTATTTTCAAATTACAAAACCTAATTGATATTTAGCAAAGCTTTTGGTTTATTTTTTTTCTTGTATTTTTTGCATATCTCTGTGACCTCGCATTTATCTTTGTTCCGTCAAAATTTGCCATATTGACTATTCAGACCTCAAGGTCATTATTAAGTAATGCATATGGAATTACCGAATAAATAGATCTAATTTTTTCTCAATGCTTTAGTAATTTTGATTGCTAATTACTAAATAAAATATGGCATATTGAACATTGCTCTGAAAAGTAATGAAAAACAATACAATGAATGATGAAGATGATGATCAAAAATTTATTAGAAATATTTTATAATTGCGAACAGTATTTGAGACAGTATAAAGAGAAGAAAAAGTGGCAATATATTTCTCTTACATAAGTTTTTATTTAAAAAATAGAGGCTTTCCTTAATTCACTCTCTGCAAAGAAGTTATCAAACTTTTTTTCTCAATTCTTACTATTAGATCGCACTCTCCCTATATATACATACCATTAAAATTTTCAATTATTCATAAAATACATTTTATTCATCCACTTAAGTTCAAATACATTTTATAACCTTGCAGTGAATGATACTTGATGTGAATGTAATTTTTTTCAAATATTAATTCATTAATTAAATTTAATTAATTTTTAATACTTTAAATAGAGTTTTTGCAATTTGAATTGAAAATGGGAAACAACAGGCAGTAGTTTAATCGGTAACATTTAAGGGTTTCAGTATTTTTCACTTGAAGGTGAAGAAGGCGAGTTCACTTCTTACGAAAATCAATATTTTTTTTAAAATAATTCATTATTTGTATTAATTGCAATTATTTGATAAAAAGTAACTAAAATAAAGTTCTCCGTTGGTGACTTGGATTAGGAATTGACTTATATATTTTTATATTACTTGATTAGTTAAAAATAGTTATTGAAATTTCTAAAATAATTTAAAAGTCATGCCTTTTCTCTTTTATAAATTCATTTACGCATTTCTGATAATGGTATTTTTTTATAAAGAAGTTTTAAAACAAAACGATAAAACGTCATTGGATAGAAGCAAGATTGTTTCTGGTTAACCTTTTCATTATAGACTACATAGAAAATATTATATTAGACTTGTAAATGCTGTATTGTGTTACTAGACTATTAGAAATTCACTATTGTTTCTACTATATTACTAACGGTGGCAGCATTTACATTCGCAATATCTAAAATGGTGGAAACAAATACACTTTTTTATATACATTCACTTGCCTCGTATTAGTAAAAATGTATTTCCTAATCAAATTTTAACTAAATTTCTGACGTGCTGAGCTTTTGAAAATTTTCATTCATGTTTTTGTGATGGTAATAAATTATTTCAATATATTCCGATTTTAATCCTAAATAATTTGTTCAGTTTAATTAAATTCTGATTTCGTAAGAACTCAGTAATTAGATGAAATAAAGAAAACCCATCACAAAAATTCATAATAAAAATATTAATTTTATATTTATATATGATGCATAAACAAATAAATTATTGATTTTAGCTTAAGCCATATATTTGTTTTTCAAAACTGATTTTATTTTCCCGTGTAGATTCGGAAATTATTAATCGCCTCTAAGTGATATTTCAGATTTCTGGTAACCTGTGTTCTAAAGAAATATAATGATCTCGAATTTCTTTTGAGTCACGAAAACTTTTTGACCTCATAAAAAAAGAGGATACTTTTTCGTTCTAATGAATAATTATGTTTTTTTATTCTTAATCGAACGATGCCATATTAAAATTTTGTTTCATTATTCAAGTGATCTACTTAAATTGTATAGCGTCTTCTAATAATCTAAAGACCATTAATTTGATACATTGTAAAGATGAGATGGTTATTTTTTTTCTTTCTTAAATTTTTAATTTATCCGGATTATGGCGTAAAAAAGGCAGAAATAAAATTTATGATTATCGCAACATCTCTTCAGGTGTCGGAAGGAGGATAAAGTTTCGTGAGTTTGAAATTTTTTGCTTTATTTCAACCTTGTATTTAATTATTTTTCATCGAATAAAGAAGTTTATACATTTTATGTTTTTTATTAATGTAACAAACATTTTTAGTATGTTTGAAATTTATAATGGAAGTATAAGATATTGAGTCATAAATGTTAAAAATTGATTATAAAAAAGTATTATTTTCTAATCTCAAATTATTATTTTAATGTAATTTTAATTAAAGACAAAGCTTATATGTATTGTATTTTTTATATCATTGCAAGATAAGTCATCTGTGACGAAGATGACGGCATGTGGAATGCACACTTAATGAAGACGTAGTGAAAGGATTAAACTGTTGAGAGGGGACTCTATTCCTTGATAGGCATTAGTTTACACATGAACTCAAAGTCTATTCAAAAATTAAATTGTGTTTAGAGAGCTTATATGTTGTTATAAATATTGTGGGACAAATTAGTCCAGTCAAAGCAAGATAAATTTAAATAAATATTGGGATATTCTGTTTAACTGATAATATAATCATTCTTGTGTATTCATTTACATAATGCATATATATGTGGTATAATAATGACGAAGTGCTTTTTCCTTATAAAACATAATATCGAAAGAATATTTCCTTCAAGGATCGAATTGCATGGAAGAAATCAAATATCAGACATTTTAGATGAGAAAATTGAAAATATTTGATTTAGAGTTTTTTACCTTGTAATTTCTAATATCTGAATTTTATAAACGATAAACGAATATCTAGAGATATTTTTTTACAAACTTAACAAACATTTTAGGTTTGCAGTAAGACATTTAATAGAATAGATAATATGAATATTAAATTGTCGACGGCTGTCTTCAAAAAGGAATATCTGTTAAGGCTGCTGCAACAACTGCTACTACAGCAATAAGTGTTGCGTTAAAGTACTTGGGTTTAAGAAATAATAGTAACAAGTGAGTGACCAAATATAAATTTGACGAGAACGATCAAATCATTGCAAAAAATTCTTTAGAGAATATCGAATTATGATTACCAAAGATAAAAAATTGTTTTTCGATAGAAAAAAACAGTTGTTAAAAAAAGAAACTAAATTTTTAAAAAAATAGTTACTACCGAAGTGGAAGTTTCTCTAATAAAATAACCAAACCCCATGATTTTCGGCATGCAATATCAATATTTTGTACTAAAATTATTGCAGAGAACGATTGAGTTTTTACAGGATAGAGAACAATTTGTGAATTTTACCAGGTTTGAATGTGATAGGACTTTTATAAATATTGATAACAATATTAGCGTAAATTCAAGGTTAGATCTCAAAATAGAAAGACAATTGCTGTGATTTCTTTACTTATTCTATGGTGAGGAAAGGTCTTTATAATATTTTTTGTAAATAATTTCAAAGAAATTAAAGGTGGAGCATAGTAATCGACAATTATATTATCATAAAATTACTTATTGTCTTTCTTTCATACTAAAAAAAAGTCTTCCATCATTTGAAATATAAGTGATTTCAATATGAATTAAAAGTTAAAAGAAAATATTTATTTCTGTATCTTGTAAAATATAATTGATTGATTTATCTATGAATAACACTGGAATACTTACTAATTTCAGATGACTTACATTGTCATTCTGAATACTTTAAATTAAAGTAGTAACTGGTAATTACATTGGAATTCTTGGACATTTGATAAAATAATAATGTAAAAACTTTTAAATCTGTGTAGTTTAAAAGTAAATTGCATCGGACATGCACGAATTATTCTAAGAACCTCTAAAAGCCTATTTTTTAATCACTATAACTTTTTCTCTTACAGGAATACTATGCCAAGTCCTTCAGAGAAATTGATATTTTGTCTCTGAAGAAGACATGTAATGAAAGTAAATGTATTAACGAATATATTTGAATTGATTTCTAAAAGCAAGAATAAAGAGTATAGGTGGCATTAGAAAGTTTACGATTTTACAAATCTTCTTTGAAGTTAAGAATTACTTTATATAGTCATAAGTAATAGAGCTGAAAAAACAGGAAATCCAATGAAAAATATTTGTCCATTGATTCCTTTAAAAAATACCTTAAGAAAATATTATCATCAGTTGTTGTGAAGAGCCCCTTTAATCAACTATCTCAAGTTTCTACACTGCACAAAAGCATTGAAAATATACGTTAAACTAACTATTGAATATATTTTAATGTCTATGGATTTTTTTCTAAACTGGCTGCTTTAATAACGCAAAAAATATGTCTCAAAATAGTATGCCGAAATTCGATGCAAAAAAAAGTTCAATGTACTAACCTGGTGAAAAACCAACATTTTTAAATACTTAGTATTTTTTAATCTTGCTATGGATTTAAAAGATTAAATTTTTATTCTAGTCATAACAATTTTTTGTGCATATAAACAAGATAATGAATCATTCAACTTGTTTCCTTTTTCTTTATTTAAAGTACTTTAACATTCTTTACAAAGCCTTAGAAATTGATAAAAAATTACAAAATAAAAAATTTGAACCCAAATTAACTTTTATTATTTGAGATAATTTTAGATGAATGTTTTTCTTTTAATCTTATAATTTCTTATGATTAATATTTATCTTTCCTAGTAAAGGTTTAAAAACTGCGAAAAAAATTCTAAATTTAATACATTAAAAAAATTCAAATAGTTAGGATCTTTAAAGGCATCTCAAAACATTGAGTGGGGCAAAGGAATTTATAAATACCGCTTCCTGATTCTAAGACGTAACTTGAATCTATTACAATTGTTATTATTCATAAATTTAAAAAATAAAATTGGAGATGGGGAATTGGTTCTATTAACCAGTTCTTCATTTTACTATATTTTACAACTTCCCTTTATTTGATTGTATAAAAAATGCAAATAACGATAATTTGAGCATATCTTTAAAAAGCATTAGCGCTGATGTATTAGCATACAAGTGCAGTTCGCCAATCATTTTATCGAATAACACAAAATTTTATAACTCATTAATTTCTTCATTCTTATAATTTTGATACTATTCTGAGATAAAATATCATCAATTGTTATTTATATTTTAAAAAGTAATTTTTTGTAACTTGTGGACGAATCTAGAATTCTAATTTTAACTTATTTATAAAGGTTAATTTTTTTTGTTAGTAACACAACAATAAAAGAAACAAAAACTTTTCCAGAATAAAAAATTAAATTATAATATAGTTCAATTATTAATGATTGTTAGACCGGAACAACTTTTAAAAGATAAGAAACTTAAAAATTATAAGAAATAGAGTCGAATAAGTGTTCTGTTAACTCCCTATATATAACAAAATAAGCCAATAAACAATAATCAGAAATTGCTTCCTTATTAATAAATACGAATTAGTAACAATAAGGAACAATAACATAGCCCAGACAGTGAAATTCTTAAGACACATGCACTTGTATTGGAGCTTCAAAGAGATTTAGCTAATGGCTCCATGTTTTACTCAGTATTTAGTTTCTCTTCCAATCTTTAAGACAAGTTTTCAATCTTTAGTCTTTATCTTCAGATGCCCTAAGTAAAGGAAAATGGACTTCGAGTCTCGTTTATCAAGTACAGTTACTGGAGAGGAAGCCATTGGCGTTACGTTGTTTAACTTGCGTAATGTATAGTTATACTTATAGATGACTTGAATGGATGTTTACTTCCTGAACGGATTGATCTTCGCAAATATTTTTCGACGTTCCTCATTTCTGTTTCTAGACTATGGTTAAAGGCACGAATGAAATCTTTATTTTAATTTTTCCACAATATTTAAAATCCTTATCCGTTATTGAAATCGTTTTAAATGTTATTTTTCATTTTAAACAATTTTATAGGCTAGTTTCAAATACAGAAATTTGCCATTGATATTTTTCATCACTATCTAAAGCTATAGATAATTTGTGCATTTGTGAATTCTAAATAATAATACTCTGTTGATTTGATACTTAATTGTCAGTCATTAAATTAGAGATTTCATTTTATAAGCGTATCTTTCATTTTGTTTATTAATTTATTTAAACTTTTATTAAGGCAAGGAAAGCCTGGTTGCTAAGGCGTTGGATTCGCATCCCTTTGGGTGCAAGTTCAATTCACCAGCCTAAGACTCTCCGTGAGTGTGTGGGGTGGCTGGCACACGTTAAATCTGTGGTGGTCACAAAGTCCTCCATGTCGAGAGTAATACCACTACGGATACTGGGTCAGAAGTGATCATTCTCTGTTTCAGATCTAAATTATGATCTGTAGATGAAGAAATTAAATCCATGAATGAAGTTCGTCCCGTAAATTGGGTTTGTGACATGCCTGAGCTAGAAGTCAGACTTTTGTCCTCGGGTGCTCAGGGGTCCATACCCTAAAAAGCTACTGCATCTCCCCTTCTGTTATACAGCGGAACACGAGAAAAACAACTGTTCAATTGATTAAATTTAAATTTTTGATTGCAATGCTTAACGATGACTCATTGTTAATTTGAGAGAAATTGAGTTCCTAAATCAAACAGAAGTAGGGACTGAAAATTAATTATCCGAAAGTAATTAAAATAAAGGAAATACATTTTTAAAAGAACCACTAAAATTGTGGATTGAAAATAGGCTTTCGTTATTCTCAAACAAAAAAAATCAGTAATTTGAGCTGTCCAAAAATATTTAAAAATGTAGAAAAATAAAATATTATATATCAAAACCTAAATACAAACGTGTGAGTATTTGGATAGTTTTGCAGTTGAAGTTTAGTAAATTTAGAAGTGCAGTTAATTGATGTTAAATAAATTTAGGCGAATAATTAATTGATGTTGCCAAGTATTTCGTAATTATTTAATTTAAAAACTTTAAAAAATTGATAATTTTATCTTAAATTGGTCTATGTGCACTGTCTGTACACTCACAAATGTCATATTAAAATTAAATCAAGGAAAATCCATTTTAAATAAAGACCATCAGAATTAAAATTCAGTTTAAAATGAATTCATTAAATTTAAAATTCTGTTACGGAATTTTAAAATTCCGTTCTAAAGGAATGTGTCTAATAATATTTGAAATTTTACTCAATGAAGCCAGTTTCTTCCTATATTTCAAATTTTCATAACTCAATTCTCAATCTAAGATTTATTTTCAGACAATAATCTTCAAAATTTATCCTGCATTTAAAATAGATTTAAGTAAGAGAAAAATATGATTCATGAACAAACAACAAATTCGAAATAAATTGATTTTTTTATCAATGTGAGCTTTGTAGCCCTCATCATATACATAATACTATTTTGTTGCTTAACTTTTACGCAAATAAGAACAAAATCTAATTTTCACGTACTTTCAGATACAATCTTATGGATTTTCGATGATAAGTTTTTCTTATGTTTTAATTATTAATGATAATGTTTAATATTTAATCAAAGATTTTAATGTTTTTCTTAATTATTAACTAATAATCATCTTAATGAAAATTTATTTTTTAAATCAAAGAGGCTATCTAGTATTGAGTTTAAGAAATTATTTATATTGAGATTAAGAAACAGAAAACAATTCTTTTGTTCAGTACACTAAGGAATTTGTGAATTTAAAAATTGTTTTCAATTACATTTATTATATTTTAAAGAATGTTATGAGTTAAATAGGGAAAATTGGTATACAATTTTCTCCCCTACATACAGTCATTTTATAAATTCTTCATAACTGAAAGTTAAATTTATCAAGTATTATTTCCTGAAGCTTGAAAGTTTTTAAATTTTATATTTCTCTTATGTTTTCATTCTGTTTATTGTGGTATGACAGGTCATGCCTTTAATATAAATTTATATTTATATTTATAGCTCTGAGAAGTATATCCCAAAGAACAGTTTCTCGAGAAATCGCATACCGATATGATTTTCGCAATACAGTTTAGATAAGGTACACTTGAATCCTAAAGATTAAAAGGTCATTTTATTTATTGAAGAAAATGGAAACTCTATAGAAAAATTAAACAGCAAAATCTATATAGAAGAATGAAATGTAAAGCTACCCCATAAAATAAAAATTTCAGGCATTATGAAAGAATTTAAATAATTCGCTTCTAATTCTTATACGAAGAAAACATAACGTTTCTTCTGAAAGGTTGGGGATTTGATGATGAAAATAATCATGAACTTTTAAGTGGTTATTAATTCTATAGAAAGAGAAAAAATCCTGTCATTTAACTACGTTTATAAAAATATTTCTGGCTTTAAAAATATTTTAGATTTTAGTCAACTACATTAGATTATTTTAAGAGTCTGAATTCTACTGTAAATAAAATATTCTGAAGATGAATAGAATTTATTATTACTTCGCTTGTAAAAGTAAAGTAAATAAAATTTTCAATTTATGTAGTTTAAAAAACAGTGCAATGAATGAAGGATTAAGAAAATTCTTTAAAAAAATTCAGAAAATTTTCAAAGACATAAAAATGCAACGATTACGCTCGTGTAGCAAGGCAAAGGTTGAATAATGCTATGTTTAAATAAAATTTATTAAGTATTATATACATGTCTAAATAATAATAAAAATATGGAATAATAATAAAAATATAGATAATTTTACGCAAAAGGAAAAAGCAAATGATCTAAATAGAGATATTAATAAAATTGATATTTTAAATATTATATATTTCAGTGCATTGTTCCTAAAGACACATGATGTTTTTCAATAATAAATAATATTTACTAAGTATAGACTCTTTTTGTTATAAGAAGAAATCACACATTATAGAGCACAAATTCTAAATAAGAAATCCTACTTATACATTGTTCATTAATATTCACCGTCTGAATTCTTTTTCGCTTCAAAACAATAACACTTGTCTAATTTAAATAGCTAATATAATTTTAAAAATCATTTTGCTGTAATTATATATATAAACGGCATCAAATATTAGTTATTTGTACTTCAGGCATTTTAATTGACTTAATTGAAAATAACTTTTTAAATGACGAAAAACACAAAGTTTTAATTATTATTAAATTTTATGGCTTGCTGAATTATTAATATCAATATTAATTTTTTTAGAAAACACATCCATTAGTTTGCTGATCTTTTATAATATTCGATGACGTAATCTATTCTAGAAATGTCTAATAAGTAAGAATAACTTTGATATGCAAGAATATAATTAAGAATTAAAATGACAAAGTGACACTGCCTAACTCTTTGTCAAACATCAAGTGCTACAAATTATGATTTCTTAATATCTAATTGTATTATATGAAAACTCCGAGACATGGAAGTGTAAAATAATCCCTAGTTAAATAGCTACGCTTCCTAATCACCATTTTGAAGTTGTTTGAAAACCTCATTTACTGTCTTTTCACCAGTTAAAGAATCTGTAACATTTTCAGCTGTAAACAAATGCTATCCGGTTTCGAAACGTTTTAATTGTCTGCCATCCTAGAAACCCACACAGTAATCTGTTACATTTATAACATGTTTTCACTAAGTCTTCGTGCTATTTAAACGTTAACCACATTCCATTTGAAATTCTTCCATCAGCCCAGAAGCTTCTTTCAGTTTTGTCAGTATCCAGGCAACGATGGAAAGGTTTCCAAACTGTAATTAAAATTCGAATAAAACTAAAACAAAGTTCTAACTTCGTCGAGAACGAAGATGTAAAACAATTTTGCAGTATTGAAACACAATAACAAGAGCGCCAGTTTACAGATTTGCATTGAAATGCCGCATTTACATGTGGATTTACTATATTGGTACGGAAAATAAGTTCTGAGTTCAGTTAGAATTTTGTGGCGTATAAATCGAGCTTTTAATTTGTGAGTCATTAGAGAGTCTGTTGTCATGACTACCAGCGATCTGCTATCCATCATTAATTGGAGGCCCAGCACAGCTGTACAAAAGTAATTTTTTTAAAAATTGGTTAGCGATGTGATGATATAAGTGTCCTCCAAATAAAGTGACTGATTACGCGACATCCATACATACCATTTAAGAATTATGTAAGGAGGTCGTTACTTAAGATTATTTTTTAATTCGTTTTTTTTGCTTTCTTTTTTTTTCCTTTTTTGCTTGGAGACAAGAGAAAGAATGTCATTTTTCGAAGTAAAGCATTTGTGTTTCGTCCTTTTCTGTGGCTAATGAAAAAATTTGATCTCACATGTTTTTTATCTTATTGCTTCTTGCATTCTAGAGAGAAGAAAAATGCAATTAGGAACATTTTCTATTAAAATCTAATATAGATACATTTCAAAAAAAATTAAGTTCTTTTAATGCTAAAAGATTTGAAAAAGTATTTACCATAATACTTATTTAAATTATGTTATGGGATAACTCCTAATAATTAAGGAGCAGATATCATTAATCAGTCTGCAGCGTTCTAAAAAATATACTCTGAATTTAAAGAAATTCTAAAAATGTTTACCGTTGTTCACTTGAATTCCTGACTTTAAGTCTAGTTTTCTTAATATTTTCACACTCCTTCTTTTATTTAAAAAACAGAATAAATTAAGTTTTTGTGTTAACTAAACAAGTATCGTTTTCGAAGTTACGAGATATCTATATGTGGAAATGTATATAATTTTGTCAACACTGCTTTATTTGAATGTAATGAAACTTGGACATTTATTGAATTTTGCCAACGAATTATTATGTGATATTAAGGTTTATAATTATCCCTCAAAGCAGGAATAAAATTTAAACGATGTAACGACTAAATTGCATACGCTTTCTGCATCTAGTATGCTTATTAAATTATTTTACTAAGTCTCCAGAATAAAAAAAAACGTTAATTAAATTCTTTTAATGTTATGAAACTACGAAAAAATATAATTAAATTATAATATGCCACGAAAAAATATAAATAATATTCTTAATCGTATACAGAACTGCAATAAAAAGACGGCACATTGTGAAGTAATGCTTTTTTTCAATTTTTATACAATGAATGTGTGAATGACATTCTTTAATATATAGTCAGATAGTGTCCTGCATAATTTGCAATTTATCCTTGTATGTAGATCAAAAATCATCAGCCAAGTAGCAGTTTGGAGTTCGAATGGTTCATGCATTCTCAATCCTTGAACGATATTTTGGTTTTGTAGACGAAGAAAATCTGCAAATACTTTTCAGTTTATGATTATTTAGACCACCTTGATTTGGTATTTAGAAATATTATATTTTGGAATCTCTGAAGAGAGTTGTTTAGTAAAATTTGTTTCTGCTAAGAATAAGAAGACATAAAAATGAAGAATAAAAATATGCATTGAAATTACAAAAGAAAAATTATTTCTCCATTAATATCTTGATGAGCGTAATTAAATTAATCATAACTAATTCGGTATCTTTGTAATCAAATGTTCAGATACATTTCGAACTAAAAGGTGCACAAAAACCTCTCTCGTAAAATAGGAATTGACATCAAAATAAAATACTTTTTAGTTTATATGTTATCATTTCTGAATTGAATTCAATTTCTTACTATTGTTTATATTTATCCTCTTATATTTTTCGATTACTATTTCATGACTCATGGATCTAAAAACGTCAATACTTTTTCAACTGTAATATATAAATGCTAAATCATCATTTCATTGCTTTTTAGAAACGTTCACGACTGTTTTATATTATTTATTTTAAAACAATACAAATTCAGAATTGCACATTTTTAAATCCACCGATGGAACATAAAGACGCCGTACAAAATGGAATAAATGTATAGGATGTCCCCAAAAAATGAAAAGAAGCGTTTATTTAATTAGATACTGCAATGTATACTTTCAATTACAGAGTTTGATTAAATAAGTCAAACAACTGGTCAACTGCATAAATGTTCATCTTCTTTGAAAGCAGTTAACTAAAAAATGAAATTAAATTTTTATACCTCCCCTTTAGTTTAATAGTGGCAAAAAGAACGACATTTTATTTATGAATTTATTTATTTATTCATTTTGCATTTCTGTATAAGAGCATAATTCCTATGGTTCTGTCAACAAAATTTGAGATGATATTAAAAGGCATATTTATTGACTTAAATAGTTTTTTTATACATCAAGTAAGGGTTTGAGAGATTTTTTGCTGCAAATATTTGTGATTATATACATACTACAATAGGTTATTAAGACAACATAATAAAAAAATAATAATACATTTATTAATTCCTATTTTTTAAATTAAAAAAACTTTTATTAATACGTTTATAAAGGTTTTTCAAAATGAGCAATTTCGACACCTATACAGAGTAGCATTTTTCTAATTACATGCGTAATTGGGTTCCAATTTATCATTTTTGGCATCAAGACAGATTTACATTTTTGTCATTATACAGAGATTTTCTAAATTAATAGGTAGTTTGTTATACACAGAAAGAATGTAGGAAATCCTATAAATAAATGACTGGAGAAGTCAAGTCATGTGATAAAGAAAGTGATTCCACAGTATCTTGCTAGCCAATATAGTTCTATGTTCAATCATAATATTACAGCTGACATGTAGTGAGAAGGATCATCATCTGATTGTAATCACAAGTATGGAAGAACTGTTTAGCATATTCATCAATTGAAATTTTATACCTCTCGAAGTAAAGAATATATTGGTCACCATTCAAAGTACTGATGTACAAAATGGGATCACCAACGGTTTTCTGAAAATACCGCACAACACATATATAGAAAATTACCAATGATGATGAACTAAATAGAACTTATAAGAAGGCATTTTTGTACTTTTATCTCGATTATAAGGACATTCATCTATACATGAATGAACTAAATAGAACTCTGAAGAAGGCATTTTTGTACTTTTATATCGAATATAGGGACATTCATCTATCCAAACTAGATTTTTCAGTAGTGAATAATTTTATTCTACCTGAATCTGAGCCCAGTTTTAAAAATCCAGACAACGGTGATGAACCGATAGTTGCAGTTCATGAAGTTTATGAACGCTATTTAGATATTATATTCTCTACAATGTCATTTATGAATACTAAATTAACTATTCTGACCCTACCGGGGGGTAACATAAAAAATAAGCTAAAATATTAATTTTTTCCTTTGTATAAATCCTTATCCATTCCGTCCTTCCCTTAGAAAGTATAGGTTCTGTGGGTTGTTACAGCTGAAATGTTAAATAGATAAATTTCTAGAAGGATGCTGAGAATTCAGAAAAACAGACCCATGTATTCTTTTGCAATTATCTAACATCGTCAGTAAATACAGTGTAAATAATCAGCATTTCAAAACATTCCTCTTTACTGGCACGTCATTTCTTAAGAAAACTTTATACGATTAGTGCACAAAGGATTGTACTTTTTTTCACTATACTATACTTCTTTGAGATATAGTTAAAAATTCAACGTTTTTATGTATTTCTCTCCTTCTACATAAAATTGGAAATATAACTGGAGACAAATCGAATAAAACGTCAATAAACGGGAATAGAATTTTTTTTTTTCATAATTAGATGATGCACTATTGGGGCAAACATTGGCTTGTGACAGTTCGACAGAATAAATGTTGACACATGTTGAATAAATTTGTATTTCTAAAATAAATATACCCTTATAAATTTGTAATAAGACCTTCTAAATCTAGAAAGGAGCATACCTTTACAAATTTTGTTCATTGAAATGTAATTCTTTATTTGCGTATGGATGTAAGAAGATAAATTTCCGCATCGATATTTTCATGCTAGGGGGCTGTATAAAAATTTAATCTCTTAAAAGATTAATTCTCAATTTCTGAAAGCAAAAATGTCGTATTTGCCATCCTTATCTATTGAAACTTTAATATTGGAAGTATATGGTGTCTTCTCTGGAGATATTTAATATAGGTACTTTCGTTAATCGCATAGATAATAAGTAACTGTGCATTTTGCTAAATTTGAAAATTGTCCGAATGAATTCCTTTATTTTTTCTATAAATTCCGTGAAATATAAACCAAGTGTGAAGATTAATAAATAGATAAATTCACATTAAACTGTTTTTCAGCATCTTTAAACATGATTGCCAATACACTATTTATACGAAAAAAAATGAATAGCATTTGACAAGTAATTTTAAATTAATAAAGTAACAAATTTGCCAATATTCTTTAACCGAAAGCTAAATTTTAGACGCTACCTTAAATATTTCAGCATTTTAATTTTATAATACTTTTTATTCCATAAAGTTCAGTTTACTATCACTATCACGAAACAAAATGGTGTTTCCATCCTTGATATAAGATAAAATATTCATTTTAAACGTTTAGTGTCCTTAAAAATTTAACAGAGCGTTTTAATATAAAATATTTTAACTAAATCACTTTTGAAATAGTTAAAATCTGAGTAAAAGTTAGAAATAATAATGTACAGTTTTTAACTGAATTTTTATAACTGAAAGATAAAATTTTAAAGAAATTATAAGTTTATTAAAGACAGCATGTAATTTTCAATGTGGAAGATCTTTTCCTGATGAATACACAGTTTTGATTAGAATAACTAATTTTACTTTTAATATGATAGATGATTTTAAACTATATTATTAATAAGTTTTATTATTATTTAGAGAAATGTAGCAGAGTTAAAAAATGTTTAAAAGGACAGAGTTTCCAAAGCATAAATTTTCCTTTTTTGTCTCATTTCTTTATTCCTAGCAATTTACTGACTCTGCCGAAATATCAAATTGTATTTAGTAAGTTTCCGATAATCCATGGAATTATACAGGGCAGGAAAAGGGAATAAGCCACATAATGACCTCAAAAGTATATAAATAATTTTCAAAAAAAGTTTTTCTCAACTATTTGCATTTATAGTAAGGAAAAAATACCATCTTTACTTTTAAAAAAATTTACTTTCAAGCATGTTGGCTTACATACATTAATTATTATTTATTTTTTGCTGAAAGACTTTCTTTTTATTTGAAGAATTTTTTAAAATCTTCTGGAATTAACAAACATGGACAATCCAAGAAGGAAATATTCAAGAATTAATTATATTTAATATTTAAGAGATTATGAAAATTTTTATTTACGATGAAAAAGAAATTACATTCAAGATTTGAAAGTTCGTATTAATTTTTTTTCTGTTTATTGAGTATTTCTTCTATTATTTTTTTTTTCAAGAAATATCAAGACATTCTTTTTTATTTATAATGCAAATTTTAAACAAATTTCCTATATATGTTTTTGTTTATTATACGATAAAAATGCGTATTCAATTAGTATTCATTTTTTAACTTTTTTTATAATTGAAAAAAAAATGAAAGTCTTTTATATTCTTATTTCTTTCTCTACATTAAATTTTCTTTCTCTGCAATAAAAAATTATATCGAATAATAAGCTTATGAAATCCTGAAATTCAAGCACAATCTTTTTAAAAATATTTACGTAAATTTAAATTATTTTTTAAAAATTTTTATTTAAAAAAAATACTGGCATTTGAAAAATAATAAGAATATATATATATTTAAATGAATGAAAATGTATTATTAATTTGAATGCCAAGAAGAATTTTTAAAAATAATTTTTTTCCTATCTGAAGTTCTCTAATTTATTTGTTAGATTATAATGCTGTCAAAAATTTCTTTTTAAGAATTAAAATTCTGAAAGTACTTGAAAATGCATGAGGCTGCTACAACTTGTTTCTGGTATTTGAATGAAGATGAGCATACATTATTTTCTGAAGAGAAACTTAAATACTTCTTATTATAATAAAATTTGTAAAAATTGCTCTCTTCTATAATTTTTTGGTAAGTGTCGTTTCCAAAAGAGCACGAATACAAACAAAAGTTCTGTAACTTTAAGAAAAGGATAAAGGGAGTTGACGTTTCTCGTCTGGTAAATGTCAGAAATTTCAGTCATAAATGTGAATGAAAATAACTCATGTAACGAGTGTTAATTAAGATGTTCCATTTCCTTCTGAAGCTTTAGCTTTGTGGAATGTGACATTTTACTTTACAACTTGTCTTTTCTGTCTTACAATTTAGACATTTAAGAGTCCCTCGTTATTTAATTAATGATTTGAAATGCTTTTCATCAGTGAGATACTATGCTTCAAGCGCACTCTTTTACACGCCTTTATTTTCTCGTTTTAATTTAACGTGTCGCGTTTTACGATCTTAAAGTTAGGAGTAAATTTGGAAACTTTTCTATCGGAAAGCAAGAGCTAACTATTTCTGTAATGAGGAATATTGTGCTCTAACCTCTAACGCTATCGACGAAATCCGATTTAAATTTAGTCATTCATCTTATTTAATAGTCACTGACAGGCAATACTCTCGTAAACAATGTGTGGGTTTAAAGAATGGGAAAAGAAATGTAATATTCAGAAGTAACCACATATGTAATATTCAGTACTTTGTTTAAGAATGTCATGTCTTTTTACGAAATGTTAAGATTTTAAATAGAAATTCCCTTTCATAGGTTAATTTTGCCAAAACATTTCATACGTGTATTCTCAAATATGATAATCTTTTATCAAAAGTGTATGATTCCTTATTTATTTACAAAAAATGTTTTGTTTTTTATTTATTTAAAATTTATATTATGTCGTTGTTTATCCAATGCATTTTAAACAAATGAAACTATAAATGATTCCAAGCTATATTAACAAGGAATAAATTAATAAATGCAATTAAAGCAATTAAATAATTAAAAATTAAAATATTTTTTGATGTTTCATGAATTTTTAATTATTAAAACTGAAACAGTTTTATTAATATGAGTAAATTGATAAGGTAATCCTAAAATTGATTTATATTTACTGCAATACAACTCCATTTTTCAAATAAAATATGACATTACAAGAATGAGTTATATTTCATAATATTCTGAAGAAAGATTTAAGTAAGAAGCATCTTAACGCATGTACTAATAATATTTTCCTTATTTGTAAGCTTTTTTTGCATACTCATGTCTTCCATTTCATAAAAATTTTCTTGCAATAGTTAATTTAACGATAAGTATTTATTAAGATATACTGTGAAAGCTGTAAACATTTTATTGAGTAGAATTTCTATTAAATAACTAAATTTAGAATATTAATTTCTATTAATATTCTAAAACATTAGTTGTTAAGGATTTTTTGTAACAAACAATTCATACAAAAAATTCTATATTGTCAATAAATAATGCTTAGTTAGTTTATAAAATCACCTAATTTCAGTAAAAAATATTTTTTAACACACTAAAATTAAATAACAATTATTAAATTTGAAAAAAAAGTTTTAAAATCTTTTAAAACCATTAAATTAAAAAATGTATAAATAAAGAAGTATTTATTTCATATTCTTTAATTTTGAGCTTTAATAATCTCTTGAGTAGACTTTTTATTCAATAGTCTAAATGTTTTAAATAATTTGCTGATAAGGTTCTTTTTTAGATACTACAACCCAAACAAAAATTACTTTTATGTCGACAGACAATACTTGATTAGTTTATGAAAACCCCTAATTGTAGGATAAAAGTATATTTTTTCTCGTCACGCAATTAAGTCAAATACCGATTATTAAATTTGAAAAAAAGTTTCAATTTAAAAAAAAAACTTTAAAAACCATTAAATTTAAAAATATGTTAACAAAGAAGTATTCCTATCATATCCTTTAATTTAAGACTTAAATCCTTGTTTTTCGTTATGTGAAATAAAACTACCTGGGTGTTATTATACAGTTACTGGGTGTTATTATAGAGTGTTATTATACAGTTGATAGTATTTTTTAAAAGATTTATAACTTATTTAAAAATGGAAAGATGTATTATTTTCTCATTTCTGTTTTCTATAAATCTTGCTAAAATAACTAATTTATTAATTATTGTTTTTATATTTTGAACTTCTACTATCTATACTTTAAGTCAAAATTATATTATACTCACCTTATGAATTTTGTTTTGCAGAAACTTTAAAAGGGCGTCTAGATTATTAAGACTTTGGATTTAAGAAACAAGAAAAATAATTTCTTACCTTATTTTCAGATAAAATTTAGTCTCGACTTAATTGTAGTAATGAAATTGTGTTATTTTTATTCTATAATTGCTAGTAGCAATATAAAACATACCTTCATGAAATCTCCTGAGAATTGATAACAGTGGTATCTTACCTGTGGTGAGTGGCACTTCCTTTGACCTTTGTCTGTGTCCGATGACCTTAAACTGTGGTAATTCAACATCGCTTGACATGCCAACTGATTTTGGACCTTCCAGCCACCAGTACCGTATATCCTTCATAGTATAGCCAACTAGAAGAAAAAGAGAAATTATGAGGTTAATTCTGTTTAATTAAAATGCCTCTTGAATAGATTTCAACTAAGTAGCTGACATTTAATTTCATAATTGTAAAAGGTTAAAAGTTGATTATTGATAGTATTTAACATAAGCTCATTATACTTTAAGAAGCAATTTATTACACACTAAGCCTATTTATTGTAAAATGCTGTAAATATACCTTATATGAAATAGAAGAGGCCACTTTTATATATTTACCGAGAATCTAAGATAAAAAAATATATCTGATATTCGATCTGAAAATATATCTGACATCTGTCTGTACAAATAAACAGGATAAAAATTTCCTGAAGGAATTTATAATTTTAAAATATTTTCAAATCTAAAGTTTACAAAAGCTCAAGCTATTTTGCATCTGGCTAAACAAGTCTTAATGTCTTCCCTTCCTTAATAAATTCCAAAATATTCCCATTTTTTTGTGCTTGTGTGCGATCGTGCGTGTATATTCTTTTCAAAACTGAAGAGTCATCCTTTCAGGTTTATTCACTGGATTTCAAACAAAATCAAATGGGGTTTTTCGAGAAAAAAAACGGTGTTACTATTTGTTTTAAGACAAAGAATGATGATAAAAAGAGCTTTAAATATTGACTTAAAATGATATTTTTACTTTAATTTGAGCTTAGTCATTTCTTTTCTATCGTTACTAATCTTTTCTTTGTACGAATTTCTTACATCGAAAGAATTTTAGCTTTTTTAATATTGCATATATGTATTTGTTAAATATAATCAGTTATCTATTTAAAAACATTATTTTAATTATTTTTTTTGTTCGAAAGTTTAAAAATATCATTAAAAAGGATGTGATACTAATATTGCTTATTTTGTTTAAATCATTCAAGATATAACTGTTACAATGGCAATAATTATTTTTTAGATTTATTACAAAACAATAAGTATGTAACGAAATCTAGTTAGTGGTTACGTAGCTAAGATTTACAACTTATAAATATCAATCTTGTGTTAACCGCAAAGTAACAAAAGATTGTTTGATTTATTAAAACTGTAAAATAAACTGATATTCAATGGTATATAAAAATAGTTTTGTTTATATAAATATATTTAAATGATGATTTTTCATTTTTTATTTTCCCATAATTACTATAAATAGGGAAGCTAATAAAAGATTTGGGAATTGTTGTCACCTAAAATTATTTACTATTAGAAAAATATTCACAAAATAAATGTGAAATAAAAACGAAATAATCTTAAAGAAGTTTTAGCTGAAAACTTTTCATTTTTCTTTTTAATTTGAAAAGAGAATTGCTCAAATTTTTTAGAAGTTCAGTCTGAAAAATTTGTTTTGTTCGTAGATGTTTCGTAGAAAAATTCGTAGATGTTTCTTAAATAACTAAAAGTGAAAAAAAAAAAGTCAAACGTTTCTCGCACACTTTTTTTGCAGAAAAAAAAGGAGAAATAAGTACCATAGAAATAACTTATGCGGAAATAATATAGAAAAAAACATGCCTAATTCTGAAGGTGTAAGTTTTAGGACAGGTCGTCAAATACATATCTAAGGATACAAAAGAGGGAGAAATCTTTAAAAATACGAAACGTCATAATCAAATCAAGCTTTAGGGTGGATTCTTTTAACCTTTGCTTATTGGTATGGATGTTGGACACCAGCCATGGAATTTTTACACGTATTGTTCAAAACACGTAAAAGTACCAGATTTCAACAATAGAACAATAGCTACTTTTTCAGGAACACAATAGTAGCTTTTTCTGAAACCCGATATCCGTAATTCAGCATTACAGATATGAAACAGTTGGAGTTGGAAAGTTTCTAGAACTGTGATCAATATCATGAAAGATTCGCACGAAGATTCAAGACAGTCTTCAGCCAAGAACCGCACCCATAAAAATGAATTGGCCCTAGTATGCGGTTGACAAGCCTTCATGATAAATTGCTTGGAGATCTACCAGAGTTAGAACATTCAGATCGTACAATACTTACATTATTCATTGCTTTTCCACTAGGCTGCTCTGTAAGGTAGATTTAATCACTATTATCGTGACAATGGATTGCAGAAAATATAGAGAGCACATGAATCATTAAGATTATCCTTAACTTTGTCTTTTATGTTAATACAGCATTTCTGAAATCTTTTTAGATATTTTCTTCGTCTTATTAAGAAATTTTTTCCGATTATCATCTCCTTAGAGTTACAAATATTGAATTTCAAATGTATTTGCAGTAATATTTTTAAATATAATAAAAAGACAGAATGGATTTTGGTCTCAGATAACCTTATTTAAAATATAAGTATGTGGATATTAATACTTAATAATTAAATAATATTAAATTTGTTGATATTAATTAAATTCTTGTAAAAATTCAAATTGGGAATTTAAAAAATGCAAAAAGTAATTGTTTTTTTTTCAAAACTTGAATATATTAAGTTTTCATATTTATTTTGATTTCAAAATGATTTCATAATTTATTAAACGCTATAAAATGTCTTAGTTTATTTTTAGGTTACATTTTTACTAAACAAACATTACTAATTTCTTGAGTAATATTGGAATACAATTTTGCGCCATATTTGTTTTTTTAGAGTTTTGGTATCCTGTATTCCAAGGTTGTTTTATTTTATCCTGTTTGGTATTTCACGGGTTGTTTTATTTTAACTCGATATTTATAAATGAGTTCGATGATTGGTCTTTTAACCTGTTATCATTATCATGAATTTGCCTCATTTTATTTGTTTATTTAAAATCAGATAATAAGAGCTCAAATCCATAAAAAATGTGTAAAATTCAAAAACAACAACTAATACTTTTTAAAGCATTAATAAATAAGAGTTTTGAGTTTTAGTGCAGATAATAAACATATAAAATATGCTGGATGTAAGGTCAGAAGTGATAATTGGTAATTAAAAGTAATTGGAAACCGTTGTTATAAGTCGCACTTGTGAGGGTGTAGCAATCCGGTGAGCAGGACCTTCGTTAAGGAACTCAAACAGAATATGAAAAGCATTTTTCGCTTTTTACATTGTTATCTCAAAGCACTTATTTAAATTATTTCCCAAGAATATTTATTTATTTTATTTCCAAGAATGTTTATTTAATTTATTTCCAAGTTTTCAAGAAAAACAAAACCTATACTTTTGTAAGTTCAATTGTACTTTTTTACACAGGTTAGTTACAATTTAAGTCACTAGTTATATATATATTTTTGTTTTTGTAGGGCACAACCTTATGAGGGACTTTATTTTTACTTTTTGGATTTTATCTTGAGGAGTACTCTAGTGTAAGCAACCACCCTTGACAATTTTAATGACCTATCGGTTGGGAGCCTGTTTGATTGTAATAAAAACCTATATTTTTTATACATTTTGAATAATACATTGTATAGCAGGGATATTAAATTTCGGAACGTGGTAGATCTCCATCAAAATAATATATATATTTTTATTTCTAATATGTATATTTTGATCGATAGTGATGGAAGTGTCAGAATGATGGTCAGTTATATAGAGGTTTGAGGATTGATGAGATGGTGATTGATAGATGTCCAAATTTTTTGAACGCTTCTTTTCCTAAATAAACCTATTTCTCCTTTTTTTTCCCTGAATAATCAGTTTGTAGTTCATGATAGTTATCTAAAAACTCTAATCCAAGATCTTATCAGTGGAATCTGTTGCTCCAATAAGCCCAATAACCTAGACTAACCTGTTGTTGAGCTAGAAGGTGGTGCTTCATTTTTTTTCATGAATAGTAAATTTCAAAGATAAGTGAATTGAAAGGGGATTCTACCCTCTACATTCGAGTTAACAAAAAAAACTGTGATTTTTTTAATATGATTCTCTCTCTCTCTCTCTCTCTCTCTCTCTCTCTCTCTCTCTCTCTCTCTCTCTCTCTCTCT
>JAOUZG010050968.1:4748317-4774808 GCA_026289955.1 Argiope argentata | reverse complement strand
ATATATATATATATATATATATATATATATATATATAAAGTGTTAAAGTAAATAAAAAATTAACTTATAGTCCAGACAAGGTTCCATGTGATGATTTCTTCTGTTATTTCCAAAGTTAAATAAAGATATAATGGTTGGAGATTTAGTTGGAGATTAATGGTAGTTGATGTCAAAATGCTGATACAGTCTTTCTTTAAATTCATATTTGAACAGTTTCTAAGAAGAATATGCTTATCAAATAGAAGGGCTGCATTTTTGTATCAAAAATGCAAATCAGCGTTTCGAGAAGAAATAGAAATGTTAATGATGTTGACAGTAATAATGAATATTTGTTGTAAGCTGATGAAATTAATTTGATGCAGATAAATTATTATAGTTTATCAACTCGGTAATTGTCAATTAAATGTTTAATTATTATTCCTGATATCTCTTGTGAAAACTATTACTTAAAAAATATTGCCTTAGTAACAAATATTTTAATGCAATATTGACAAATTGAAGTAAATGTCTAAAATATTATTAGAAAATTTTCGTAAAAACTCTTCCATCTCATAACTTATAAGAACAGCAATTAAAGAATTTCTTGAATTAGAAGTAGAATGTCTAAAGCACACTTATGATTTTTCTTTGCGGATAATACAGGGCGTGGTTTTAAATACTAACAAGGATTTCAGTATGAAATTTGCTGGTGAAAAGTCGATAATTATAATAAAAAGAGAAAAACATTATCCTTTTCTCTAGAAAGATTTATTATTTTGCATGTATTTTTTCTTGATAGCAAGCCACTTTATTTATATACCTTGAAAAAGATTCATTCAAGTTCCCCATTTAAATTATAAAGGTCAAAGGACCAATACATGCCCAAAAATGGATCTGTTGCTTACGTATCTTGAATATATTATTTCGGAAGCAGCAAAAATAATTTTAAAAGAGAAATAATGTTATTTTAAAGATCTACCCCCGTATATTTTGACAAAGGTATTAGCTCAGACGTGATTAGAGTCCCATATTTCCTAATAAGTATTATTATGTATATTTGTAAAGCTCTGTTATACATTAGAATAAAAAAAAATAATGCATAAACTGAACGAAAATTACTTAGTAATTGTAAGAATTATTCTGTATGAATTTTTTACACAATTCTCGAACATTTATATACTTCAGCTAGAAACGAATTGAAACTCATTTCAGAATGAACTAATATACAAATTCTCAAGGGATAAACACCAATTATTATTTATATAGATCCGTATTTTATAATAAGATTCTAAGTAAAGCGACTCCAAATTTGAAAAAAGAATTACATTGACAACAATTAGCAACAAATTTCAAGGTTAGATGGTATTGTCTTTCTTTAACCTATTAACTGTGGAATTTATTTTTTAAAGTCCCTCAAGAGTCCTCTGTTAAAGTCAAGCAATGCGCGCATTGAATGCAATTCAAATGGTTGCGGTATAAATTTTGATCTACAGAGATTACACATCTACAGAGTCGAAGTGGAGATTTGGATTGACGTGTAACTTGCTGAACGCACTTAATTGGTTAAGAACGTTCGGAAAGAAGAAGCCTTTGCATACCAAATAACAAGAAAGAGTGGGCTTTGATGTCATAAATGTAAACAATTCTGTTGGGAACCTGTAGATGCGTAAGAAAGTGACAACAATTCAAAATGGTAATTATGGCTTTATATGTAATATATTTATCTATTATTAAAACTGTGTAATTTGCCCAAAGTTTTTTTATCTATCTCAGTTTCCTAACAAGGTGGGATTGTAACTTAGGAATATTTTCAGCAAGTATTTCATGGCCATTACATTTGGCAATAATACTATAATTGGAGCGGAATTCTTTGTGAGTGATTGTTTGCTGCTGCCAGATTTAAGTTTCTTCAAATGCTTTATTAAAAATCAGTCAAAAGATAAAGTCTATGAAAGAGAAAAGTCTACTATAGACTTTTTAACCATATTATTATGGCGTGCTTATCTATTTAATGGGGGGAAAGTATGAGTTTTTCAGACAGAAGAAAGTCATTTGGATTAAATATTACACTTTAATTATAAATTAATATTAAATATTAAACTTTTGAATATGCTCATTATCTTAGTATTTCATTTTGTAAAAAAGCTAAATTTTACACAAAATGATGTGTTTTGTTTTGTTACTTAATCATTAATTAGCAAAATTCATTACTTTATGAAATTTAATTTTTCTAATAAGCAAAATGAATCCCTTTTCTTAAGGTAATCTCAATCCTTTAAAATATTTTAATATGACATGACAAGCAAGAAATGGCCTATGAAAGAATTTAAGTAGAGAAAGAAGAAATCTGTTGTAAAATTAAAGTGGAAAAATTGGAATCCCGAAGGAAATTAAAAAGAGCTGAAGAAATAATTTTTTTACCCTATGTCTCTGAAATATTCATCGTTATAACTGCTCTTACGTTTAATATTTGTCATTAATTGTTTTCCAATATCAATGATGTTTTGAGAATTACCCTTTTTTGATAACAGCTTAGTTTTCCGCTTATACGGCAATCAATCATAATTAATTTTTTATATTATCTTATTAATTGCAATTTGACACTATTTGTATTATCGATACATCCAGATTTCTAAAATATTAGTAAATTTTTAAAATATATTTAACAGATGAAAGAAAAAATTCAAATATTTGGTGGTCGTTTCATTGGTAAATAAAGGGAAATAATATTATTTATATTTTAAAAATTACTCAAAACGCTATACAGAATGTTATGTTAAGAAATAGATTATTGAATAAATGCACTTAACAAAGTTTCATGTCCTATTCAAATTTTCTTCCATTTTCTTGGCTGCAGCAAGTAATAATTTAGTAATTTACAAAATTTTATTGTAATCCAGATTCGACTAAATTCAAACAGAATAACAGATTCAATAACAGATTCAACAGAATAAATACTGAATAGAGAATTGAAACGTATGTTTTAATTCTCTATTCAATATTTATTCTATACAACTTTAACAATATTTGCTTTTCTATAATGAATCATGAGTAATCTGTTGATCGTAAGGCTGAAATTTAAGCATTTAAACTTGTTCCAAATTAGAAAGTCCAACTAGGAACGTAAGAAAATCATGATTAGCAGACAGGACTGTTGCAGATATAGCGTGGTTTCTCCTTCATCTTGAGTATTATGGAGTATTTTATTGTAATATAGAAGTCATGTAGACTTAATGTGATATTAAGAACTTTTTTGTCCGTGTCTCATACCTTTATGATTTTTGTTTTGACCACTCGATTTTCTATAAAAATTTGGTTCCTGATTTCAAAGCAATGGTAAAATATTGTTTTTCATTATTAATTAATAATTCAGTTTACATTCAGAGCTACATTGGAAAATGATCTGAAGTAAAGTGGTTAAATAAGATTTCAATGGAAAAATAACATTAAGTCGGATTTTTTTTCTGTAATGCACTTGTCTTCTATTTGCAAAGATGAGCTGTATAAACAGCTTTTATTAATATTTGCTGAAAAATTATTTAAAATATAAAAAAGTCAATATTTAAATTTGTAAATTGCGAATATTTTAAAAACGTATGATTCGTTTATTGGTATCAGTTTGCAAATAAATGCAAATGTTCTTGAAGTTTAAATTGCTTTCTTTATATTTCTGCATCCATTTATTTTCTAATATTTAAACTTTTTTGAACTTATAAAATCCACGATAAATTTGTTTTTCGAAAGGAATTCAGTATCATAATCCTGTAAAAAAACATGAGTTCTTCTTATTTCGACTTAATATAATCAGATTAATACTTTTATTAATTTTTCGGCAACTGCCCTTTCAGAAACCATTACTTATCTTTTCATTTTTACCATAATCCAAAAATTCCTTTAGTATGGAGAAGATAGGATTTTTGCGTCCATTATTTGCATGCAATTATTACCACACGGACATTTTTCTTTAAGGGACGAAACAGCATGTTTCACGAAATGGTAAATCAATTTCTGGATTATTAAGAAACAAGTTTCTTCACTTTTACTCGCTACTACTAAACAAGCGGCCACAACAGAAAAAGAAAAACGGTTTGATCAAGGGAGAAAAATTGAACAAAGGCTGCCTTTGACTAGCGGAGGGAATATCTGATTTATCGAGGGACCTTAAACTAAAGAATATTTAGGAATAAGTCTTCCCCCTTTTTTTTGTGACGTATTTCTGTGACATCACCGCTTGGCGCTCCCAGCAAACAAAATCGTTGAGGCGCATTGTTGCTATGGGAAGTGAATCAGCGCATTCGACCTGTTGGCGTCCATATATGTAATTAACGGCCGCCAGTCGAGACATTTGCATAAATAAATGAACTCCTCGGGAATCTGTCATAAACAGGTAGTCACGTGACAGTACCGAGTCAAGCGGAGAAAGGAGGTTGTGAGTTTAGTTGTTTAGATGCTTCCAGGAAGAAAAATAAAATTATGGGCACTAAAAACAAACTCGCGATAAAGCTTTTAGTTTCTTCGATTGTTAAAAAGGATGTATTATGCGGTAGTTTAAAGTGAGCAGAGTTTGTTTCTTGCATTAATCAGAAAAGTCATTATATAGACGTCTTTCTCTTCTTTTTGCTCCCATACCCTTGGGTGAAGATTTCGGATGCTTTTTCGGTTCAATTGTAGTTACTCGATAATGGTTTGTGCGATATTCTTTTAGATACAAAACGCGTTGTTCAAAAAATAAAACGATAGGAAAGTGAAATCTTAATGAGGTTTCGTTTATAATATTAAAATGGAATTGTGATACAAAGAAGGGAAGTGCATGTTTTCACAACATTTTAATGCTCGTCGGTTCTTTGAAGTTCCAGTGGGTGTTCAAAATTTCCATTCTTTAAGTCTTAAATATTTGCATAAAAAGATTTAAAATAAAAAAGGAGACAAAAAAGTAAGAAGTGGGCTTTTACATTCAGGTTTTTGAATAAATTTATTAAAACTTTTTGAATTATATTTGGTAAATTTAAATTAAATATTCTAATCGATTGCTAAATTTTATTACCAGAACTAAGAATGTAAATATAGAGACAATTGAATAATAAGTGCCAATAAACTTCTGTATTTTTTGAAAGATTAATATGAAGTAATTTGCATGTTTTCTTTCTTACATTCCTTAGACCCATAGATTACCTACGATAAATGAAAATTATTAGTCTACATTCGTTACATACTTTATTGTTTGATTTTATTCATATTACGGTCTATTTTGTTATGACAAGAGCTATATTGCATTACTACAAAGTTTTCAATGCGACATAAAATGAATTTAATCAACTAATATGACATCGTAATATTATTAGATAGAGAAAAAGGAATGAAATAAAATCGAACCATATTGAGGAATGTGATTAATTGTAAGTACTGCTTTAACCGTTTGAGTGCGGCGAAGCGCTATTACGCTTCATTGCCGTAAAGCAAATATTCTTCCGCACTCAAACGATTAAATAGCATTTTCATAAATGAGTATCATAGATGTTATTTATGTTATATTTCACATTTCTTTCTCTTCATTTCAGACCGCAAACTTAAAATGGCACGCAATGATATGGTTTTGCTGCCTGTTTTATACAAAGCAATTATATCCAATTTTCTATTCAACGTTAAAGGACATTTTATTAAAAAAATAGCAAGACTTATGCCACATATGTAGTATTTGACTCTTTGAGGATTGATTAAAATGTCTTCAAATTACAAACATACTTGGATTAATTTACGATTTTTTTTACAAATTGCTATTTCTATACAGTTAATTTTAAAATCTGTTCTAAAAATTGTAGAATAATCATTTCTACAATATGATTAATGATTATATACACGCTAAAACTTCAAGATGCATTCATTTCTATTTGTTTTCATAACTCTAAATTAAAATGTTTCGTTTGGCTAAGAAAAAAAATTCGTTCGACTGAACGGGTTTTTTAAAATTATATTATATAATTTCTTCTGATGAGCTAAAATCTAAGAAAAATCATAAAGATATTTAAATGACACTAATATCGTGGTTGACTTCAATATGGAATATTTCTGGATGAAACTTCAATATGGAATACCCCTTCAATATATAATATGAACTGGGATATTCCAATAATATAATATATGTTACAAGCTATATTAAAGTAATAGAAAAATTACTTTTATTATAAATCACATATTTATGCGAAAAAGTTTCAAAAGAATTTGAAAAATTGAATTACTTTTCCTAAATTTGTAAACAATCAAAATGTTTTTTTTCTTATTTCGTAAAAATTTGCTATTTTTATATCTATATAATATTTCAAATGGTACCAATTATTTATTAAAAGCTTAGATAAAATTGGTTTCTAATCAGGTATTATCTGCATCAAATACTTTTCAACATTTGTTAACATTATATTTTTCATTCATAATTCTGTAAATGTTATATGCTAATTATTATTATTTATATTTTATTATTTTATTTACTAATTTTTATTACATAAAACTAATATATATTTATAACTTTCGTCTAAGAAACTTTCAAATTGCTGATCTGAGAAAAGAATTTCTTTCGTAAAGAAATATATTCCTTTGAATATTTGATTTTAGGAAGATAATTAGTTCTATAAATTAAAATAGATGATGAAATGAAAAAAAAAATTATGCAAGAACACAAATAAAATACATTAATTATTTTATCTTTTATATTTAAACAGTAATTGAATTTTTTATTTGCAACGAAATGAATTGCTTCATCTCGGATTTATTACATTCTGTAACAACTAGATTACGAATAAAAAACAAGCAGAATTTCAGATAAAAATAGATCTTTCTCTACAACCAGTTATTAAGGGGAAAGAAAATATTCTCGAATAAATGTATGTAAAAAAATTAATAAAGATTAAAAATGATACATATTATCGTATAAATGCAAGCGTTTCATCATAACTCCAAATTTCATTTATGAAAGTTTACATTAAACTGTATGCATAATTGCTCTTTTTTTTAAAAGACTATTTTCAATCTATTGTTTGAATAAAGAAATTATAAATACACTTTTAAATACAGAGGACAATCTTCCGTTTGCTTTTCACTGTCCTTTTTATGCGATTTAAACTTCTCTTTGTAATAAATTATTTGCTCAGCTCAAGTCTATGGAAAAAGAAAAGAACATGACGTTATTCCTTTAGAAATATATCTAGTTTGAATCTTGAACTTTATTTAAAGCACAAGTATTTACGCAAAATTTCGATATTATGTCAAGTGAAATAGAAATAATCAGAATTTTCAATGATATTTTTGAAAATATACGCCCGTTGCTTTTTTGAGATGAAAAGAGATCGGTGATATTGAAATGGCTTAGTATTATTTGCCAATATTGACATTTTCAGAAAAATATTTTTCTTTGAAGATCTCAAAAAAATTTATTTATTAAATAAAAAAGAATTTAAAAGGAAAGATTTGCTAAAATATTTATATAAAAAAATTGCTTGCATTGATGTTTCAAAAGTAAATTTGGAAACATATCCAAAAACGACTTTCTATACTCAAATATTTCCCTTCTTTTTCCTCTTAAAGCTTTCTAATTATGTCATTTACATAAATTATCGGTAACTTTAATTCAAGTACATTCATTGAGAAAGAAGGGAATTTGTAACTCTTTAATTAAATTAATAAATAAAAATACAATGCAGAGCATGTATGAGTTACTACGTCAATAATATTTTATTCTTTAAATAATGTCTTATGAGTTTTGCAAATTTTATTTATTGTATTATAATTATGGGAAACTACTTTTGCTTCTTGGCTGTCAATGCATAATTTATGTCACCAGTAAATTTATAAATTTTTATTTTAAAAAATGAACTTTTTTTTTGAAAAAAAATATGTCAAAATCTTGTGGAATCAAAATAATCTTTGCAATTTTTTTAAAAAAAATACTTCCAAAGTTAAATTATTGCGTGGAATTTTATATTTAGTCTAAAGTTTTTTTTTTGTATGAGATAATGCAAATACTTCTCTTATCTTTATGTAATTCTATTTGTCTATCGGATGATTGGTAAAACATTTTACTATTAAAAACAGTATTGCCATCTTAAGTGCTTTGTTTTCTTTATTAGTTAATTAAATAACCTCTACTGTTTTGGGAACGAGTTGTCTTACTATTTAACTAAGCTTCTATGAAAATGTTGATATTTTAAGGTATTTATGCAAATTTGAATCAAAATTAGATGTGATTTTAGTTTTAAATTAGAATTCAGATCATGAGGGCCAGATATTTAATGCAATGTAAGCAGATTATATTAGCTAAGTGCATTGAAATGACATTTTCAGAATTAATTCAGTTTAATTATTATTCCTGACACCACTGAAGTTAAATACCAAATTGAATTTATGCATAGTCTCTCATATCAATCACAATGTTAAACTTCTGATATTTATTTAGTTTAGTTACATTAATGTCCCATTGTAAAGCAACACTAGAGCTATTTTGTGAAGGACCTCGTAATTTTGAACCATGGTCAGATGACGAGGACACCAGCTGAGCTAGAATCCCCCCTCCAAACCATGCTAGCATGAGGACGTTTGGCCCTAACAGATTTAACGTGCAACGTATTCCCTTACAAGACAGTTCTTAGTAAGAGCCAGATCTCACAAGCCGGGACATCCCCCCCCAGGCCACCTGGATAAGACTCATTAAAAACTCTATTCACTTAGAGGAAAGATATGGATCAAACAAAATTTGAGCAGGCCTAACTATCTCCAGATGTGGATCCTTATGTCTTAGATAAGGAAATTGATAGCCATGTCTTCCTAAATTACTATATTTTAAAAAGTGTGTTTATATCATCTTTAAATTAAAAAATAAATTACATAAATAATGATATCAGTTTATTTATATGCTATTATTTTTTATTTATTATAACTATTTTATAGGTAGTACACAATTTGTAACAATTTTTAATGTTGTGAAATTTAAACTCATCCGTCAAAACATTTAGTGGAGGCTTTTGCCTGTTTTAAAAATAAGACTAAAGTTCATGCATTCTTTCGATATTAATTTCGAATTAAGAATTTTACTTCCTTTTTGGTTTCATAGTATATATAATTTTTAATTTTCATGCGCTATAATTTTTTTCCATTAAATTCATGTTTTGCGGTCTTATCAAAACAACAAGCTAAATTTAAAAAAAAAATCTACGTACATCCCCTATTAATATTCAACAGCTGAAAGTTTTTAATCTAGAGGAACAAGACGATCGCCGAAGGCGGCTAATATAAAATATTCAAATATGAAATCGGTGAAACCTCAGTCGAAATCAATATGCAGAATCCGAATCCTTCCTTGCAGATTCGAGATGACGGAATCACGGTCATTTCGAAATGATGATGAATGCTATCTTCTCATGTGCGGATATTTTTACAGTTAAATAGTCCATTTGCTGATAAATTACGCCTAAGTTAGTCAAAACTAACCAGATGAACCGGATGCTTGTTTCATTATTGGAAGAGCATTAGGTATTTTAAAGTCAACAAAAATCCATCACATACTACTCCTAAATAAGCAAAAGATGTGTGCAAACATCCACCGATATTGATTCTTACCTCAGGGTCTGTATTCAGCTTCGATGTCGGCGTTTTCTATTCGCTTATTACGTATTCTCTCTCTGAAAGGGAAGTTTTTCTTGATAAGAGATGTTTCATACCGACCCGATGCATAAAAGCAATAGATTTAAGAGTGGTTTAAGTCACGCATCAACTAATGCATTTTCCTGTCTTCCAATACGTTGGATGTTATTTCCGAGACTTACGCGATAAGTCTCGGGATTCTCAAGATTTTCATGAGGATTATGAGTCTCGGGAAAATTTTCAAATGATTCATATATAAAGGATTATTGGAATATGCACAATTTGAAAGAGAAAATGAGATCTTTTATCATCGATTGCATATTTTAAGTTAAATGTTAATGTGTTTTCTTATTTCATTATATTTAACGACATTTAGCTTATTAAAGATATTTGTTTCGAAATTTCAATTTGAATAGAAATTGCTTTTAAATAGAAGGTGCGGTTGAGTTGGCTGAAGAATGAGATATAATTAGAGAAGATGGGGAATAAAATGCATAAAAGTGTGTTTTAATAATTTATAAATTAAAGAAAAAGTCCGTGGCGTACGTTTCCGCGTTTTGCAAGTGTTTGATATTATTTCTACGCAGTCTGGCATGCAATGGGAATCTTTGAGGCTTAATCTATGATTTATCTAGTACACACGGAAACCTTTGGGACTTATTGAATTTAGCATTTAATCAAGAAATGCAAATATAAAGGACTATTAGAATAAGTAAAGCAGAAAATATGGTTATAGTTCGTTATAATGATAGATAATAAATGATAAATTTGAAATTATTTATAATTTATTAAAATAAAGTTAGTTTTTAATATTTACTTATAGGGAATAACTATTTCGAAATTCCTATTTGAATGAATCTCGCTTTAAAATTTATTTTCAGATTTCTCCATTTAATAAATTTTGAATATAAAAAAGGGCCTTTTAAGAAGATTACTCTTCCACTGAGAAAGAAATTACAAATTATATCAATTTCAGCAAAGGAAAGATAATTAGTGCTTGGAATTTCTGCTGTATATAGTAGAAAAGATTAAATTTAATATTTAAAAATGAGTCAAAAGTTTTCTGAAAATTTGATTATGATGGAGAGAATTATAAATTTTCAATTATATCAGTTTTGAATAGACAGAAATCGAGATAAGATTGAAGAAAAAGGATCTATTGTATTTTATAATAATAAAACAGAAATTTTATTTTGGAATGAACTATGAAAGATTTTGACAAATATATTGGTTTATGTAAGAATTTATGTATTTTGTAATAGCATGAAACAATATTATTTAATTGAATGATTTAAAGAGATACTTTATCATCAGAATGAAACGAGTAGAAATGTTTTAAAAATGCGCTTTTATTTGAGAAATTAAAACAGAAATTTTCATCATTTTCGTTTTTTTTTTACATTTTAGCCAGATTTTTCATTTGATGATAGCAGTTAAATATTAATGTTTGTCAGTGAGTACCGAAATAAGAGAATTAAGATAAGTATCAGTATTTTGATTTTTAAAAAAAGTATTACAGCATTTAGAAATATTTTCAAAATATTATAGGGTCATTTGCTTTTCCATAAGGACTCTTTTGTTATATTATGATGTTTTATGAAAGTAATCGCATCATGCAAGGTCTTTATAAAGATTTATATTTCTTTTCCTCTACGTAAATTATAAGAATTCTTTGTTGAACATAAGCTATTTTCTATTTTTGAATTCAACAGAATTTTATATATTTCTTATTTCAGTCACAATATTTTCAATCTTATCTATTACTTTTTGACCTAGTTTCTAAAACTCCATATTTTGCATTATAATTTCAAGTCACTGCTTTCATTCTGTCTCAAAATTACTTCATGTTTACTCTGATAGTTATGAACTCGTTATAAATTTTCAATAATATAGTTTAAAATAAATAAAAGTGATGTTTACGGCTGCATGCAACAAATATTTTTCCACTCTTAGACTCGGAGCGAAGTAACTAAAAATACACTCTCAGAAATTCTTAGTGTGGATGCTAAACAAGTATGTAGACACATGAAAGAGATAAATCGGCCAGAGGCGGGATGAGATATCATGTAATGCAGACAACCTCGTGGTTCCAGTTGACTTCTTAAACATGTTTCCAGACTTAAGGAATTCTTTCTTAGTTTAGAAATTCCTGTCCTTAGCATTCAAAATACTGGAGAGTTTGGAAGTGGAATGTGTTGACGTACACAGAAAATTGTATAAGCAAGATCGAATTTATTATAAGAAATTATTTAATTCAACTCTCTTGGAACATGTCTTTGATTTTTGTCCATTTTGAAATTTCGCGTATACCAAGTTTTGAAAGAAAAATCAATAGAAATGTCACAAAAAAAATTGTATCGAAATTTCCACCAATAGCGTCGCTTTTAGATCTCCCTGAATCCGATACTTTTTTTTGTAATTATGTCTATGTACAAGTTAACTTGAGAATAAAAAATGCAGAAACAGATCTATTAAAACTTATATGTATCCTATATGGTGTCTGTGTTTTCAATTAAAATCAGAAATTCAGTAAAATATGAATATATTTTCACTTTTCCATAAAAATTATTGGTGTATACTTAGTTTAGTGTGTGTGTCAATAATTTAATAAATAAATTCATGAAAAGGTAGTTTACCCGTCTGTTTGCTTGGTTTAGCATATGAAGTCCTGATAATACAGTTTGCAACATGAGAAAAAAGTGTTTCATAGTCTTGATGCCGAAGCAGTAGAACTACAGTAAATGTTGATCTCCATCTATCAATGGAAATAGTTTCACAATGTATACTAATCAATTTTCCTCAATTTATTACAAATTTTAAGGCAAACCACTCCCCCCAACCTGAAGCAACCCAGATGTGATGCTGGAAATTTCCGATTCAGTGGTTGGTTCTCGCCTCTTTATGGGCTTAATAATGCTATGGGATCGATTTATCCCACTCCAAAAATAAATTGTTCAAATATCAGTTACTGAATGGACATTAGGAGTTAATCTCAGTTCCCGTGTCAAACAACAGAGAGTTAGGTGCTAATTATGGATTAAATATATATTATTGATTACATTATTATTTTTTATATCATATTCTGCTCTTCACTAACATGATTGCTGATAATAAATAAAGTTTTGTATTCCTTCTTCTGATAGCTTTTGTAAATCTTGAAGGAAAAAAAAAGACCTGAATACAAATTTCAATCTCCCCTCCATACACACAAATATATAAATTTAAATAACTGTTTTTTAACATCAATTTATAGAGCAGTTTATGAAGCGAGATTATTGTGAATTGTATCGCAAATAATAATAATAATAATAATAGTAATAATAATAATAATAATTTCATCAATATTTATATTTCATTGAGATTCAGAAGTGCCAGCTTCCTTATCAAAATTTTGCGAAAAATTCTATATCCGAATACAATCAAGCCTGTTTACGTGCATCAGATAGGGTATGCCTAAAAGGAATTTCTCCAAAAATATCAGAAAGCTTCATAAATGATTAACAAATAATTTTTTACAAGCTATTAAAGAAAAATATTTTTATGCAGTGAAGGAGACCGTATAAATCTCATTAAAAAATTCTATTTCTAGTCAGCAATTTATTAAAAAACATGAAAGTACTTTCCAAATAAAATAAATATTCAAATTGCACGTAAAAATATTTTTTAAACTTAATTTGTGTATTTAAATACAGAGAAATCTTTAAAATGTGCATAAATCATTAAAGCTCATCTTAATCCAAAACACGCATCTTCTTGTGAAGAATTGGTTAAAAATTTCTTTTTCATCCTTTGAAGATATTAGAGTTGATTTTTTTAAAAAATATTATTTATTTTATTTTAGAATATTATAATTAAATGAATTAGTATGTACATATATTGTATATCAGACACATTGTATAAATGTACATATATGCTATGCAAATAGAAGACATTATAACAGTATTATATTGCAAAAACCGTTGGAATTCCTTCTGCACATAAAGAACCCAGCATAAAAACAAGTTTGACTGCACTCCAGTATTTCTGCATATAAATTGGCGAAGAACAAGTAAAATTGTTTTCTTCTAATTCAACAAAGTATTTTACTTAAATGGGAGGAAACAATGTTTTAAGTAGGATGGCACATTCCCATATAAGCGTAAACACATATATTTTTTTCTTATTTTGATACCCTGAATATTTATTTGCACTCGCTAAGAATTTAAATTAGCCAAATTCATGCATTTTCGACAAATAAAATTTACAAAAATGTATCTAGTATTAATATTTGTTAGCAATAAATACAGCAAGGAAAATACAAGTATAACATCCAAGCATAATAAATGCAAATATTAAAAAAATTGTTTTGGCTAGCTGGAAGGAAAAAATAGATTCCTTATTGTCTAAGTTACAGTTTTCAAACTCATTTATTTCATTCCTTAGGCAAAAACAATGAAATGTTGTGCATTCAAACAATAACAGATCATGACGTTATTATTTTAACATACTTCAATATGTATTCCAAAATAAAAAATATTAAAGTAACAAATATTGTAAAATAAATGTACGAACATTTTGCCACAGAGTTTAATATTTATTATTGAACAATTTTGTTTTGAAGCGAATGCCAAAAAATTTCATCAGCCAACAATAAAAACCTGCACAGTTTTTACTTATCGGAAGAAATTAATCAATTAGATGCAGATAGCAACATTTTATAATAAAAATTAAGAATTGAATACTACTTTTTTCAATTATATTGAAAAGAATTGTCGTCTGATTTTAGTAATTAATATTGGAATCAAGATCTTATTTGATCTATTTAAAAATATTTTAACCACAACAATGAATTGAAATTAAAAGGAATATATCATCAATCTATTTAACATGCGTTAAAGGTTTAGTGGTTGTCTTTTTTAAAATAGCATACTTTTTGTATTGCTGAAGACACCAATAAGTAGTAAGCCGAATTTCGCTATTCCTGCTTACCATTTTCTGAATTAATATTTTGTAGAAAATACATTAATCTTGAAAGAAAATTTTACACAAAAGAACATGATGAAAATATTTAAAAAGGATTTCTACACCCAAAAAAGGATTTTGAGATTCTCCGTTTTGAATAAATAAAAAAGGTTAGAATTTTAAAATAAAAATTCGATGAATCAAATCAAATATTAAAGAAAACAAACTCCCTTTACATTTTTGTGATAAGGATAATAAAATTTCTTTTAGACTTTGTAAAATTAGGAAAAAGTTTCGTAGGAATAAAAGTGGAAAGCATATGTTGTCCTTACTTAGAAAAATTATTGCGCATGTTTTCGTTAAATTCAAGCCATCAAAGCTTTCATGTTTTTGTCCAAATTAATTGCCTGTTTGCAAAGTGTACCGGGGAAAAGATTAAACACTCCGCCTTCAAAAATGCCCCAAAGTACTTTCTCCCCAGACACCATTTTGAACAAAATTCCTTGCATAGTACAAGCAAAATACTTTAGTTCGTGTGTTTCATTGAAAATGAAACTCTAATGTGTAGACAGTCGCAATTTTGCAGTTTGCAGTTGAAAGAATTTCTTGGAAGTTTGTAGTAAAACTTAAATTTTATTATAAAAGAGATGGTAGTATTTTTTGAATTACTCTAGTCTCTAGCAAATTTTTCCTGCAAAATTAGTTCTTTAGTTGCTTAATGGCTGTTATATGCTAACATGCAGTTAAATTTACTATCAATTAACCTCTGCTATAAAAAATATAGCATATAGGCTCAAAAACAGTACGGATAATTCGTATTGTATTACTAAATTAAATCAAAAATGTAAATTATTTTAACAGAAAAACGTGATTCACTTTTTGGTGCTTGTTTTACTGTTCAAATTTCGTTCAAAATTTAAAAAAAAGTCAATTAATACTTGCAATTTACATATATTGAGACGCAGTTAAATTTACCATCAATATATCCCTTCCATACAAAAATAATGCATATCGGCTCAAAAGTAATGAGAATAATTCGTATTGTGTTACCATATTAAATCATCGAGAGAAATTATTTTAGCAGAACCTCTTGTGATGGGCGTTTCGACGCTTGATTTTGTGTCCAATTTCGGAGCAAAATTGAAAAGAAATCAACAAATATATTCGAATATTTTAATGTACTAACAAACAGTTAAATTTACTATCAATTAGTTCCTTCTATACAAAAATAATGCATATCGGCTCAAAAGTAATGAGAATAATTCATATTATATTAATGCGTTAAATCGCAGTGATAAGTCGTTTTAAAAGGTGGCCATGTGATTGACTTTTTCATGCACGTTTTTGTGTCCAATTTCGGAACAAAATTCAAAATAAATTAGTAAAGATTTGCAATTCAGTTATATGCCACCACAAATTAACTTTACCAGCAATTAATTTCTTATATACAAAAATAATTCATATGGACTAAAAATAGAAATAATTTATATCGTATTATTGAAATAAAATATAGGAATAAATTGCTTCAACAGAAGCTCTGATGTTTGAAATTTTTGAGCCAATTTTTGAGCACAGTTTGAAGTAAAATACGATTTGAAATTTTATCTCTTTACTAAATTGGTGTGGAAACAGTCTTGAAAACAGATTATTTAAAAATATAAGCATTTTAAAGCTATATAATTAATGCTAAAAGTAAGCATTCAAATACAAATTATTTAAACGTTACTTAAAACATACACATATGGGAAAAATAAAAAGATCTTAATAATCTAGATATAATTTTTGATATCGATACAATTTCATACAAAATTTCTGTCAAAGAATTTTAGACAAAGATTTCTCTCTAATATTTCGAACTTTTTTGTAATTTAAACAACGAAAATTCACTTTCTTTGGTTAAGTTAGTTATTTCAGATGATTTTAACAAGTTAATTAGAAATAAACCCCAGTGTGGAAGAGGAATTCATTTAAATCATCTTATATCATAACATAATAAAGAATTTGTTTTCATCAGCGTTTGTGAAAGCGATTTTTATTTTTCTTTGTCTGGAAGCTTCTAAAATAAAAATGAAATTTTTTTAACTATTTATTTTAAGTCACGAATATTGAAAGTACGTTCTAAAATTTCAAGGTATTAATGCTCAAATTTGGTTAAGACCCTTAGCTCAATTTTTTCAAAAAATGTGTCTTCCAAAGAATAAAAATTTCTTTGATAAAATTGCAATTAAAAATTTTTGATTCAATTTTTATGTGATGATGTTTATTGGAAACTTACATTAATCAAATAACTTGACTTCATAATTTCAAATACAAGAATTTATAAGATAAGGGAGGAATATTGTATAAGAAATGCTATTCAAAAGCTTAGCTCAATTAAAAACTACTAGAAAATGATAAAAGAGCTATTCTTTCATTCTGGTGAACGCCTAACTTTGCTCTCAAATAAGCCTGTAATAGTTTTATAGGTGCAAATTTATTATTTTTATAGGTGCAGATATATTATTTTTATATGTGTACATTTAATATTTTTATAGGTGCAAATTTATTATTTTTATAGGTGCAAATTTATTATATTTATTAAGGCAAATTTATTATTTTTCATTTGCAAAATAATTCACAAGAGTAACATTTTAAAATTATTAATTACCTTAAACATACAAAGAATAGTACTTTATTTTCCTCCTTTTTATAACTCTACATTTCAATGTATTATTGCTTAACATGATATAAATAAGTAATTTTTTATTCACTAAATAAAATTTTGGGAATTGTTTTCTCATTTTTCTATAATACTTACGAATAACAACTACGTTTCAATTAATGGTTAAGATAGGCTTAGATATTTGAATTTTACATGTATCTTTGAAGCTAAAATGCCTGAAAACCTTTAGTGCAATCGTTTGTTTTCGAGACTCATATGAAATATGACGGTTCTAAGCGCTTTGAAGTCTGCCCCAGGTTCTTTAAGGAAGAGGGTTCACCTGATCATATACTTATTGTTTAGGTCTCTTCAGGTAGGATCTTACTAACTATACATTGCTATTATTAGACTTCTTTAGAGTGTGCTATTTCATAAAGTGTGTACATATATGTTCTTGGCAATGTTCAATAACAACAACACGAGACTCGTCTCTAATCGAGCCACAAGAAATGAAAAGTATTGTATCGAGTTTCGTTTCAACTGAAGGCTTCATGATGAGTTTACATGCCCTAACATATTCCTCTATATTAAAGTTAGAGATATACCATATTCAAATGAAAATATGCAAGCCTTAAGCTGAAACTTAGAGGAATATATAAAGGTCATCTTCATGACGCAAGACTTTTCCTTGAACTCGAAAATATGTGTCAAAACCTAATGATGATTATGACGAGAAGGTTTTAAATACAATTTTTTGGAAACTACTAAAAATCTCAAATAACAAAGGCCCGGTCATCAACCACCTTCAACATAGGTTAAAGAAATTATTGATTGAAAAAAAAAATTCTTTTACCAACAATTTATATTGTCATTATTAAATTTGTTCTTAAACACTGTTATTCTTAAATAATTTTAATATTCAAAATAAGCCAAATTAAAACTTTTATTCCTGTCGGTGGCATTATTTTTATTGCGTTCTGTAATTTTTTTGTGTAACCATATATGGTATCAAAAATCAACAAATACCATTTTTTTTAAATTAAATATATCAAAATTCACAGACTACACTTTTATATAAATACACAAATTATTGAGTTACCAAATAATATTTTTTTGAATCCAAAAGGAAATTAGGATATTAATTTTAATCAGATTTGTAGTACAACAGTCGATTATTATTTCAGGTTTAGGAATGAAAATGCATGTCTTATTATTTAAGTCTCTTTAAGTGTTTTGCTGTCTGTGACCTCTTGTTAATTCAATAAGAAATCGTTATTATTTGGTATTTGAGGAGTTATAATCCAAAATTTAATTCATTTGCTATAAACATGTATCAACGTGATACTACTAAGTAATATTGTTAATATATTAAATTCTTGGATTTAATTAATGATTTATCTACCAATAAATTGCTAAAAAAAATTTCTATATCTTAGCATTAGAATACAATGTCTAGACTTTTTATTTAATAAAATGTGAATAACATATTCAATTATCTCAGAAGCTGTTTTCTCATTTAATATTTATACTATTAAAATAGAGCATCGCATATTAATTCTGTATTTATTAAAGGAACCATTAACATAAAAAATAGTTTTTTAAGTGAATTCCTACTTAGGTTGTTAAGAAAAAAATTGTGGAATCATATTTTGTTTAATAATCAAAATAGTTGTTCTCGTTTTCCACTTTACAACGGAAGGAGGGGTGCAGGAACTTCTAAGGATATGGGCTCCTGAGCACCCTAAGACAGAAATCTGACTTTTAGCTGATATAAGTCACAACCATTTGTACGTGGCGGAATTCATTCATGCACTTCATTCATCAACAGATTGTAATTTAGATCTGAAACATAGAATGATCACCTCTCACCCAGTACCTCCAGTGGTATTACTCTCCACATGGAGAATTTCTGACCATGACAGATTTAACGTCCACCACACATGGAGAGTTTTGGGCTGGCAGGTTTGAACTCACAGCCCAAGGAATGAGATTCCAACACCCTACCAACCAGGCGATCTCAGCATAACAAACACAATTACTATAAATAATTGATCAAAAAATTATATTGACGAAAATGTTTTTAACTAATTAATAAAGTAATGAATTAATATTTGGAAATAAAACTGTATTAATATCAAATGTCATCCACTAAAAGTTTTTAAAAATTTACTTGAACTTGACATTTTTCGTACATTTTTATTAAATAAATTACCATTAAAAATGTAACGTTGTTTAACCAGTGTTACTAAATTGTAATTAGATAGGAAAACAGTGATAATACAAAAGGGCAATAAAAACATATTTTATTATGTAAATACTTGATAGAAATTCACTGTTTCAAAATTTAATATACTCGCACTATATAAAACAAAGCCTAATCCTCTAAAGTAATTTCCATTCATTTTAATATTTATCAAAGTTTTGAGGTGTAAAATGATGATAAATGAGGATCTTCTTATCGTTAAAGATTTAGTTCCAGTTTTATTAAAAAAATTTAAAATAATGTAAACCAAACCAATCAAATTTAAACTTGTTATAATCTACATAAGATTCCAAAATTTTGAAAAGCTTATTAGATTAAGTAAAATAAAGTATTTATAATGATTTTTTTTATTTTTGTATATCTCCTCTCTCATGACCTCAATTATTACATGTTTTCCACCGTAGTTTAGGAACAAATTTAATTTACTATAGTTAACATAATGCTATAGCTAATATCCTTGTTTCACGAATAATGTTTATGATTTATAATTTTCTACCCAAAATAACGCATCACTGCAAATTAAATATTTCAACACACAAAAAGAAAACTTTAAAAATGTTTGAAGATTAGTAAAAGAGGAAAAGTTGAATTTCTGTGTTAAGGCGCACACAGAGTGGCCTAATTAAGTTTCAACTTAATATAATATAAAAGTTGTAATCAGGCCAAAATTTCCAAGGCAATTTTAAAGACGGAAAGTGAATAAAAAAGACAACCCCTTAAGCCAAATAATTTCATTAAATTACTTTAAAAAATTTCTTACTATAATCTATGCGCATATTAACCAAATAGGTACTTTCGAAGTTTTTCAATCTCTCCGAATAAAATAAAAGTAATTTTGTTAGCCACCTCAAACCACACCTTAATTGCCCACTTTTTGTCTCATTTGGATAATGGAAATTCCGAGAGGCGGGTTTTAATAAATGTTCAAGACGCGCCATCACCTAAACGGGTAGAAGTTTTATTTCTTTATTTAGTAGGCATTCATTATAAATTCTAAAGGTGGTTACAGCATCTGGATTATTTTATGGAATTTTGAGTCAAAATAAATTGACACAAAGCGTAAATATCCAACAAAGTTTTGTCACCCTCTGATTTTTGTCATAATTCAAAACATTGCTACATAATTAGGCTATTATTTAAAAACTTCTATTTCTTAGTATTTTTACTTCAGATTAAAATTTGATAGTTCTTCAATTGAAAAATAAATACATTAATTTCTAATGACACTTTATGTAGCTAAATATATACATTTTTATTCAAAAGTTAATTAAAAAGTGTAATGACACAAACGGACAAATTATTACGAAGTATGAAGCAGTGATCATCGAATCCTTGAAAATACTGTAAAAGTCTGTTTCTCAAGCTGTTCTTCAAAACTGTGTTTCTTTACACTGTTAACAAGATGTGTAGCGAAGATATGAAGAAACTTTTGAAATTCATTAATTAAAGTGCAAATTTGAAAATTGCATTTGCTTATGTAAATAATAATAATTTAATTATATATTTTTAATTAAATTCGTGTTTTCTTTAACTTTATACGTTTCATTATTGAATGAAGAGGGAGGAGATTGGGATTGTTATGGACTGTCAATTCCCAAAAGTTGATCCCCCTGAAGATATTTCCGAGGAAATATCTTCACTTGTTTGGAATAAATATTTGCATCTTGTGTATCTAAATAAACATAAAGAAAAATTGACAATCATCCTGAACATGTAGTAAACAAAAATAAAAAAGATGCTCCTAAAAGTTTTCATCCGAGTTTCTATCAAATAGTCAGATCATTTTTGTTCTTACATCTTAGTAACGTCTTCCTTGTGTTCTAGGAGTACCGGGTTCGAGTCCCGGTTCGGGCATGGTTGCTCTTCTGTGTGATATCTGTGAGATGTGTGACTGTGCCCACCTGTAAAAAGGGGCTGTTCAAGCGAATGTGGTGAGTGTGTAGCTAAGTCGTACTCTTGGTCCTAGTTGGCGCTACTTCAAAAACAAGAGACGCTCCTTTCGGCTTAAATCTGTTGCTGTATCAGCAAAGGGCTTATCCATAGGCAAGTGTCATAAGTAGCAACAACATTTTTCTGAAATTGGTGTAAAAAATGAAATATTTTCAAAAATAATTTATTGCATTTAGGAAAATGGAAAGAGTCTAAAATTATACAATTTCAGATATTTTTCGGAAGGAAATGCGTGTGCTTTTAAGTGCATTTGTATTAATGCATGGACTTGTGAGGGTGGATATGTGTGTGTGTGTGTGTAAGTTAGTTACAATATATAAAGAATCTATTTTATAACTAAGATAATTTTATTTTCTTCCAATTCGGACAAAAATATTAAGTGCTTTTTACAGAAATTCCTACCTTGCTCATCTCATTAAATTAATGAGGCAAATTTCAGTAATTGATTACATCTCACATTGATTCCATCAATTATTATCTCATTTCAGCGAAACTCTGAATCAGTGTGTAAATCAGTTCAAGCTCAATAATATTCATTCATTTACGAGATTGTCATGTGATGTTTTTCGATTGGAGTTGGGAGGAATTATCCCAGCGCCTCTCCAACCTTATTTTCATAATCATATTCATACAAATAGATCGAAAATGCTTTATTAGCATCTTTAACAGGTTACTATCCAAATTCCCTTTCCCTAATTCAATTAATACACTATTTATCATAATGACTAATAGGGAGATTTGAAGATATATTTGAATGGAAGCGACAGACTGTAAAGTTTGACGTTGATGCTTGAACCAGCCCCACATATCCCTCAGATTAATTCGATCTATGATTTTCAGGCAGCAACCTGATATTAGAGAACCACTGTTACTCAGTTGAATAATGTGTAAATTGGTGAATAGTCGGAAAAGAGCTGAAATAATGTATTTTTCCCCAAATGAGAAAAATTTCCCCCTATTTATATCCGTAACCATATTATACCTTGGTTAGTGAATTATTCATTTTTGCTTTCTTTTCAACCTCTTCATTTTTCGTTACCAAAAGATAAGGTGCAAGTTGATTAATGTGAAAGATAAAATGTTCAAATTTGCATTCTGCGATGAGCAAATTCATTTTGTCACATCAAATAATTTATTGGACAGATATTACGCTTGCTGGGTTGATTGCAGACATTTCCGAATGTTGGAACATTTGCCTATCCCTATTTATATCTTAATTAAGTAATTATTCTCTTATTTATAACCAGCTTTTTCGTATTAGTAGAACAGATGCATCGTGTGTTGATTCTTTCAAATTATTGAATGTGAAGCACAATGCTATGCACAGCGCAAATTATTAATCATACAAAAAAATAACTACAACTGTTTCATAGCTTAAGTATTGTTTGAACCTTAAGCAGAAAATGCTTCATGTAGTGAAATCTAATACAGCTGATAGTAAAAACTGCAATACTCTCTAATGCTGTGACTCTCCCTTAGATTGGGGATCGAAGACTCATGACATGTTCAAAATTTGATTCGCTTTATGATTTTCTGTGCAGAGAGTAAAGAGTGGTGGAAATTAAATCAATCTTGAACAGAAAGAGTTCATGTTTAGCAGGGTAGTTGGGGGTGAGTTTAAAATAAAAATCCGAAAAAAATACTAAATGGCATTCTTGTAGTTTGTAGAAGTATTTTACAGCTAACAAAAACAAATAGGGTGATAAATAATATCATTGCAATTTGAAAATTATAACGTAATGAACAAAAGTTTTATATGGGCTATTTTATTATAAACATTAAAATTTCTCTTAAATTTTTCAATAAATTTTGTAGAATTTTTTATTTATTTTCTACTAATGTTGATATTTTAATTTCTTCTTTCTTTCAAAAATGTTAATTAATGATATTTAATGTTAATTGTTCTTCAGTTTTAATATGTTAACAAAAACTTCTTGATTACCAAACATATTTAATATAAATGACTTTAAATTATTTTAGATATTTTGTTTTCAAAATCTCTGTATTTTTTAAATTAATTTTATTTTTGCGCATAGTTTATATAATTTTATTTTCATACAAATTAATTCTTCCTTCTTCTAACAAATCGCTTAATTATAAGAGGGTTTTTAATATTATTTTTTACAAATTAGATTTCATCATAAATTTCAATATTTTATTTGTAATTATGCATCAGTTGATATAGCTTTTACATTTTACATTTACAAAAAATTTTTAGTGGTATCCCCAATGTATTATTTAAGTAATATCATTATTCATACTGCTACATTCGAAGATAATTTTCTATACAGGAATTTAATATTTTTAAAACAACCATTTTCTTTAGTTTTATATGATGAAAAATATCTTGAATTCTAAGGAAGATCAATATTTGGAAATAAAACATGAAATAGAGCAATTAAATTTTTTATTACTCTGCTTGAAGGATTTGAAATTTTTTGATACGGTTAATGATTTTTACCTGAAAATTTTCAGGGTTTTTTTATGATCTATTTCGCCTTAAAATTTACAAATGTCGAAGCAAAGTTGAGCTTTCAACACTCGTAAACTTTCTTCAATTCTCCTTATTGTAAGCAACTTTGCTTTAGGAATGAACTTAGGGAAAATAAAAAGAACTTTTACATCAGATATTCTCCGAATGGACGCATAGGCAATGTCTTGAGAGCGTAATGTATTTTTACCAAAAGGAAACTACAATTCCAACGGATCCGTATAGCCATTTAAAAGTTCCTCGTAGTACAGTGAAAGCAATGCTCATTCGTGGATATCAGACGGCAACTTTATAAATATAACCCGACTCACTACGATGTTTCTTCTTGATACAACGAAATGCCAAGGTATTTTCTTATTCAAGGCAACGAGCAGATGTGAAGTAAAAGAAAAACTCCATATGACCCAATGCATTCCGTAAATTCCTTGAATTATTTTTTGATGAAGAGAAAAATACTGTCAATGTTATATATATGAATTATTTTGAATGATTCACTTTAAATTGATGATTTATTTGATTTTTGGCATTACAAACTAAAATACTGATCAAATGGTGGGCATTGCAAACAAAACTTTATACTGATGATAAGTAAATAATGGAATGAATAAATAACTCTTTTCTGACATTACGGATTGCTATAATATATTTTTTATTTCTTTTTGATACAATGGATCACGTATTTTTTCATATTCAAAGCAACGAGCAAATGAGAACTAAAAGAACAACTCCATATGTCCTAAAAATTCCTTAAATTCCTTGAATTATTTTTAAAGAAGAGAAGAAAACTGTCCAGATTATATATATGGATTATTCTGAAAGATTTACTTTATCTTCATGACTGATTTCATTCTTAATAATTCAAGCTAAAATACCAATAAAATAGAGGGCACTGTAAATAAAATGTTATGTTGATGATAATGATAAAAATAATGAGATGAATAAATGTTTCTATTTTTATATTACAGTTCAGGAGATATTTATTTTCTAAGTAATTTTATCCGAATGCTGCTTAGAAACCAAATTATATTGTGAATATTGTTGAATTGGACACATTCAACAATGCAGCGTCTCAATACCTCACCCGTTCACTTCTTCAATATTATAGATCTTAATCGAATAACTTTTCAGATAAATAATGATTCGCGGAGTTTCAAACGTATTTCTACCTATGTGTTAACTTTGAATTATGTATCTTGAAAAATGTGGCCCATCAATGAATGATAATTTCCAAAGTGGTACTCTAATCTACAATACAGCTGTTATTCATTTAATGAAAATATTTCTTTATTTCAAATAGAAACGAATGTATAAGTGTATTCAGTGATAATTCTGAGCTCCCATATAGAAACCATACGAAAAAAACGTCTTCCTTATTTAGAAGCCTTCATCAATTTTATAAACATGTAATGAGAAAATGTACCATTTCAAGATAAATGATTCCTAAGAATTCTCTCTGATACCTGTTATTTTACAGATATCAACACAAGAATACATGGTCATGGGGAATCACGAGAAAATAAAAGGATATACAGCTTAGAACGAATATCTAGTTGGGATCATTCTTTTAAATCTTTACATTTGGAAAAGTAATCATATATATATAATTATTCACCTAATACAAGCGCTTGTTTACTGTTCCGAAAAATAAGTATACATAATTGTTTTAAGTTGAATTTCTCAAAAAAACTGATTTACATCTTTTTACTATCATGTATGTGTTTTCAGCAAACAAAATAAAAAAACCTGCCAAAATGATGCCCAACTTTAGTGGGGAGTGACAAGCACCCCACGCGGTCAAAGGGTTAATAATTGAGTAGATATAAATTTCAATATATATAATTCGAATGGTCTCCATTATAATAATTCAAGCTGAATATATATACATATGAATTGATTAATACTTGGTAGTCAAAATTTATCTCTAAATTACAATTAGAAACCGCATCCAGTCGCATAAGTGATGTTAGCGTTAAAGAAAGATTAAAAACATTCGAAATTTAACGTAACGATTAAATTTGGACCCATTCACAGTTCCACACAACGGATTCGTGCTTCCTGAAGCTTTTCCACTCTATCGACTTTTCACCTTTTAGTCTCAGGCGTTCCATAAGATTCTCTTGGGAATCCAGCATTATTTCTCAGGATGGAGATAAGCAAAAAGTTTTCTTTTCAGTCGTTCCTTTCTCCTGGGATTTTAACACGGATATCATAAACCAGGTAAATTGTTCGATAAATTCGGTTTGCTTTTGAGTAAAAGTGTGTATCGTTCATTAAGAATTGAATATTATTTGGGAAAGAGAAAGATTTATACATATTTATTGAACCATGAAAAAGAGGTATTTTTATAATAGTTTTGTATAAATTATTTTTATTTTAACTATAGATCATATTAGTTATCGATAATATAGGCATATTATTTTTTAATACTGCATCTCTGTGCGTATATGTGAGTGCGTGTGTGCATGTGTATTTGTGTATGTGTGTGTATATGTATATATGTGTATGTGTTTCTTTATATGTGTATGTGTGTGTTTATGTAAGTATCTGTGTGTTTGTGTATGTGTGTGCTTGTGTTTGTGTATGTGTGTGCTTGTGTTTG
>JAOUZG010050968.1:4691666-4748307 GCA_026289955.1 Argiope argentata | reverse complement strand
TTGTGTATGTGTGTGCTTGTGTTTGTGTATGTGTGTGCTTGTGTTTGCATATGTGTATGTGTGTGTACACACGCATTTTTGTTTAAAATTTGTTGTCTATGCAAGTTTATGTATATAGTAATTTTAGAAAGAGTTCAGATAAAGAAAGATTTATGGAAGTCACAGAGTGTATGTAATGATGCACTGTATTAGTATGGAATAAGTTTAAGTATATTACATGAAATAGAATGGCGCGAAATGACATAGTGGAGTATTTTTGATTAAAAAACTACTTTACAATCGACTATCAAACAGAATTGATTCTGAGCATATTTCAAAGTGAACAGCTTTTGAAAAACCTAAATGTTTTGAGAAACATAAAGAACTAAATAATATTTGAAGAACTTCCTCGAACTGTCATTTGTTGATGACTACACAGAATAAAGTGAGATATCAAATTATACAAAACAGCACACAATCCATTGAATATAGAACAATAATTAAAATGTAGAAATTGGAATGTTTACCCATTTTAGGTGCTTCTGGAATAAGAATTTGACAATTTCTAACATAACTATTTCTTTTGATGACATATCTGAAATAGGAATTTCTTAACTTTGAACAACAATTCAAGTGTTATTATAAACAGCGTATTACGAAAAATATTCATAAATATAACCCCAAGAGCTGTAAATTATCAGGAACAATATATTGCGTATATGAATTCAGAAAAATAACTTAACTTATGACTTCCAGAAAAAACTTATGTCAGATCAGTCATCATATAAAAATCAATTCAGGTAAGGATTTTTGAATTTGTCCCTCTGCGTTCGTAAAGACTTTGAAGACTTTAAAGGATTTAATATACTTGAGCTATTTGGAAATTTCATCCTATTACTAAACAGATCGTTTTACAAAATAAAGTGAATCAAACACTTTATTAAGCATTTTTTGTTCTTGTTCAAAATAGAGTGAAATAAGTTTTAATTTGATTTTGCAAATGAAGAATAATAGTTAAAATAAGATGAAAAAAATATTTTTGAAGTATCAATGTGCATGGACAGAATTAACCATTAAGTAGATTGCCGAAAACATATGAGATTCAAAAATATTTTAAAAATATTTTATTTGAAACAAAGTTGGAGATATTTGGGGGGGGGGGGGGGGTTGAGCAATTAAAGGTTGCACAAAACTTGGATTTATGAATGAATTTGTAATAAAAAAAATTACAAATAAAGGGATTGATGAAAAATCAGGGCTGAGTTTTTAACAGATAAGTTATTGCAAATTTTATCACGCATTTTTATTTAAGATATAAATGGAATTATGTTAATCTGAAGAGGGAAAAAGCAACCAAAACAAGTAATATAAAGAATATTTAATTGTCAATTCTTATTAAGGTTAACAAAGAACTCGTTTTGCGCTTTATAACAGAAGGAGGGGTGCAGCAGCTTCAGAGGGTATGGAACTCTGTGCCCTCGAAGGAAGAATTATGACTTCTAGCTCACACACGTCACAAACCCTTTTTATGGAGTGGAATTCATTCATATTTTTCCTTCATTCATCCACAGATCGTAATTTAGATCAACCTCTGACCCAGTGTACCCAACGGTATTACTCTCGACATGGATGACTTTGAGACCAACACAGATTTATTTTCTACCCCCCTATCCACACACACAATCTTCAGCAGGTGGGATGCTAATACAAAACCCTACCAGCCTGAATATCCTGGTCTAATAATTACACTTCCAATATATAATTGATCAAAAAATTATACTATCTTTGAATTTTCAGGGCCGATTGAGGCAACGGAAAATGAGTCGATTTTCTATGCCAGTCGGGGTAACGCAATATAGATGAGAAATTTTTAATTTTCTTTATTCTGTGTTATTTTAACTCGAAAGTACTTCAAAATTAATTCGAAAAATTGATTAATTAGCAACGTTTAATTTTAAATTCACCCAACATTAAGAAAATAAACATAACATGTTAAGCCTAACCTCATTGGTGTGGGAAAAAACCCAATTGAATTCCTTACTTACTTGGCGATGGGGAAATGAAGATTTTTGTCGAGAAAATTATTTTTTAATTAATTAATAAAAAATAATGAACTAATATTTGAAAATCGGAATTAAAATCAAATGTCATATTTTGCACGAAGGGGTTCTCTTAACTTTTACTTCCTCTTTCAGCATCTCTTAATCCAAATTTTTCATTCTTACTACAGCTTTTAAACGGACTATATACTTGAATTCAATATGCTCCATGCAACTGAATTTTGCTTCAATTTTGATTAAATTTCTCTTCTTTTTCCCCAAAAACTTATTTTGACGATAGAAAAGTCTTTAAATCACAGAGAACTTTGATATTTAACACTAACACCAAGACAGTCTTTTCGGGGAAAAGATCATTTGAAAAAAAGCGATTATATAACTGCTTTCCTTCAAAACGCTTTCCAATCTTTTCTTTTGAATCCTTTTCCAATTTCGAGGAAGTAAATCAATAACTTTTTTCTATTAGCTTTCTGCGACATTAACATTATCCGTCCAATAGCTAGGGCACTTGCGTTTTTGTCTTCTTTGACCTCGCTTATGGGTAAAGCAAACATCCTCCTGGGGAATTAAAACCATGACATAAAAAGAAAATAAATGCGAAACGACAGTGACAATTCCAATATTTTAATTCCATAGAAAAACGCATTCGCACTGTTTTCTTTGGAAGCAACTATTTGGATGAAACAAAAGAGTTTGATTAATGTCGAAAAGAAAAAAACAACAACCACGCAAAACGTTTCTTTTTCTCTTAATTTCCTTTTAACCGATTCAAAACATAAACATTTTTTTTTTACTTTTAATACTCGAGTGTTAAATTCAGTTAAGTTGAATTTAAATATTTGTATTTCTTTTACCCTTTTGTGTTATAAATAAGAATCAAAATTGAGAAAAACTCAAATATATTATGTTTTGACTATTTATAACGCATATTTAATTGTTCTCTATAGATATTTTTTCTTAATATAATTGTTCGTAGGTTATTTTCGAAATGATTTGCAAACCTTATTAAGGTTTTAAAATAACTTAACTTTGACTTTATTCTTGCTCTGGGGCTTTTGCAAACGAAAATGATCCATACATACTCACTTCATTATAAATATCCAATTTCATTGTTTGTTAAAAAATAAAATATAAGTTAAATATTCAATTGAATGTAAAAGCTTGTGTTTTTTCTATAGTTTGATATTGAATATCGAGTTCTTAACTTTATCCAAGAAAATATTTATAAATATAGCATATGTAATAGAAACTTTAGATACCCGATACAATAAAACGATGAAAGATCTAAAATTGGAACACCTACATTTTTGCGAAGGTGGACGATAGAGTTTTATGTTCCTTTTGCAAAAAAGAATTTATAAAATCAAGTACATATTCCTTTGAATGTTCAAGTAATAATTCCTTTCAATGTTTTATTATAATATGTTTGCATTGGAATTTGTTGCAGTTTTTCAAGAAACATAAAACTTCAATATATAAAATATTAAATATTAAATTGTTTAAAGTATTTCAATTGTATTGAAATTACATTCAAATTGCACTGGGGTTGATGCTATTTTATTTGCCAATGTGTGTTAAAACTTTTAAATAGACTGTTACAAAGATTAATTATAATCAATGCGTTTTATTTTATTATATAGATCGAAATTAAGAGCTTATAATTATTTTTCTAAAAAGCGTCAATTTTCTATTTCCTCTTTAAATCAAAATTAAGGAGCCTTGCCAAATTCGGAATCTAATGTATTATTACAGTCGCGTGCATTGTTGTTATTGATTGCAATAAAAATTGTGGAGAAGATTATACACTGAAAGGTTAACTGATGCTTAAAGTTGTCAAGTGACGAATTCATGATGCTGAAGTAAGAATATAGTCTTTTTTAATAATTCTGTTTAGATCACTGACTGAAACAAATATTTTTTTGTATCTTAAGGTTCTTGTTTTTTCAGTAACAAACTCGCATTATTTCTAATTTATAAGCAACATTCTTATAAACATTGTTTAGTTTCTATTGAAAAGTTTTTATCCGTAAATGATAACAAACAAAATTTACTTTTTCATTCATTACATAATTATGAGCATTCGAAATGTAAAACAATGTTAATGTGTGAAATCTTTTCTTTGCTCAGCAAGTATCTTCTATTTCCCAATTTGACATTATTCTAGTTGTTAATTCTCAGCTATGGTTTTCAAAAAAATATTTCTAAGAAATAACGAATAATGAAATAATGCTCTGGCCTTTTAAAATAGATTTTTGTATCGTAATGCTTGTTTCTTGTTAATGACAAGCTTATCCATTATAAAAAACACAAAAACTGCCAAAAGTAAAAAACAACATGCCATTATATTTCCTATATCGATTAAAATTGGGAACTACATTTCATCGAAAACTAATATATAACCTGCGGCATTTCATTGGCTTCTGTTTCTTAATCAATGAGTCAGGACTTCTAGTTTCTAACGTTGAAAAGAATCTTTATAATTATTTAAGATATTAAATATATTTTTATTTAAAGAACAAAGGTTCAATCTCTTTTAATTTAATATAAGAAGATATGTAATGAGGATGTAATAGAGGTATGAGTCATTGAGCTATTTCAATTTGCATGTGCTTAGAGAGTTCATTTACTTTATTTAATTGAAGTTGGCTAAATTCTTCAGCAATATTTCTATTTTATATGGTACTTCTGTTATAATTCTTTCTCAAAATATACAAGTAAAAATTAAATTTAACATTAAATTGCAATAAGTAGAGGATGTGAAAATTTGTATCTAGTGCAAGTTAGAAAATAGCTTAAACGCTTCCAAAATTAGGATGCTACCAAAGTTAATCGAATTAGGATTTCGAATTTATTTAAATAAAATAATAGAACATTAGATGCATTAAAAGAGGAGAGGAACTGAAAGAGGTAACTAATTCCACAAACCAAAGAAAGGGTAAATGAAATATTACTTTAATATATACCTTTTACTCCAAAATACAAATCATTTGAATAGTATTAATCCTGCTAAAGTTATTTTTCCCTCTAAATTTTATAAAACCTTTTCTAAAACGATTAATATATTAGAAATTATGTTAACATTAAATAACTAAATTATTTATATTAAAAATATTTTATTTTTATGAAAATTCTAAAATAAGTAATTTTTTACAGAAAGCGACGTAAATTTATAATTGTTTTATTTCTTTATTTCATATTTTCCCTATTACTCATTATATGTTATTTCCTCGCTGCCCTGTATTATTGTTAATCCTCTAATTGAAAAAAAAATCATCCAAACCGAAATAATTTTAGTCCAATTTTCTCATAGAGTAGAAACATAAAATTAGAGAACATCTTAATTACAGACTTCGCTTCTGTTCTTCTTTCTCTTAATCTCCTACATCTTCATCGCAATCAGTTTAAGTTCTCCAATTTGTCAAGTCTTCCGTCGTTAATCAACGACGGGATGTAATCCCCCACGACAATTTCAGCAAAAAAAGGTAAAAATGATCATTAAAAAAGGGCCAGAATCCCTCCTTTTTTCGCAGTATGCATAATTAAAAACCCTCGACTATCTCTAATCCCATTTCCACGTGCAAGAGCAGAAAGCAACGTCGATACAAGTAGGGACCGAGGTTACATAAAGAACGCCAAGCCTGCTTTTTCGACGCTGGAGCCTAGTCAAGGCGATGAAAAAATACAAATACTGTAATGGGTACTCGGTTACTGGTGCACATACGTGATGTAGATCGAATACAGCCATGCACGTATACAACGTTCGATACACGGTACTCTATGGGGGTCACTCCCTGTAGCGAAGTTTAAATAATGAACCTTATGATTAACCCAAAACACGTCTTTTTTCTTCCTCTTTCTTTCTGTTCCTTCGATAATGCTGATGTAACTTGAACGTGGTTATGCTCTTTCTTGTGTTAAGGAATGCATCAACCACCAGAGGGTTAATAAGTAACAAACGTAGGCATGTTGTATGTAGTTAGACCTGATATATGACTATAAAGGATGACATCATTTGATTGAAAACCAAACATAAAGAAAGCTAGAAAATAGTGCATTCAACATTTCGCAAATTCGGAGGATAATTTTATTTTTAGAAGCTATCATAATATTTACAATAAAATAAAATCAATAAATTAAATATTCTGTGCATTATTGTATGTTAGAAAAAGTATATTTTAGAAATGTTGCTGCTTTTTCCCCCTTTTTCTCCTTAAAGAAGATATAAATCATTTTCTCCAAAGACAGAACTCGCATAAAAAAGATAATTAATGACCAATTTTTAGCAATTACGAAATTAATTAGTTTTATCTTAAATATCATTTTTAAAAATTTTTAATAAGACTACCATAATTTACTTTTTACGTATTCAGTATTTTTTAATATATTTTTAAAATAATATAAAGAGACCTTATTAATATTTTTGTGCTTCTAGAGATAATGATATATTTATTTTAATTTCGTTGTGATCCTCTTTATTTAGGAAAGTCAATAAATTTATTATCTGATGTTAAAGAGAATAATTATTTCAAATTGATTTTATCTTTAAAGTGGTAGATATAGGTCATATAATTTTTATGAAGCACAATATTATTTATATTAGACTTTATAAAGCAAATATTTGCTCATACAAAATAAATGAATTGTATTTTATACTGACTGCAAACTATCATCGCAATAAAAATAAATATAAAAAATGGAAGTTTTTATTTTATATAAAATCAGTTCTTATTGAGACTCTTAATTTTGGAAATATGTTGCAGTAAAAAAATTGGAAAGCTCTTCATTAAATAGCTCTGTATTACCCTCGAATAAAATATATTTTGAATGTTTATTATCAAAATTTGAAACGAGGAAGCCTACAGAAAATGCGTAGGAAGAAGAAATTCTCCTTTATATTTTATTCTTTAGATTAAGTGCGTAAATATTTTAGAAATAAATAATGTCGATGTTAAATAAATTCCGAACAACTCTAAATAGCAGCAAAGCTAAAATGACAATAATTTAATGATGTTGTCGAATCAGAATTCAACAAGAAAAAAATTATTTCCAACATGGCGAAAAATTAAAAAAAGGAAGACATAAATTTACTTTTTCAGAAATTACTACTGCTCATAAAAACAATAAAGCGACGAAACAATGAATCGACAAGCGAGAAGCGTAATAAATTGCTTCATCGTAAAGTTCATAATTTTTTTAAGCTCAATACAATTAAACTGCTCCAATAAAAATTCCGATGGAGAAATACATTATTTCTCAGTTTCTAGGGAACAAACACTTAAACAAAACGGCGTAACTATTGATCAAATGCAAATGTGTAATAGTGAGATTTATGGCTAAAATAAACATAGGTCTTGATTTATTATTTCAATGCTTGAAATGGAAAAAAAAAGTGACCAAACAGAAAAATCGACGAATGGAGATTTGAAGAACAAGATCTTCCAAAAATAGGGAAATTGAAAATGGTAAAGGAATCCTCAAGAACTATTGGAGAACGGCCAAATAAATGAACAAGCCTATACTATATTTTGAAAATAATTTTATTGATATATTTCTTCATTTTCCAACAGGCTATACCACATCTTTTGTCAAAATTAGTGTCTACTTCAATAAGCGCCAACGAATGATATAAAAAGCTGCATTTTTTCTCTTAATTGAATAGTTAATTTGTAAGACTCTCTGAAGTAATATTGATGAAACTAATAAAAATATTATCCTTATATCTATTTAAAAGAAACCATTTACTTAGTTACATAATTCTTTCACACTATAAGACAATACATTTACAAACAAAAGATAAAATATTCTAAAGGAAATAATATCTCTGTTAAAATGTTATTTCTTTCTATATTTATGCTGTTTGAAAAACTTAAAAATGTATACATAAATAAATCAAAAATGTAAAAAGACTTGTTCGTATTATTCAGAGAAAAAATACCTGATTAAAATAAATAAAAATGAAATAAGTCTAAAAGATCTAATTAAAAAAATTGATTAATTATAAAACAAAATGTATTTCTGTCTTTAAAGCTAAGAATATATTTGATATCTGCCCATTGTTCTTTCAAAATGATATAGTAGATGATCAATCGAGATGTTGGCATGTTTTATTCACCTTAAATAATGTGTAATACACAGGATAATTCCAATTGAAGTATGAACCTGACCAGAAAGGCAAAGAATCCAACGTCTCTGGAATTTATATATGTATATATAGAGATAGATAGATAGATTCAAAGTCTTCTAGGTAAAAAAGAGGCGTTGCGATCTATTTTACAGAAATATGATGTGGCAATAATAGCATAGGAGAAGTCGATAATTAATTTTATTCCTACAATTCTTTATACACAAAAATTGTAGACCTTATAAAGTTACTAGAGACAACAAAAACCAAAGGCAAGACACATGATAGTTTTAAAGTTTGTTTTCAATGTGTCTAATTGATTGCAAAACCTCTCCAGAAGCACGTAGTTGACTTTTAGTTTCCAAAATAAATTTTTTGGAACAAGCATTTTCAAATATCTGGATAAATACTCTCTTTCTTTAAAACCTTTACGCTGATTGCTCTTCACCAAGGCGTTTTAAGCAGATGCATTTCAATTTAAACTACTATTCATAAAAATATCTTCCTGAAAGAATAAGAAATACAATGTTCATATAGCTTCTGTATAAATTAAACAAGTTTTTTTTTTTAAATTTTTTCTTAAAATCATCAATATTTTATCTTTTTATTTCTGTTTCAAGTCCTTCAGATAATAGTATAGTAACATGTCAGAATAGATGAATAGAAAGTGAAGGAAACTCAAACTTTCAAAGCAATTAGTGCAAATATGAAATATGGTTTTTAATGCTTTCCATAATAGAATTGCATGCACTTATAAAATTAAAAAAATAATAATAAATTAAATTTAAATTTATTAAATTAAATTAAATTATTGAAATGAATTAAAATTTAATTTACTTTTGTGATAAAATGTGAATTAAAATGTGAGATATATGAAAAAATAATTAAAAATTAATCTGTATCAAATATTGACCTAGTAAAAGATCATATAATTATAGCTTTTTTAATGATAGAGTTAGAATATTCGAGATAGATTTCGAATAAGAAAAATTATACTAACAATTGGATCCAAAGATTTATACACAATGGAAAGCCAAAATTCTTATTGATAAATGAATAACTCAGAAACTGATATTTTGGTAGAATAAGGCTTAAGTTTATTATTTTAACTACGAGTTCTTATGTAAAATCTTCTAAGCAATCTCTTACGCTTTTTTTTGGAACTTTAGAAAATAATGAAAGAAGAATGCAGAAGATTTTAATGTTTATGTTTATATTTTAATGCAAATGTTTGCGCAGAAAGCGCAAAAGTATAAGCGATTGCCCAGATAAAGTCCACTTTTTATGCTTTTTGATTTGCTTAATATTTTTTTTGTGTGTATTTGCTTTTATTTTGATTTGTATGGGTATTGGATTTCTTGAATTGTTCTCTTACTTTTTAAATATAAATTAAAAGAATGCTGTTCGCCATTGCACAATTGAATTGCAGGATTTGCAAATTCATTGTTCTCGTGTGGCTTCCCTCTCTTTTCATAAGTTTCAATATTTGTTTTATTATTTATTTCAATGGAAATGTGTTGTTGTTGTGTCAAATGGCACTTGTCATGGACAGAGCCGCCGCTGAGCCCAGCAGCAGATTTAAGCCGAATGAAGCGTCTCTTGTACTTGAGTAGCGCCAACTAGGTCCAAAAGTACGACTTTGCTACACACTCACCACATTCGCTTGCACAACCCCTTTTTACAGGGGGGCACATTCACACATCTCACAGATAGCACACAGAAGGTTCAAGTCCCGAACCGGGACTTGAACCCGGGACCTCCAGAACACGAGGAAGACGCGCTACCTCTGTGCCAGCAAGCCGGCAAACAGCGACACCGTGAGTGTCAATGGAAATATTGTTATCTTTTAAACCTGAGTTGGTAAGTTTATTAATATATCTATTATAGACGTAATATCGTAATGATATCATTCAATCGCACTTTTTCTGATTTATATTTATATATGTAACCATATATGTTCATATTTAACAAAGTGTTTGCAAGGAAAATGTTCTGTTTGCTTGGATCGATGTTCCCTAGTATTTATATATTTGATTTGGGATCTTTTTGAAATTGATCTCACTATTTTGAGCAGTGGTCAAATGATGTGGAAACCTGAGATCAAACTTTCATATAATGGTAATAGAAATATGAGATACTTGAAGTTTGGAAGCTCCTATACACAGTAGATATTTCCTGGTATAATATCTCAATTTTGCACTTTTCTAATCCTTAAGCCGAAATCATTTCTTCAAGTACTCATGGCCTCCTTTAAGTGGCCAAAAAGTTAGTAATAAGTATTCCCTTCAAGACATTTCTAATAAATTAGAATTAAACAATTATGAAAAAAGTATTTTATTGCACTTACTTTATTATTTTGTATTTCAAAAATTCTGTAGAAAGAATATTGCAATTATTAGAAAGGAAAAAAAGTTTTAAAACGCATACCTCCATGTATAATCTGACATCGTTAAAAATAACAGGTTTCAATCATCAATTTATAACTCTCTCTCTGTCCATTATTATTATTATTATTCGAGAATAAAATTTATTAAATATTGATAAAAATATTTTCGATATATTTCATTATTAAAATCATTAATATCATTCGAATTATTAAATTAATTATTGTCACCCAGTTTAATTCATAAAAATTGTACATTCTTTATTCATTTGAGTTTGAATCATGTTATCATCTTGGAATCATAATGAGAGAATAAGTGATGAAATATGTTGATTATTAAAAACAAAGAATTCTTGAGATGTCGAATGTCCTCGATAAGGAAGAAAATTGTACATGACTGATTATCTTGAATTTAATTGAAAGAACATGATCATGCATATCTATCTTTAATTTTCCTTTTTCAATATCGGAATGCATCATGAGGAACATTCTTTTGATTTTTGAGAAATACATCTAATTTCGAATCAAAATTTTAGAGTAAGAAAATATAAAAAGTTGTGTATTTCCACCCCATTTTTTATGCTGCCGAAAATTCTGCCAGTTAATGTAATAGTTTGTATTATTTCTACGAATGAAAGATGCAACCCTTATTTCTAATAAAAGAAAAACCATTTAATGGTTTTAAAGTAATTTTTAAATTTTATGTTTCATGGTAAAAATCTAAAAGGAATATAAAAGCACTTAAAATGCACAAAAGTATTGAAATTAAGATGCCATTGATTTGTATAAAAAATAAAACGACTTTAGTTGCGGTTTCAAATCAATTCTCAGATTGAAGAAGGCATGAATATTTTGAAACCTTTTCGGTGTGAAAATTTAAAAACCAAGTTATTACTTCTTGAAACGTTTTGCTTAGTAGGAAGAAGAAAGCAATGTAAGTATAAATCTCAGAAATGCAAAAATGTACAGTAAGGAGGTGGGGAAAATTGTATTGAAAATGGTTCAACTTCGTATTTCTGAGTCACTACAGCAGGGTAGAGTTCTGATTGCGTCACATTAAAAAATAGAAATGGAAAATCAATTAAATTTGATAATTTCCATTAGCTCAAAATGTCTAAATTTTAGACTCATTATATCTTGTTGATTTATTTAAAGTCTTTTTTCCATTTTTTAAACTTATATTGCAAAAAAAGTCGCTACAGAAAAAGTACCTTTTTATCATAGAATTCCCTTAAAATTCACGAAAAATGCAAAAGTTAAAAAAATTTTTGGCAAATGTTGAAATCAAATTTGTATCAGTTTTCAAGAATCTACAAGCAGAGGAAATTAAAGTACTTCAAATTGTTTTTCTAATAGAAACAGTGTCAATAGTTCAGTATTAACTTGCACAATTTATTTGAATTTACTACCCACTGCCTTTCCGGCAACACCACGCGAGACTCGTTCGTTTTTTCCGCTTACTGTAGTGTCCGTTTCTTCGCCGTAATACTGGCGCCTCCATCTTGTATTAATCGTCTGTTAAGTTTATGGCTGCTAGGTGTCTTGGCGTGTCTCACTATTAGTGAGAGAATAGCACTCTGTATTGTGCACCATGCTTGGCATTACTTTTTCTCAAGTGTAGTGTTTTGGGCAGATCTATTTTATTCAGTTCTCTTGTGAATAGATTTGTCTATGTCTAAGAAAATTACGAGACATTTCTCTAGTTGTCCAGCATTGGTTGTGAGAGAGGTTTGCTACCAAATAAATTTTTTCACAAATAGTCATTTGTCCCAATATTTTTTAAATCTAAACTTCGCAAGTAAGGCGTATAAAAAGTATGTGATTTTTTAAGTACAGTGGCACAAAAAATAGAAGATATCTTTGAAGAGCGTGAATCCGCTCTGCTTCATATAAACGGATTATTTAACTCATCAATATATTTTATGATAATTATTGTAATCTAAAGAGACCTTACTACAGAGGCAAAGACAAATTAGACTTATAAAAAGTATTAACGAGTTTGAAATCGAAGCAAGCAATATCTTTGATGCTTCCGTCCGAAAATACGTAGTGAATTGCAGCCTTGTTCTAAAGCCTCAGATAACTTTGAGTACCCATTTTACGTAAACTCTATGTATGAAAAATCTAACAAAATCTTTTGCTAATGAACAAAACGCATTTAGGAAAAATTGATACTTTAGAAACAAACGAAATTACAAAGTTGACAATTACACTTAAAAGAAAAAAATTACATCTTGAAAAAAGAGTTCTAAATCTGTTCTAGTCATTAGGTATGAACATAATCTTTGGATTAAATACAGCACGTTGTTCATCCATAGTGGTTATTGATGATGAGTACAAGTCAAATTATTGAGAGATTAAATATTCGTGACAAATAAGGATAAACGCAATAGATTCAGCACTACATAGTGATTGCTACGTTTTATTTGGTCAATCATCTGCTGCTGTAGCATCGAGTATACTTCAAGATATTTGGTAACTAAAACAAAAACTCCCAGAGCTGTTGACATAAATAAAATTCTGATCACAAATAATATTAAAACAATATTTTTTGAAGTCAACACATACTTAGGCCATTTTTTATTTACTTTTTGCTACATAATTACAATTAATATAAATATTCAAAAACTTATCAAGAGCATATCAAAACTTATTGATTTTACCTTCAAGTGAAAATTTTAAAATCCTTGTACCAATTGCATTGTACCAATTGAGCTACTGCCTGTTCATTTCAAGTTTCATTACAAACTGCTAAAAATTATTTAAAGTATTACAATTTAATTAAATTTAACTAATGAATTAATACTTGAAAAAACTGTATTAAAACCAAGCGTCTTTCACTGCAAGTTTTAAAAAATTTATTTGAACTTGAGTGGATGAATAAAAAGTGTTTTATTAATGATTGAAAATTTGAGCAACATATATAAATATATATAGGAAGAGTGTGAACTGATAGTAAGAATTTAAAAAGAATCACAATCGAAATAATTCACAAAACATGAATCAATAGAATTCTAAACAACTACTTGGTATTTATTTTTACGAATGAAAAGATCTTGCTTTAGTTATAGAAAAGGATTGAATCAAAATTATTTCATCTAACAATATAGAAGGAGCATAACTCTATCAACAAGGAACATATGGAAGTTCTGAATGTAACTTGAATGCTGATCATGTATCTCCGGTCTTTCAAAGTCAATTCCTCCATTATTGTATTTTATCTAAATGTATAAGGAATTTCAATGCCATGTAGTGGGATGCTTCTTATTGATTGTTTCAGTTCATCGAGTTACCTTCGAATAACTATTTCAGCACTTAGATGAGTAAAGGACTGGTTCAAGATCATTTTGTAAAGCAGTTGTTGCCAGTAATGGGCTTTCAGTCGTTAGATGGAGTCACTTCTATAGGTTTTAAAAAAATGTGATTTAAATAGTAAATACTTTTAAAAACACGCTCTATAGTTTCAAAGATATAACTTATGATCCATCCAAGGATGCCCTAAAGTATGTAAATCAAAAAAAGAAAGAATAAGAAAAAATTGCATCATAAAATGAGAGGCATTAAAATAAAGTAGTTAAAATTTAAAGTGTGTTTTCTTTTTTTTTCTAAAATTTAATGAATTTTAGCAATTGAAAAATATTTTTCAAATAATTACATATGTTTTCTGCAACACTATCCATTGCAAACTTCTTTACTCACAAACAGTAACCATTTAACAGATTTATTTCCTTTCCTATCTAATAAGATAGCACCTTCTATTTTGGAAATATTTCTCTATTTTGATTCAAATGGAAATTCATCGAATACTTGACTTATCAACCTCTTCAAAGTCCTTTTACTACTGAGTTATAATTATTATGAACGGTTTATTTTTTGTTTACAACTATCAAAATTCGATAACAAAACAGTTAAGTTCGTATTAAGTTCAAAACAATGTTCGACGGACAAAATAGTTAAGTGGTTAAATAAAAATACTAAGAGGCAATGAAATTCTTTGTCCTTTCTATTATTAGAACTTTTGCTTAATCGTAAAATATTTTCAACTGTGAATATCTTTTAGCAATATACCAATAACAAATTTTCCGCGAATCGGAAAAAAATTTGAACCACCTCAATTTGCATCATCTGATCAAGGATTAATGGCCTGTTTCAGATTGCAGATATTATTTTCTGTTAATTTCATACACATTTATAACATTCATGTAAATTTCATACGCATTTTTAACATTCATGTACATTTCATACATATTTGTAACATGTTAATTTAATAACAAGTAGAGCATGATCCCTGTACAATACTTAACTTTTAAAATAGTTCGTATAATATTTAACGCTGAATTATAAGGAATAAAATATATTCTTTATAACATATTACTTAAGGAAAATTCCTAAATAATTTCTGTTCTTTTTATGTAAAATTGCATGATCTTATTAGAATACTGATATGCAATAAATAAGAATATTATTTTAATATAAAAATATCAATTTTTTTCATAACCTGAATCATCACAATTCTTTTCCTTCTCTCAAATCTAATAAGATATATTTATTAGATATATTATTATGGGATTGAATTCCATGTAATAAATGTCAGAATTCCATGTAATAAATTTAAAATCCTTTACTGAAAATGAATAAGCTGAATTTGGTTTTTAGTGAAATATAAACTTTGAGAAATGCGCAAATAGTAATTGTAATAATTGATGGAGCATTGTTAGAGCAAATCCTTTTCTTAAGTCATATTTCCACATACTGCATATTGTTGAAATTCAGCTTATAGTTTTAATATTAAATAAATAATTTTTATTTTAACTCACATTCTGCCTAACTACAATAAGAGAGCGCATTGCATAAAAAGTTTAACTAACATAATAACAGAAAGCTGAAACTTTTGATGAAGTTTACCGCTGATAACCTGAAGAAAATTTTTACGTGTCTCGAATTGGATTTCAAAGTTTGTTCTGAAAATGCATAGTTTAATACTGCAGATGCACAAACTCCAAAGAAATAACTGTTCCACACATTACCCATTTCTGAAAGGCAGAAAAATATCTTCAATACTTTTAAAAGGATTATTAGTTTGTCGCTGGATTATTTACCCTTCAAGATACCAATTTGTTCCGGATACTTAGTTCGAAGATTCTCCTACTTATAAATAAATAATTTTTTAAAAAGAACTTAACGCTGTTGTGACGTGTGCACCAGTCTTTCTTTTATACTTTGGGAGGGTAATGGCTTTATGGCTTGGTTGTTATTTTTATTCAGTTTGTTTTCAATAGCCAAAACTGAGGAAAGAGCCATAATATATACCACTATTTCCATGTTGCTATAGCAACATCGGCGCTAGTAAACAGAAAATCTGATTGGCTTAGCTCTAAAGTAGAGCTGTGAAGCAGGAAAAGAATACTCCTCGTTCTTTATTACCCCACATTCTTAAGACTCATTAAGAAACTGAATACTTGAGTGCATTTTTTGAAAATTCCCGCATTCATTTCAGAGAAAGTGCCCCCCTCCTTTTTACTTTAATCGGGTATTCGGGCTAAGAGATTAAAATAACTCTTTTAACACCGTTAAGCAGTCATTAGTAATTAAAGTTTCATGTTTCTTAAAGTTAATTAAACCTTCGATTCTAATAGGTCCCACCTCTCACTAATGACAAAACGATGTCACTAACGCTTTCTTCATACAGATGTTCAAACCATTTTCTTAAAATAGGCAGATCCTTGTGTAACGTTACCAATTCCATTTGTTAGCTTAAGGATCAATGAAATACGTTCTATGATGTCTCGTTACGATAATTTTTTTTCGAAAAGATGACATTAAGCTTGATTAACAATAGGTTATCTGTAAATTATTTTATGCCAAGCAAGCAGCTTTGTTCATCAGATAAGGTAATATTATTTGCTTTTGCACTGAAAATTAGAATAAATTAATTTCGATGATTAAGTTTCGGTAATAAAGGGGCAAAAGAACAAATCCAAACAATTAAAGCTGCGAGTTTCTTATCTTTAAAAACTATTTCTAATTAAAATATAGTGTTGCGAATAAGTAATAACCGAAAGGCGTTCCTTTTTGGCTTATATGTGTATGAATGCCAGTATATTTAAAAGAAATTTTGGGAAATGCGGCAAATGATGAATTCTTTAAATGAAATTTTTTTTATCCTTTATGGGAAAATAAAGAATTCAAAATTCAGCAGAGATTATGACTTTTTTAAAATTGAAACTAACCTATGCTTCATAGTTGCATGTATCCAATCAGGAAGGCATAAAGTAGAAAATATAAGAGTGTGAGAACGCATTCAGAGATTATATAATTTGAGAAGGTAATTTTCCCTTAATTTGGAAGAGATAGCAATTCTTTTACGATCACGTCAAGAATGGAAGTCAACTACAAAATTGTAATGACGGTTCCATAATAATTTTCAATATTAAAAATAATTTTATTTATCTAAAAATTATTATGAGACAAAATAATAATTAATTTAAGCAACTTTTCATTCCTACATCGAAATATCATTTTATCACGGAAAGAAAACAAAATATATTCCTATTAATCTTCATATAAATAAAAAGTAGGGAAATTTAATAGGTTTTCACACACAAATTGTACATTTTAGGAAGACATACTGTTTTCAATAGATAATTTAGAAATCAGAATTAAATGATTTGCTATACTATCTTTAAGCCTCAATTTATCAATCACCGTAATCCAAGATTGTGTTGTTATCCATTGTATGAACAAACTCATTGTTCTGAAAGACAACAATAAGATTCTTTTATGCTACTTTTATAAGTATTAAAATGATAACATAATAAAATCATATTCATGCCAGAGGAGAAATTTTGTACATTTGCACGCAAATCCTTGTTAAAATGACTATCGATTCATCCTTCAAGATTAAATTAAGATTAATTTTAACTCACTATTCATAAAATATTTTATTCTTTTAACGAATTAAAAATTGGATACATCTTACTGGCTACAAAGATAGTAATTAACTAAACAAGCGAAAAGATTATATAAATATTACTAATGCAAAGTCTAATAATCGTAAAAATTTATTTAAACGTATAAATTTTGCCTCAGACAGAATAATAGAGGATTCATCTCTCTTAAACCTATTTTATAAATATTATCATAAATATAGATAAAGTATAATGAGTCATTTTCAAATAATTCATCCAAACAGCTGAAATATAGCAATTACATTTTAGCCTTAGCTCTGCAGATATACTTCGTGCATTAGAAATGTTTTACTCTAGTATTAATAAGTAGGAAAATTTATATAAGTAACTACTTATATAAACTATATTCGAAAGGCTTATAAATTTTTCATCATACATCTTACAGTTTTTACATGTTTAAATCTTTTGAAACAAATTGATTTTTAAAATGTATATAATTCTCAGAGAAATAATTAATTAAATAAAAAATTATGAATAAATAAATAAATTTAAAATATTATAATTATTTTTGAACTCTTTCAATTATAAAAAGAGGTTTTAATCTCCATTAGTTTGCATTTAATCCACCAGTTTAATGGATTATTATTACAATTATCATCGTTGTTGCTTATTTTCACGTTTACTCAGCACGACAATACAGTACCAAAAATCTTTTATTCGACCTCAAGCTTTAACTTTGACATCATTGCATTTAATTTCCCAAAGAATTGAAGATTTTCGGTAACAACAAGGAAAATCAAACTTGAGAGATCTCATGGTGCAGTTTCTGTGTTTAAATATACTTTTGTTTCAAATTCAATAAAAAAGATTACCGATAATGACAAGTAACGTTCTTTGTGTAATTATGTGTATTTAAGAATATCCTGTACACACAAAAAAATATTTCTCCTATAGTAGAATTTATTCTGATTCAAGTTTATACGCCAAACGTTTTACATCGGTTTATTTTTAGAATATGTTACACAATAGAAGCAATTCTACACCAAAATTTGTGACAGCATTCTCTTTGATGTTCGATTACGTTACCCAAGTGACTAACGTCATGTATGTTCAGCAAATTGATTCTACTTTCTATGATTTCATTTGGTGCTTCTATGAATATCTGGTGATGCTGTTTCTAGTAATTGTTAATTGATTTCATTGGATGACATTTGAATATCCTGTCTTAAGATTTCACACAACAACGTTTCCATTATTGTATTTAATTGATTTATACTTTCGGAATTAAATTAATATATCTAAATAATTCTCATCTAAAAATTTGAGAAAGAGAAAGGTATTCCCATTTCGACGAAGAAAAAATTAAATTCAAAATTTGTAAAGTCTTTAAAATAATTTTAATTATGAAATAATGCAAACGAAACTACGAATCTAAATACAAACGATAAAGAATAATTGAGACTGCAAATGACTTTTGACCGAGAAAATACCGTCCTATTTTTATATATTTTTCCAGAATCAATTTATTTCTCTTTAAATAAATTCCGTCAAACTTCTGTATTATCCTACATCATTTTCTTACTAATATTATGCAAATCACTCAGAACAGAATTCGAATCATGAGCAGATGTAGTTATCATATTTTTCTGTAGTGCAAGTGGGGTAGTCTTAGTTTCCTCCACTCTGTCATGGCAACCGGTGATATCTAAATGAATGTTATCAGCACAGACTATGGTGGAAATTAACATTGACATTTAACGGCCATCATCGACCAGAATATGATCCTTTTTACAGGAAATGGGCTGTATTTTTGTAGTGTAAGTCACTCACTCCCACTATCTTCATATAGTCAACCCAGAAGCGAGAATCAACCAACATATCGAAAATTTCCCATCCCCATATCTGAGATGCTCTCTATTGATAGATAGTGTAATGTAAGCCTTTCAAAAGTATTTTCATCTGTATTATCTGTTGTTGTTGCTACTTATGGCACTTGCCATGGACAAGCTCCATTGATACATTAGCAGATTTTAAGCCGGATATAAGCATCACTTGTTTTACAAGTAGCGTCATCTAGTGCCAAGAGCACGACTGAGTTACACACATGTCACAACCCTTTTTAGGGGGCGGACTTCATTTATTCATATTCCTTCATTCATCTCAGATCATAATTTAGACCTGGAACAGAGAACGATCACCTCTGACCCAGTACCCCTAGTGGTATTACTCTTGACATGAAGGACTTTGCGACCACGACAGATTTAACGAGTGCCAGCGGCCACACAAGAGGGGAATCACAAGAAGGCCCACACAACAGGGGCCGGTGAGTTTCAAACTCATAACCTAAGGAGTACGAGTCCAACGCTCTACTAAAAAGCTTCATCACCTTCATTGTGTAAGACAAAAATGTGACTATGGCTTTAATTTTAAATAATTAAATGCAAATTTTATTAATATGATTATTGAGAAATGTAATGCTTTTACAGTATTCAATTAAAGTTCATTTCAATTATTTTATTAAATAATTTGCTTTAATGACAAAAATGCGTTTCAACTATTATATTTAATCTCTGTCTTAAATTTTATTTCAAAATTTACTATACATTTATTTAAAAAGTGATATTTTATGAACTTTATTTTAAAAATTACTTCTAAAAAATGTAAAATAAAATTCTTTATGTAAAAAAAAGACTGGTTTCTGTAGTATTAATAAAATAAATATTGTATATTCACTTTAGTTTCTTTATTACTCCTTCCTGTATCCTTTCCCTTAAACCATTCAATTCCAGCTAGACGTTACAGTAATTAATTATTATAAAGCAATGCGTCTAAAACAAATGCATTGTATTTTCTTTTTAATCAAAATTCTTCAGCGTTTTATAAAAAATAAAATACAGGCGTTATAAGAGGATCTTTTCTAAAATATTTTTTGTTTCGTTTTTTTTCTATTCTCAGTCTTAATTTCACCGTTAAATTTAGCTTTTATTTTTCTTTCTTTTTTTTTTATCGTTGTTTTCATCATTCGCATACAGTTTTTAAATAAATTGAGTCACTCCACGTATAAGATCATGATTCAATATTTATATCCTCTACGGGGGATTTTTTTTTTCATGCTTACAAGTAAAGCTTCCTTTAATTTATGAATTCATTGGATCTGTATAACGAAAGTTTATTGCATGGATTTAATAAATTAATTAATGAATATTATTCATCTGAGCATTCTTATTTTTTGTCCTCGATCCGATCTCCAATCAAAATTACTATTAATAAATTATTATGAAAGAATGCATGCAAACTAATCGCTTTGTAGAAGTAGGACAAACAATTTAATTATTGTTAGTGATTGTGACGTTATTTAAAAGTGGAATTGGAACACAGTCTTTTCCAAAGCGCCCTCATTTTCTTGAACGGTTGGCATCAGCAATGTAACTCAATTACTCAGCTTAACTCTTGCTTTAATTAGTTCCTTATCTTTTGAGGAAAGGAATGAGAATTCTATTTAGCCTTACTTTTTAGGGAACTTAATTTAATTAAATCAATGCGGCAGTTCTTGATGTCAAAGCCAACAAATAAATGACTTATTCCCGGAAGCAGCAGACGAAAGCGGAAATACAAATAATCTTGTAAAAAATTCATTCATTTTATTACTTAATGAAATATTTGCTTGTGATACTAAATTCTGTAATTTTCTCTTTTTCTCCTTTATTAATATTATTAGATATATAAGAATGTTAGGATAAAAATTAAGAAAACATTAATCTTAATTCACATTTTAAAAATTGTTAAAAATACAGGATCAAATCTTTTTAGTACTTACTATAGAAAATGCACACTAAGAAGAAAATACGTGAAGATTCGGACAATGCGGTTTTATGTAATTGTACACTTGTATTACTTTGTTTTAAATCTAGGACAAAATATCATTGAGTAAAATAATTAAATCTATTATTCAGTAAAAATAATTACAAAATTTTTTTTGCCATTTATAAATTTAATAAAATCAAAAACATTGACTAAAAGAAATCAGTTTCTGTAATCATTTAGAGATATAATTAAAGATTGTAATCAATTAATAGAGTCTTGAAATTGGTATTTAGTATAGCAATAACTCCAATTTAATATTAGATGAATAGTCCGCTTTGTGCATCTTATTTTAATGTAAAAAATCATTATTATTACTAACAAATGGTAAAAGACATCAATGGATTTATCAAATTGACCTATTTAGTATTAATAACCCCGAATTTCATTAATTTTGCCTTTATTTATTATTAATAATAACCTTTTAATCATGTTGATCATAACTCATATATTTGACAAATGTAATTTGTATCCGATGGGCATCCATTTAACAGCAATATACATATTTTTTCTTAATTCATTCTCTAATTTATTCTGTACAAAAGGAAATATATAATTGATTTTTCAGTAATTCTCTGTAGGGACTGAATTTTGAAATTTTGCATCGTTGCTTCATAATGATAATCAATATTTATAGGATTTAATTGCTAACAAGTTTATTACTTAAATTAAACAAAAGTTTTTTGCGAGTGGCGTTATTTTTTAGTAAATAGGAGAAGTAATAGTAATTTCTCATAGTGCCTCTAATAATTAATTTGGCATTACAAATTAAAATGTTAAAAATGATTAAAATAAAAAAAATTATACACTAATAAATATGTACTTTTAAGAGTTATTTTTAATATTATTTTTTTCTAATTTTGTTCAATATCATAAAAATTTAATAAAGAAGAATTCAGAACATTCTAATTACGTTTCGTAATTAACAAAATATGTTAATAGTTAAAAATATTTTATTGAATATTTTATTTATTATATAAAGGTAATTTTTTATTCAAGAATTGCACATTTTTGTTGCCTTTAAGGGTTTATCTGTTAACTTTTAAGACATTTTATGCTCGTAAGAGATTGCCTGAGACTAACCAAAATATCTAAAATAAGGGTAAAAAGATAATACTTATCTTCAAATAGATATTTTAATCTTATTAGGAAAAAATTGAAATTTCTTATTTTCCTCCAAAAAAGTTCTTCCTGACTTCCATGTCTTCTTTTTGATTTCAAACTATGATCGGAGTACCGTATCTTTTCAGACTTTTCTATTTACTTCAAACCAAAATGGATTTTTTATAAAAAAGAAGAACCAGAAGTTAGATAGAAAGCATGAATACAGAAACTGGCTTAGTAAACAACTAGGGTAGAATCTTCTAAGCTCAGGATAAAATCACGGAAGTTGACGTCGGAAGATTTAGCTGTAAAAAACCTTCTCTGCTAAGAGATATTACTAAAAAATATTCTAAGCAAATGTAAGAGATGAGAAATTCTGATGAAAAGTACAGTCAACCCTAAAACGAAGATTCTGTGAATCTTTAAAGAAACATTTAGAGTATAAAGCTATAAAAATGAACTGAGTTTGTTCATACAGGGAAGATATTTTTATGACCAATGATTTGCAGATATTAAAATAGAATTAGGAAAATGAATTCAGATATTCTCTGAGATTTTATTTTCAAAATACATTTCCAAATGTAATTCGAACTTGCAAATTTCAATTGTCACTTCTATCTATATGTAGTCAGTTAAATATTTCCAAATGTATTACTACGATTGTTTTATGTTTTTATTAGATATTACGGGCTGGAATATCCTGGTTGGTAGGGCATTGAATTCACATCCCTAAAACTGCGAGTATTAAACCACCAGCAGAAGACTCTCCGTGTGTGTGTGTGTGTGCGCGCGCGCGCCTCTGTGCGTGTATTTGTGTGTGTGGCTGCACCATGTTAAATCTATCATGATTTCATATTCCACCATATCAAAAATAATACCACTGAGTTGATGGTTCAGAGGTGCTCATTCTCTATTCCATATCTAAATTACTATCTGTGGATGAATGAATGAAATGCATGAATGAAGTCCGCCCCGTAAAATGGGTTTATGAAGTGTGAGTGTAGCTGAATCTTACTCTTGGCACTAGATGAGGCGAATGAATAACAGGAGACTAATTCGGCTTAAGTAACTGACAGTTCTATCAGCTGGCTTGTAAAATTCCATAAGTAACAGCAACAAGATATTTATTATTTTTTCTCAAAATGGGTTTGTGGGACTTATCCAAAAAGTAGGTATTTTCTTTTTCAAGTTTCTGTTACTACTAATCAGATATTTCCTCTAAAAAGTGAATAATGCAAAATGACGCAGCACGAAAAAAGAATCATTTTTTCTACTCTCCCATATATTTAATGCATTGATTTTGCTAATTAGAACTGAAATTTTTTCACGTGCATAATTTTTCAACTTTTTATGAGACATAATTGTATAAATCAGAAAATATATGGTGGAAGTTAAATATAAAAAATATGTCGAAAAGCTCTAAACTCATTTTGACAAGCAGAAGATGTGACATTTCATATTTATTATGAGCCCTTACTTCATGGACTTGACTAATGTCTTAGGCCATAAAATATTAGAACCATCATTACTATTCTTTCAAATTCAGCAAATTTTTATTGTCTCTTTAATCATAGACCAGCCATTTTGAATGAAAAAAAATCATTATAATTTTAAAAATCGAAAAACTGTAGTTTTTTTTTTCATCTGTCCTCTATTTTTTAGCATCTTGTAGAATTATAGGTTTCTTCTCAAAAATGCAAACAAAATGTAAAGAATATTTATTTCCATATATGCACCACTGAAATTCAAGAAATGTTTAAGAATTATTTTAAAGAAAGGCAGAACTGGTTATAATAATTTAGGGGAAAATGCTTTTATTTTCAAAAGGGAGATTTTTTTACTGCAATTGCTTTTTCAATAGCTTAACTAATAATTTAATATATTCTTGAAAGACATTAATCGATTTTGTTACTTTTAAAACCATTTTTTTAAACTTAGGCACTATTTTAGCTTACTCCGGATATGGGGCAATATGACGTAACAAGAAAAACAACAATGTTTAAAATCATTTTGTTTTCAACATGCCTAATTTAATTTTTAGATAAATTATCTTTTGTCCAAATCTTTTAGTAGATCTATTGTTAGGCACTAAAAGAATTCGGACACATACCAGGAATAAAATTGCAGTCTAGAAATCCATGAAATATTAAACATTCACATCGATGGTGGGCCTACATTTTTAGTTATTGATAAAACTAAACAAAACAATAGAAACTGAATTTTGTCTTCTGTTGTATAACTTACGAGTCGCGGATCTTTATATATATATGTATGTGTGCTTATAAGTGTGTTTCTGACTAAAATGACCATACCTTCAGTACGTGACCGGGAGAAATCTTCTGAATTGACTCTTTCGATAGTCATTTTCTGTCACTTTATCCATTTTATGTGAGGTTATTATGTGCAACATAGAATATATAAGCATTTAAGGATTCAAACAACGGCATACAACTTTTGAAGAAACAATATTATGTTTGAAAAATCTATACAGAGGAATATTTTATTCCATCATGATTCATATCGACTTCAAAAGTTTAATTTTTTTATATTTAAGTTACAGCTTTTTTATTTCCTTTAGCAATTGTACTTTTATTTCAGAATTGAATTATAGATTTTTGAAAATGTCAATTTTAAGCTTGATGATAAGTCATAGACTGATTGCTCCAACCTGCCCGAAGGCACACGGAAATACTGAAATAACCTGACCACATCAACACCAACACTGGTGGGAACTGTGGTTGAGTCCTAAGGGCCATCACCGGCTATGGCACAACCCTTCCCTTGGGAAGTACGTCCCGTTATCAATGGGAGGTAGCCAACCCCCACACTTTCGTATAGCCATTAGAGTGGCGATAACCAACCACTATACCGGAACCCCTCATCCTCACTTATGAAGTGCTCTCGCGGCTATAAGCTTGAAGATAATTTAGAAGAAATTGTCTGTAAAAGACTTAATGTTGCTTTGGAAAATAAAAAAAAATGGAAGCATAATACAGATTTGTATGATTTTTCTTACAATTTAAAAAAATATATATTCTTTGCTTCATTCTTAGGTGTCACATTGAAAATAATTTATCTTGTCACATACATTTTCACAAACATAAGATTGTAAAACAGGATCTATGTGATGAAATACTAACTAACTTAAATATGACACTGGATTTTAATAAGCTGAAAGTGGAAGTAATTTTAAATAAAACTGGAATGAGGAAAATGATCTAATTTTTTACATTATAAAAGGATTCATACAGACGAGTATTATACTTCCATTTTTTTGTTTCCTATGGCAACATTAAGTCTTTTACAGACCATTTATTTTATTTTATTTAAAATTACTTCCACTTTCAACTTATTAAAATCTAGTGTCATATTTAAGTCAATTGGTATTTCATCACATAGATCAGGTTCTACAATCTTATGTTTGTGAAAATTTATGTAACAATATAAATTGTATTCAATGTGACAAATAATAGAATGGAATAATAATAATTTTTAAAATAAAACTTAGGATTTTCCATTTATTCATATCTTAATCGAAGAGTTGTAGATTCATAAAATGTGTTTCATATTTATTCTACACGATCAGATTAGTATATTGGAGCATATTGAAAATATATATATAAATAAATAAATCTCAGACATCAAAAAAAATCAATCAGTGTTAAACAAACATTTATGACGCAACTATATTCTACACAATAGTATATTAAACATATAATTTATTTGTAAGTATAAAAAATATGACTGATTGATGATAAATTACATCAACAATCAGAATTCCCATTTCATCTATATCATAAATAATTACAGATGAAATTCGAATTACAAATAGGGAATTTGTCACTACTCATATTTCCGACAGGTCTTTGGAAATGGCAAATGGATTCTGAATTTATAATGAAAATTTATCTTAACGAATTAACTTTAAAATGAATAATTTTATATTTAGCAGCGCTTTCCGACTAAATTCTGTTTGGAAATTAGTGAAGAAAAAGCATGATTGAAAATCGGTTTAATATCTGGAAGTATTATTGTCCATTATATATTTTTCTAAAGTGTCAACTATTTAATAAAGCTAACTTATGATTTAGAATAAAGTAGAAATCTTAGTAAATGCTAAAAAAGTAGAAAATTACGGTTTGCTGTTTAATATACAATTTATACCATTATTGTTCTAATTAAATCGTGAATGTTTTGTTTTCATTTTCATTCACATTTCTTCAATAGAATTTTTTTTGTGGCGTATGAAAATGTGTTTTTCTCCATGGATGATGACGTAGATGATGATAATGGATGTTCTTATTTTCTTTAAATCGATTGTAAAATTGTCATGTTAAATTTATAAACCAAATTTATAAACTTATTTGCCAACATTAATTTCAACAGAATTTCTTTGTTGATAATTTTTTTAATATTATGAATAAAATTGTGTTTTTAGTTCAAATTTATTGTTATTAATATCCTTGTAGTTACTGTGATGTTTTGCATTATATGTTTGAATATGCTCCTATGAAAGGCGAATGTCTTAATGCTTGTAAACGGAAGTGAATTATCCTTTTATACAAACTCCTAAAGAAAAACAATCCAATTATGTTCCTCCACCTAAGTGTTTTTTATGTTGTAAAATAATTAAATGTAAGCCTTTCTGTTTGATGTATAGTCATTGATATGGAATCACATTGTTTTGATTGAACTTCTGGGAGAATAACACATTTAATAGAGGTCATCCTTTCAGACCTCTCAAATAAATTGAATCAATTGATCAGAAGATCTATGTGAAAGATATCTAGATTGAACAGGTTTATTCACACGACATAACATCATACTTAAATAGGGCTTCCATTTATGCAAAATTATTACATGAAATTAATATACTAAATAGTAGGGAATGAATTAACTTGTTGCAATAGCAAGTTGATATATTGTAAATATATTATTGGATGAAATTAATACACTAAGTTAAATAGGAGGGCATGAATTAAATCGTTGCAATATTAATTTGATATTTATTAATATCCTGTTAAATAGGGACGATTATGTAAATGTCTTGCGATAATATTGAATTAGAATTTAAACGAATAAGTAATATAAAAAATTAGTTGGTTTTTACTTAAGTAAAGAAAGGAAATTTTATTTTAGTTACTTTTTAATAATTAATTTCAATTAATATAAATAATTCCAACTCCAATTAATATAAATAACTCCAATTAATAAGAAAAAAAATTATTGATTTTCGCAACAATTGAACTTGCTTTTTTTACTTTCACACGGAAATTGCTAAAATCTTCGTATTTTACCAATTGAGCTACTGACTTTTGATTTCAATTTTTATTATAAACGGCTAAAAATCTATTTAAAGTATTAAAAATTAATTAAATTTAATTAATGAATTAATGTATGAAAAAACTCTATTATAATGAAGTGTCATTCACTAAAAGTGTAAAAGATGTATTTGAACTAGAGTGGATGAATGAAAAGTACTTTATTAATGATTGAACATTTCAACAAGATACATATGGGTAGAGTGTGAAATAATAGTAGGAATTGAAAAATATTAATTAGTTAATGGAAATTCTGCTCTAAACTATCTTTATTTTCAGCATAAATGATTAATTAATTAAAATTTGAGGAAGAAATGAATAAATTATCACATTTTTAACGATACTATTTTTAGTAGTACGTGTAAACATAATGGTGAGTGTATGTAGGCTGAATAATTTTAACAAATCTCGATATTTGATGGTTGCATAGACTAATATTGTACTCACAAACACCCTTCGTTTCACTTTCTTAGTTAAATATGAAAATAAAATTTAATATTGACTAGTATTTCAAATCAAAATGAAGTGGATCCAGAATTCAGCGAAATTTTGCAAGGTAATAATATTTAAGCGAATGAAATTAAAAATGAAGTTAGATATCTTTTAGAAAAAAACTTTGACTGATAGCAAAATGTGCGTTATAAAGTAAGTTTTGAACCTTCAGCTGGTGGCGGAATATGGTATATTTGATGGAATAGGATACTTTATGGAGTCTATTCTCTGTCGTGCTATTTCAAAAATGCTAATTTCTATGCATACACTCACGAGTGGAGGATTAACCTGAAATTCTTTCCCCCATATTATTTCAGATAATGTTTCGTACCTACAATTTCAGAACCATTTATCAGTTTCAAATGCGACTTTGATACCCCTATGAGCTCCTAAATTTTAGCCGATAAATGCAAATTTCTGAAACTTGATTCCAATCTATCTTTTCTACGGAAATGGCATCCTACATTCATTCATTTACAAATTATTGATTTTCAAAGCTTTATTTGATTTTTGATCAAGCTGTATTTTTGTGAATATTCTCTGTCCTCGTGTTTTGTAACTACATATGCATTTTCGAAATTTTATTTTGTCTATGAATAGCTCAAAATAGTAAAGAATATAATTTCAGTCAATTTGTTCATACTAATTAGTTATTTATGTATGTTTAAAATATTCGTTCATTTGTTAGTAATTTGGATACTGCAATATTCTTTTTCATTCAAAATTTCAAATGTTAGGCATTTAGTTTATGAGAAAGTAATTTAAAATGATCTAAAGCAAGTAAAATATAAAATTAATGCGATTTAAACTTAAAAGATAATTTCAGAAAAAGTTGCATAACTGATATTCGTAATAAATATAATTAAAAAACTATGTTATATGTTTTATTGTCTAATTAAAGAAAATTTGAAATGTGCATAATATTTTTGTAATAAATTTACTCTTCCAAAATAATTTGGACTAGAATAAACATTACAGGATAATGTTAAAATATAGTATTACCAAAACAGCATTGATGATTTGAAGCTGTTATTTGGATAAATTCTTTTATATTTTTAGATCAATTATAAATAAAGCAATCGAAATATACATAAGTAATAAAAACAATTATACATTTTTAACTCTTTCAATGTCAAATTCAGTTATTTTTGTTATTTCATAAATAATTATTGTACCATTATTTGATAGTATCATTCAGTATATTGATGAAATTGTTACAAATTCAATTTCAAAGCATTTCCTTTATAAAATTTTCTAAAACTTTATGCAAATATGATATTTTTAGTAATAGCTGTCGTTATTCCTAAGTAGCACAGCCTGTTGCATAATATTGATCGATATTATATGTTAATAATCAATATTATTCAATATTACGAATACAATACTATTCAATATTTTACAGTATTTGTGTGTTACTAGAGTTGGTATAGAAATTCAAATATTTTGGCCGTGGGAGTGGAGAGAAGAGGGGAATTTTTTTAGAAAAATGGAGAACATTTCAGATTTGCCATATTTATTTCGAAAAATAGTATTATTTTTGGTAAATGAGAATATATAAATAATAAATATTTAATGAAAAATAATAAAACTGCTGACATTGTCTTGCAAACTTCTGAAAACAAAAACACTATGCATGAATCTCTAATTTTTCTGAAATGTATATATTTTTTATTGTATCACATTCCAAATTTTTTTACTGTACAATAGGCATTTTTAATCGCTGTAACACATTTCGTGCCACGTTAAGCTCATGTGCACGAGAGTAACCTTTAAAATAGGACCGCGTCACAAACATGCGTATGATGGGCATTTACTTGTTTTCATATATACGCTGCAATGTATTGAATGATACTTCCTTGTATTTTATATGGGTGCCTATTATTGTAATAATAAATGGAACATCTTTAATACGCGGTTGTGATATTTGTAAAATAATAAAATTTATAATTGCCACGTCACTCATATTTGAGTAACATCAAAGTAAGCAAAAAATGATAAAACTAAAGTAATTTAATAAAATCATATTTCCCACAACGAATTTGATGCCAAATGAATGCGGATTATATAATTAAAACCTCGTGGACGCATGGAAAATATTACTCAATGCAATAAATTAATATATGAGGGCTGGTTGGACATTTTTAATCCTTTAATTCTACTGTTTTCAAAACATTATATAAATTTATTTCACCTGAACGCAATATATATATTTAAAACATTGTTATATAACATAATGCAGATTGTGTTTTCACTTTAACTACTTTCCCTTTTTTATTATTTGCACAATTTTTTTGTTTCCTCCACGGGGTAAGTAGCAAATAATTCGAGTTAAAAATATCCTCGTATTTCTCTTTTGAATACTGTAACACATATAAGAACATTCTGAAATTCCATCCTTATTTATGCTTTGTAACTATTGAAGTTCAGATTCTTAACTTATTTAGGCACCAAAACTAAGTTTTTCGAGTACACTCAAAGTTATGGAAGAGTTTTCTGTAATTTACGAAAGTCGGGAGTTAAGCTTTCTTTTCTTACATCTTTTCACATGCTTGAAGAAAAACAAAATGCGGCTCTCTGAATGAGAGAAAAAAAAAGGAATAAACGTATTTAACCAAAAATATGTTCGTACGCCTTTATTCCGAACAATACATCGCACCAAATCAACAGAAAATCCTTAGAAGAAACAAGAAACTTTGGAGGAGGAAGTGAAAAAAAGTATAGTTCTTAAAAAGTAAATCTTTTTAAAAATGTGGCCTCGTATGAAAATAAAGAATCTAAGTCGACATCTGGTTTTGAGCGAAACACTGTACTTAACTTCTTTCTTTATTTTTTAAGACAGAATGTCGATAGATGATAGACTTAAAAGAACTGGTGGCTACTTTAACAACCTCTCAAAAAACTTCAACATCTGTCAGAGATTGACTTGAAGCAAGGAAACATTCGCGTAACAATGTGCTGCTTTTGGAAAGCAGCTTCTTATTTATATCTCAATAATTCTTTATGTCAAGGCTATTCGATTCAATTTGTGACATAGAAATATTTTTCAAAATTTTCGAATTTCATTAAGTGTACGAACATTTCTCAAATTTTCTTTTAGATTGCGATAGAAATTATCATTTTATGCTAGTATGCTCTGAAAAGGTTGATTTTATGAATATTCAAAATGCATGAATATTTTATATGCAATAAAAATTGACATTAGAAGATTTTGAATGCAATAACTCTCAATTAATTTTAAATGTATTTTTGATATAGAAGATGTATTACTTTTCTTAATGTACCCGACTCAGTGGAAATGTACATTTTTAAGACTTTTATGTAATCTGAAATTTTAATTTCATCAATATATTATCCGTTTTTCACACTTTGTCCCATGCCAAAGAAAAAGAATACATGGCTTTTTTTATCTTAATAAAATGAGCAAAATATGAGTATATTAAAATATTTGTAATAGCTATGAATTGGTTGCAAATATGTGTGTACGGTTTTAAATGGGATTGTGTCAAGCTATGTATAGTACTGTGCAATTTAATAGGTAAGATTCATTTTTCATAAAATTCATCATTTCGTCCTTGCATGTATTTTCTGACTGAAACCAGTTTCAAATACATTTTGTTATAAAATTAAATGATCTTTTTTATCTTAACAAAATTTACAACATGCACATTTAAAATATTTGTGATGGATATGAATTTGGTGCAAATGGGTGTATGGTTTTGAGTGGAATTTTGTCAAGATATACACGGCGCTGAGTAAAATAATAGATAAGCTTCTTTTTTCATAAAAATCGTTATTCCTCTTGAGTTTCTAACCCTGAACCACTTTCAAATACAATTTGTTACAAAATTTAATGATCTTCTTTGTTACAAAGGGAGACTGCATTTGACTTGTCTAAACTTATTTGGTGTCATTAATATCAGATTGAAAGCATTTTCACTTAAATTGAAATTTAACTACTGTTAGAAATGGTCGATTGTGATTTTAGCCTGGCTCTTATTTATTTAAAAAAAATGGGTAAAAAACTTCCACGAAAAGAATTAGAATTCTTATCTTATACCAGTTATCTCTATGACTCTGATATTGCAGGGAATTGGAACATTGGGAGATGTGAAACCAAAATTTTCAGTATCGTTAATTAATAAATTTGGACACTTTCTCTTAATTGGAAGATGAAATGTGAAAGCGAAATGCGAATGAAATGCGAAATTATATAAAAAAACATTTCCAATAGCAACTGAACTTCATCCTCAAATATAAGTTCAAACAATCAGATGGAATTATTCTTTACTGATTTGAGTACTAATTCATTGATAGTACGACGACGACTTAGTGAAGCAGGAATCTGGAGAAGAACGCTGTGTTGCTTTAGCGCAAGACTATGTTATAAATACTATGATTTAAAACAGAAAACATATTTGTAACACTACTTAAGTAATAATAAAAGTGATCAAACATTTTGCAATTTGCAACACAGTTTATAATTATATAGCAATCATACGAATATTCCTTATTGATATTTGCCTTTAAATTACTGTATTTTATCCATAAATTTTGAATTTTGATTGAGTGAGTGTTATTTGTGTGTTTTCATAATAAGTAATACAATAATGTAAGTATTTTTGAAAATTATTCTATAAAATAGCTTATCCCAGACGAATTGTATTTTACATGAAAAAAAATACGTAACAGCAGTTTTATTTGCTTAAATTGTTGAATGAGCCATCGAAAGAAGATCTTTAAAATTTATTCCAGAATGTCTTATAAGGACAACTCCGGTTGGAAATTTGTAAAATCAATTTATCGTGTCTAAATAAATGACCCTTAACCTGGTAAGAAATGTTTATATAAAAAAGTTACAAATATTTTTTTTAACATGCGGTGAATGGTCAAATGTTAAAATAATTGGACAAATTATAAAAGGCCTAAATTTCAAAAAAATGTATTTTTTAATTTAAGCAAAATTTATATAACATCATCTAAGTGGTACAAAGAAAGGGATGCCTAGTAAAAGTGCATTATTTTAAGGACAGATTAGAAAAAAAATCCTTGTCATCGGAAAGGACTATATTCTCTTTTCTATCAGGACTATATGCACTTTTCTAAATAGATTTAATATTTTTTAATTGAACATTTGCAATCTTTTTTAATATCTGTTATTTATCAAAAAGTCTATATTTATAAAATATTACTTTTAGGGTAGGAGTTTTCTCCTGTACAATAATATGGGCAAATAGAAAAGCACTTATAAACAATTTTGATGATTCAGCTTTCTAATTTTGATAAAACGGGATATTTTTGGAGAATTAATACCGATATCACAATGTAATTTTTTCCAGATCAGCCAGTTTTTTTGTAACAAAATTAATTAAAATTATAAAAAAATGAAGAAAAAAATACAATTAAAATCTTTTTCAAGATTAACTTCCTTTCAGAATTATTTTCTATTTATTTAATATATCTCAGCATTCTATCTCTCCTTATATAATCCGTATCTATAACAGTAGTGTTCACACTATTTCTTCTAGATTAATAGCTTCTTATTTAAAAGAGAAAATCCAATTTTACAATTGCCTGCCCCTTATACAAATATAGAGATTTGTTTAGGATGGCTATCCTAAAAGCTTAAACTAATAACATTCCTCGTATGATTTTTTAGCAGTTTGATACTTTTATTGGCAATTCGTCCGAACGACTAATTTTGGAGTTATTGGTGACCTTGGCATCCCTCAAATTAGCTTCTACGCTTCGACTAACTTTGGTACAAAAACAAAAGCTTAGTATTTGCAACAAATAAAAAAAAACTCCACCGCAGTATCAATATTTCTTCATTTTTAAGTTGGGGCTAAAATCCCGGAAGCTCATTGTGCACATCCTGTATATCTTGTCCTGTTGTATAACATGGCGTTGAAGCGAAAGAAAAAGGGAGGGTGGAGAAAAAAAAGTTAGCAGGACCTTTAACGACAAAGTGACGTCACAAGGCATTAATGAACTGAAGCATCTCGAAGGGGAGTTAAAACAGGGGAAGCAATGCGAAAAACAGTAAATCGCTAAGAAACGCCGCGTTGAGCCTATGGACAGTAGAAGCAAGGGGGTAGGGGAAGCTTAAAGTAAAGGAGGTAAGAACAATTTTATTCTACCCAAACCATTAAGTTGATGAACGGGTGGAGCAGAGGTTTCTTTCCTCCCGTCTGAGTGTTTTTCTTCTTTTTTTTTCCTTACATACTTGTGGAGAAAATTAAAGTCTGCCCCAAGTGTTGGGAGAGAGGGAGAGGGAGAGAGAGAGGCTGGAAGGGAATTCGCCACTGTTGCTCGTCTGCATTGAGATGAAACCAATGTGGATTTATTTAGATTTCGTTCACGATTTATTTGAAAAGAAACAGTCATCAGTTCAAAATCAACCCAAGTAATCATATAGTCTCATTTATATGTTATATCAAAAGACCTATTCCGATCGATTCGATGAATATTATGGAAATTAAGATCTATTCCGATCAATCCGATGAATGTTAAGGAAATTAAGACCTATTCCGATCAATTCGATGAATATTATGGAAATTAATGGCAACTGAAAAGTATCGGAAGAGAAAATAAATACCAGAAGAACGTTTTGCGAGAAGAAAGAGATAGAATATATTATCAAACAACATTGGATGCAATCAAATAAATATATTTTCTTACAAAATCAAATGTTAGCCATAAATGGCGAACATTGAATTTGGTTATTTATTGGAATTGTTTTCTTTTAATGCAATTGTTTAAGGACATCCACTTAAAAATTATTATGTTTTTCTGTCGCAGTTATTGTAAACCATTTTTATTCAATGGGTTTGGTGATTTATATTAGTAATAATTTTTGTAAAGCTGAAAAAGGTTCAAAAGAAAAAAATATGATTTGAAAATTTAAAATGAACCCAATGGATTTCTACAAATGCTCCAAATCCAATAATAATTTTCTATAAAAATTATTTCACACGATAAGAAACGGAATCATGGATTTTAAGCTATAGCAGTTATGAGCATTAAAATAAAAAATTGATTTGAATTCTTAGTTTATTTTTTTATAATTTACTTATAAATCAATCAAAATTTATTGAAAATCGCTTTTTAATTCAAGCTTTATGGCTTTGATTGAAATGATTGGACAATTGGAAGAGCTATGATATTTTCAGAAATCGTGAATTTTCATTAATTTTTAAACCTTAGCTTCGTAATATTTAAATTAATTTTCCTTTTGAACAAACGTGTCCTGACGCTTACAAACAAAGTAAAAAAGAAGAAAAAGAACGAAAAATTGGTTTAAAACAAATGATAATTAAATTTTTATGGGAGTGTTGTTTTATATGTATAGAATAAATATATATTATACTATTAATGGATATAACAAGCTACTTAAAAGTACAGGCATCACGAAAGCAAAATTGCAAATACATCTCCAACTTACCACTAATTCTAGGAATATTATGTGATAATTAATATTTTTGATGAATTCAAATCCGATTGATATTATTTAACATCACTATTCTCAACATAGTTTTCATAATAATACGAATAGCTCTTAACTGGCTGTGCATTTTTTTGGATAGTATATATAGGTTTATATATGCCATCGAAAGATTTAACATTAAATAAATGGTTTGGCTATGCATTAATAGCTTACCATTTACTAATAATATGTCAAGGTATATCAAAGTGAATTTATGGTTGTTGTAAAAATAGGATTAAAGTAATTTAATGCTAAATATTTATTTTTTACAGACTGTCTGGGTACATTGGAATGCCTTTAGTCAATTATTAAAAACCTATACCATAGAAATTTATTCGCTCTGCAGCTACGAGAAAAATAATATTTGCAGAAAGCTGAATTAGACAGCATTATAATGCTATTAATCAATTTATTTCATGTAGGGATCTTGAGATGATTGTTTTTTGTTTTTTATTTTAAAAATAAGCACATATTTTTCTATAATTGGTGGCAATAGATTTATTTCTTGTAAAAAATGTGTATCTTCTTCCGTACAGTTATTTGAAAATATTATCCTTTTTGCTTATATATTTTTTAAACTTTTCAATTAAAAAACATTTTTGTATTTTTGTAAATGCAAAATAATCGGACTCTGTACGAAACAACTGGTATACCCAAATTCTAGAAAAAAGAAACTAACATCTTTTTCAAATCTATGAGATTCAATTTTAAAGTATAGTATAGAGGCACGTAAACGAATATCAAATTTTTTTTTGGATAGTATAGAAATTTTTAGGAATTCATAGAGTTTACAGAGAGTGTTCGTACTCTTACATCTGCAGGTTTTAGAATACAAATCCAAAATTCTCCGCGTCATTTGATTCCGAAATAGGAACACCAGAGTACAGCGCTTTTCTCTATTGAAACGGAAGCATCATAGATTTTTTTCTTTGTGTTTTCAGGAAGACTAAAATTTGAGCTGCGCACGAGATATTTTATAAAAGGAAATGCGTTTCCTTTGGAATATTCCTTCCCCCATCCCTCTATCTTTTCTAGTAAATAAAGAGAAACAACAGTCGAAACTATTCTTATAGATTACTTCTATAGAGATTTCATCCATATGAAATACTTAAGAAGTCAGAACTGAATACTTTGTAATGAAATTGGGTGTCAGAAAAATTTGATCCCTTCTCTTCTCTATATTAGGTTCTCCATATAACTTGTATCAGAATGAAACTAGGTCAAACTATTTTCAAAAATACATATAGTGACATCATTTCTTCAAGCTCAAAGAAATCAGCTCAAACTTCTTTCTTTGAAATAGTGACACGTTTGACAATATTCATATTAAATTTGGATTCTTTATTTACTGTTACAGAAGGAATAAGGTTAAGCGATAATTAGTGTTATTCCACAATATCAAATAAAAAATTCAAATTTAATATGATATTTAACGAAACTAAAATCTAATCGTAAAAATATGTTGTTTCTAATAAGATATCAAAACGAAAATTGATTTGTATTATCATTTTATTTTTAAAATTTCTATTAATAATCAAAAGCAGAAATTTTGATACATTAAGAACGTATTCTATAGTTTCAAGTCAATAATTCACTAGTTACTAGTTGGTGAAAACTAGCAGATTTGATCAGAATTGTGCTAAAAAGACATCGAAATGTTAATTAGGAAGATCTTGCATTAATTTTGTTAGTTACACTTTATAATTTTATATAGACGAGTATATCCGATGTTTTCTAATATCACTTTGCACCAAAACATCTATAGTAAACATACTCTTATTGTGGAGCGCATAATTGTGGAGGACTTTTCTCAAAAAAAGATAATAATAATGAAATAATGTCAGCGTCATGACCCAGGGGTAATGCGTCTTTCCCATGACTTCGGTGTCCTGAGTTCGGCCATGGTTGTTCTTCATCTGTTCTATATGTGATATGTGTGATTGTTCCTCCCCTCCCTGTGTAAAAAGGGCTGTAAAAGCGAATTGGATGCATTAGTAACTTATACTCTTGGCCCTAATTGCGCTGCTTAAAAAACAAGAGACACACTCTTGATTTAAAATCGCTGACTGCATCACCCCGCTTGTCCATGGCAATTACCATTAGAAACAACAACAATAAATTATAAAGCGTTACAATTAGAACAACAACAATGCTAAAAAGAACACAGGAGAAGCACAGAGCAACAATACTGATAAAAATTGTTTGATCAATAACTGTTTAATATCAAAGAGCCCGATACGAATAAATCAAACTATCTTTATTTTCCATTTAATTGAGAAATTCAAATCCACGACGAATGAAACAGATTAATGATGGATATGAATTCTATTAAATCCATTATTTCAATTTATTTTCCTTTTATAATATTGAAATAAATTATTCTGTTTCCCTAACCACACTTGATAATAAGAACACCTGCTTTTGTATTCATATTTTGAGTACTAAATGTAGAGAGAAAGGAAAGTTTAGTAAGAACGAGATGGCTCTGAAACATGCATAAAGTGTGTTATTGTTTTGCATATCTCCGGTTACTCCCGCGAATAGCATAAAATTTAATATTCTGTAATTTATTAATGTATGAGAGCGTGTAAAAGAAGACAAAAGACGTTTGTTTATGAGAAATTTAAACAGAATGTGGAAATAATTATGTAGATGTCACCTTATGCAGATATGATTCACATTCATTTAAAAGGACATGTTACTAAATGAATCTACATATTTTATTTGATTTTAAAGTTTATGCATTACGAGTGGTATGTACGGGGAGATGCATTTATTAATGCTTTGTTCCTTAGGCTGTTTTGAACGACAAAGAATAAATTATATAAAATCTTCAAGGACATTTCAAGCATTTAATATTTTTGTATTGATCATGATTGTTTATAGATTAATCTTCTATATTATATTTAGTCTTTTTCAATAAAAATAATTACGTTATCCATTAAATTTTGTTCCATGTTTCTGTTAAACTTAGGTATTAAAAGATATCAAATTAATCTTCAGTGTGTGAAGAAAATTTTGGCTGAAGATTATATCATTCTATTAGCAATTACACATTTCTTTCTTAGTAGTAGTACTCTCATGCATCGTTTAATGATATCCTAATAACAGGAAATAAATGAAAAAAATGTTCTAAATATTCCCTTTTTTTCTTCTTATTTCCCTGAATTGTTTTTTTACATATTTCCTTTTTATCATCAAGATTTTTTTGCAGTTTTTAATCATTTTCTTTAGACAATTAACGGACCAAAACACTCGAGTTGAGATGTGTACGGAATACTTCAAGAAACTGAAAAATGTTAGGAAACTCCACGTATTTCAGGACATGTTAAAAACACTTCTAGAAAAAGTGAATAAAGAAATGAAATAACTGGACCAAATTCAAAGGCACTTTGAGAAAAGGAAGCTGGAGGATGCTCTCGCTGGCGTTGAGAATCCTGATAACCCATCCTGTGGCTTTGGGTTGTGCAAAAAAATTTATGAGAGGTAAAAAGAATTTTTCCTTCTTCTATCTCATTATTTCAGAATGTCGAGTTTTTTTTCTTCGAGGACATTTCCTGAAACCTTACTTCAGATAAATGTGTGAAATTTTTTCCGAGATATTTCCAATTCATTCCAACATCTTAAAGATAATATAAGACTTATAGAGATAATTCTTTTTTGACAATCTCAAAGTACCTTTTAGAAGAAATTTAAACTGAAACATCAAAGAAATGTGTATTGATGTCCTTAATTTTTTAAAGATATAAATATTTTTATCGTCATTTTTAAAGGAAATATTAAATTATGTATCTCAAAATGAGAAACATTATCGAAATAATGAAATTGTGCAAACTTTTAGTGTTCCAAATATATTAATTATTTTCTAAACGACTTTAAACAATGAAACAGAACTATATCAAACAATTTTTTTTACAATTTTTTGTCTTAGGTCTGTTGAGAAAACGATTTGGAAATGCTTAAAAATGTTTCCTATAATGTAACCAATTATCTTCCGATAATATAAACTGTGGGACATCCCATTCTTTTGAAAACTAATTTTATTTTGTTATTTTCTAAGAATTGGAATAAAATACATCAACGTAAATATCTGAATATCGCCACAAAAAGGTTATAGTTATACAAAGTGTGCTGAAATTCTTAGACACATTTCAAAATTAGAGAACCAATAAAAATTCTAGAAATAATATCTCGACTGATTTTAAACGGAATTAAAAAGTTAAGAATCTCTGAGATTCTTTAGTGTCTGTAATATGTTTAATTGTATTCGATATCTTAGTGGGAATTTATTAGTGTATAAGGAGCTATACTTCTAGGTTGTCTAGAAGTTGTGTTCTGCTTCAATAAACTTTGTAAATTTATTCAAAGCATCAAATAGCAAACTTCAATTTATATTTCAGACTTAACACCACTGAGACTTAAAGAGAGATAGTTATGCAAGGCGTTCTAAGAGTCTTAGATATATTTCAAAATTAAGTGAACCAATAAAAAAATTTAGAAATAATATATCTACTGGCTTACAATTGAATTGAAAGATGAAGAAGTTCCGAGACACATTGATGTCTGTAAAGTGTCCATTCATTTGATTTCTCCCCGTGAATTTTTAAGTGTATAAAGCGTTACAGGTTATTTAGAAGCTGAAGGCCACTTCATTAAACTTTGCCCAATAAATTCAAAGAATCAAATCAACTCAAGCTTTCATTTGATTAAATTCAAAAAATCAAAGAGACTGAAATACGAAATTGAATTTTTCTCATATAGCCCTTATCAAATTACACCAAGTTCCTTCTATTGAATTCTAAGAAATAATAAAATTTAACAACAACTCAAGAGCCATGTACACGATAAGAGATATCTGAACTATCCGTAGACTACTATTCGCATTTAGTTAATTTGCCTAATTAGATCATGCTTTCAAGAGTTTTTGAAAACCGTATATTTTTCTACAGGTTGCTATTCTTAGTTATCTGTCTGGAATGTATAATCTTATTTTAAAAAATCGAATAAGCTTTACATTCTCAAATTTACATCAGAAATGTGTTTCCGAAATATTTTTTACTACAATCCAGCTCATTCCATACAAATTTCATGAAAAAAGCTTATATATCACATAAGCTTATCTCTATTTAAGCTTTATAAATACAAAAATGAGTCAGGAAACCACTTCTAATATTTTAATATTTCATTTAGAACCTGAATATTTTCATACATGATCATCATTAACTCAAAGGCAAGTTCATTTCTTTTTGTTTTATTCAAATACAGTTCCATGTAAAAGCTTAATTTTTTTTAAAAAAATTACACTTATTTTCTAAAGGATTTTGGTTTAACAAATGTTGACTTTTACAGATAATTTAGAAAACACGCCCACATGGAACACTAAATGTTTTCTACTCTAAAAAAACTTTTAGAGTTGCATTATGTTTGAATAAAAATAGAAAAACATACATATCAAACTCTCACTTATCTTATTGAAAATGTCATAAGTGATGTTTTCATTAATAAAATTTTTCCTTCGACGCCTGTGAAATTCTAAAGTGTTTTTAAAAGTTAATGCATTTCTGCCTTCTTCTGATGAATGTGATAGTCGAATCCCATTATGACATGGGAGAAAAAAATAATGCAATTTTATAGCTTTTTAGCGTTGCAGAAAATATTTACTTCAACATTTAGTCATATTTACAAAAAAGATTGCTCAGACAACAATTTTAGCATGAAATTTCTAGTTGTTGAAGATTTTTTTCTTCTAGAAAATAAACACTCTGATTCATGAAAATGATTTGAAAATTTGATACTGCTAAATAGAATTTCTGCCGCAAAACTTTCACGGTTAAAATGCTGAAGGATTTGAAGATCATTTTTGAAATTACAGCAAAGTTATAAGAAGAGCTTTACTACTTACTATTTGCAGATAATGGATTTACGGATAAGCAAATTGCAGAAAATTGCCGAGTATTTTAATGCTGTTTTTTTTTAAATTTTAAGTCCTCCGCGTTTTACGGAAATAAAGATAGGGCATTAAAATTGTCTTAAAAGTTAGATACCAGTACTCCATTTTAAATATGTCTCTGTCATAACAGAACCATTAAATAACTTGAACAAAAGTTCCACTTAAAATCTATAAGGGTGCATTTCAAGGAGAGGAATACATTAATACGTTCAATCAAATTCTCGTGTTTCTAGCAATTTCATGTTTCTTGTGGTATTCCTTTTAGTCAAGTCAAAGATCAACAATACATTGCAAATGGAGAAAGGGGCAGTAAGTCATTACAGATTGGAGATATTAAAAAAACGTTCCAAATAAAAATCATTTAGCAGTTTGGTCCAATTTTCATAATTGTTCTCCGTTGCAGTATTTCTTCGTATTGATATGAAAATCCGGATTCATCATTTCTGCTCTTAATGCCTCGCGGCAATGTTAAGCAATGGCATTGAATGCAAAATGCAGAAAATAAGTCTTTTATTTCAGCAAAGTAAAATAAATATTTTGAAATAATTATGTAAATCATATGCAATTACGGCTGATAAATAAAAGAATTTTTGTTTTCCATTATTCATATGCTTTTAAATTGGTAAAAAGCGAATTTTGTTGTTTATAAAAAGTAAATCTATTACAATAAAATTTAAGAAATGGATTAATAGAGGATTGCATTCATAGGACATAATTTGGGAAGAAAAACAAGTTCTGAAGTTTGATTTATGTATTATAAATTAAAAATTGTTTAACAAAAGTGTATTTAGCAGTTCTGATGTTAATACTATACACCACAAATTAATTATCTAAATTTTAGAAATTTCCATGTTTTAATAATTAAGAATTGATATATTTTGATTTAATCATAAATGTATTAGCCAGTTTTTGTGTTTTTGATAGTAATAAAACTAATTTTTTATACACAAGTAATAATTTGCATACAATCACTGTATTAGAAATACTCTTTTGGTGTCAATAATGATTATCATATTTCATGCCAAAACTAGAAAATAAAAGTAATTCAAAAATCATAAAAAAGATCTAAAGACATGTTTTGAATGAATTAGATTATAACATGTGTGGTATAAAAATAACTTTATAATAGAAAAAAAAGGCATCACAAATATTTTCGATTTTTATCTATAAAAATACTAGTACCATAATTTATAGAATGTTGATACAATATGGAAAGTGTGTGTAAGAATAAAACATGGTAGTATTTTTTTGTTACAGATGCTGAAAAGTCATAAATATTAATGAATAATTCTGAGCATAAATGAAACAATACGAGTTTAATCATTTCAAGCATTTCATTCCTGAAATCAATTAGAGAATTATAAAAAAAACAACAAATTACTTATTCATATTTAAAAAGTATAAAGATAAGTCAAATAATAAGTTATGAAATTCTAAATAAAACAGCACGTTAATACAATTGTAACAAAATAAGGAGTAAAAATAATACAATGTGTTTAGTGGGGAATAATATTGCTTAGTATCTGTTTTAATGTTCAATGCCAAAAGTTTTTATAAATATTTTATCAATTATTATAACAAAAGAAAACATCAGTTTTTCTATAACATTATATTCTAGTTTTTCAAAACTTCGACAAGGCCCAATATCAGAAATTAAAATTACTTATTTAATAAAAAAAATATTTTCATCATTAACTTTAATATTTGGCATTGCGATGAATTTTACAGACTTATTTTATTATTTTCTAAATAATACAAGTAAACGTTCTTATTTAATTGAATATTTTATTAAAGAAGTTACAGATAAACCATTTAATAAAGAACATTACACTTTTTCTCTTATTAAAATGGAAAATTGTATTTTATGATTTCATATTCAATAATTCTGATTAATGTATGCCTCAATAAATCGAATCGGTGGAAGAAGTGTTTAAAAGAGAAATCTCTCACTTATAAACAACAACCGAAAAATTCAATTGCATCACAAATTTTCTTATTGAAAACGCATGCCAAATTTTCATCGGTAAATGAATACAAATAATAATGCAAATTATTTTTCCTCTAAATTACATTTCAATAAAAGAAAGTTCTGCTATTTGACATTAAAAATAATCGAAAGGGGAATATTCTTCTAAATATTTATTACGAATTTATTCCATTACCGAGATTTCCAATTGATATGATTCTATTGAAGAAAATTAAATCTGTTGAAAAATTTCAATTAGATGAACCCAAGTTCTTTTACTCTATCATATATTTAAAGAAGAAAAGAGAATTCAATGCATCTAACGAATCCATAATTAATATAATATAAACGAATAAATAGAATTCTTATTTGAGGAGAATAATAAAGAATCCCTTCAGAAGTAGTAAAAATAAGATATGAAAATGAATGCTTTTGAAAGAGAGAAGATAAAATTTAAGCAAATGAATTATAAAAGAACGTTTACCTTCGACTCTTTTGTTGTATTAATGGACCTTCTCTTTGAACAGAATTGAACAGAAGAAGGGAATATAAGCATAAACACTTCTTTTCTAATAAACTTCTCTTATTTAATATTTCATCCTTTTATCAGTTTCTTAAAATTATTTATACAGACTGGGAATTAGATAGATCTGGTAAAATCTTTCATTTAACTTTTGGTAAGGTAAGTATGGCTGGTATGGATTTAATTGAATTTTGTTGTCTGACGTAATATTGTAAGATCTATAATGATTTTGAGCATGACAGCAGTGATATTATGCTTATTAGAATTCAAATTTTCTTTAGATTTAAGATAAAGTATAGATGCACATATTGTAGTTAAAAATATGTACTCTTTATAATTCATTTATTCTCCTAAGAGCCAATATAAAAGTAATGAGAAACTCAATAAAATAGTCAATGTATGCAAAAACAATTTATCTAGGATAAGTGAATACACACAAAAGAAATTCAATATATATGATAATACAGTAATACATAACAGGATTTGTCCTGTATTTGTAATTAGTCCTGCATAGCACTGCAGGACTAATTGCAAGGGATCGACGATAGAATGAACGGAATTAATTTATTTGAATTTTTTTGTTTTGTTTTTGTGCCCTTCTTTCAGAATTATTTGAACATTCAGGATGAAAAAGTCGCTACCTGTAAGTTGCTGAAGTGGTATCTACGAGTTGATGATAAAGCTTCAAAAGTGGGATAAGAGGAAATATATGTTCTCACAAAATAGAACATCATCAACTGACTTTTATCAACATTACAGTTTCTTATATTGAATCGTCATGAACATGTTTCTATTGGCTATTTATATGGTTATTGAAACTTCTGGATACCTGTTACGAATGTTTCAAGCACTCTCAATGCTTTTCCCTCCGTTTTTCCACATTTCCGAAAGCTATCACTTCATGGTGGGTTTTATTAATCTTTCGGAAATTCCGAATCCATGACAACAATTTCTTAGGTTGAATAGTCAAGATTATTGCGACCATAGGCCGGGATTCCCAAAGGTTTTTATGGGTAGTATACGAGGTTAGAGCAACATTCGAATACATGTTACGAGGGCAGGCGCTCTTTTTATTGCTATTCCAGCTATCTTGTCACATTTCCAAATGTTGCCACTTATTTAGAGTTAATAGGAATTCATCCGTTAGTTTAGTTTAGTTATATGAATGTCTTGTCACGTTCTAAAGCAACATAATGGCTATTTTGGATTGGGTCTCGTAATTTGAAACCATGGTCAGATGATGAGAACTACACTCAAAATGGCACCCCCTCACCACACCATCGGGAGAAAGTTTGGACCGGACGGATTTAACGTGCAACAGACACCCTTACGGCTGTTCTTGGGTGGAATCGGGTGTTGAACCTGAAAACCTACGGCTCACGAACCGACACCTTACCACCAGGCAACGGTGGCCCTGGAGTTCCACAGAGGTATTTCAGTATTTGAATATTCCCAATCTACTTTTGCTGCTTTGTGCAGAAACATTATTAGGGTGAATTTCTATTATTTCATATTTGAGCCTTCTAACATGTTTCCAAAGAAACTGACATTTGCATAATTCTGCTTTTGTCTATAATGGTCGGTCCAATTCCAGACCAGAACTACAGATTTGATTCTAATAATGATTTTAGAAGTCATTGTAACTATTAAAAATCGATGCGATCTTCCAGACTATTACTGAACAAGTTGAAATTCGTTGGAGGGATTACTTGTACGGTGGTCTCAGGGTTTATCTGCCAGTATTGTTTTAATTAATCTATTGTAAATCTATTAATAACTATCGATAATTTTCTAATGTATGATTAATGAATACCATGATTTTGAGCTTATCATCCAAGAATATTTCTTTTTTTTTTGATGATTTTCATCTTCATAATTAAACTGAATTTCCAACAAAAAATCAGTTCGAGTGGAAACTTTTTTACTTTATATCGTGCATTATTATTTTAATTTGAAACTTTTGTTTTCCATCTCAAAATTTTAAATTCAAAGTCATTAGCTTTTTATCTTTATATTTGGAATATAGTTTTGAAATGGAGGAAAAGTTTATTATTATGAGAAAATTTATCAATTAGATTTTTCAAAAAAATGATTTAGATAAAAAAAAAACTTTATTTATTATTTGACTTTTCATAAATATTAATATTTTAATACTTAAAATAAGAATATATTATTATAAGAATTAATGTGCATTACTAATTAATGAAGCTAGCATTCTAAATTTGTGAGTGATTAACTTAAAAACTAGAAATTAAAATTTATATATTAATTTTTCATTTGACTTTGAATGCACTAGCAATTCATTTTGTGATGCATTTTTCTTTTTTTATTCCTATCTTTTTACAAAAAGGAATAAAAAAAATAAATGACATTGCATAAATCACTTTTAAAAAAATTATAGATATGATTAAATCAAAAGCATAATATGAATTATTAATTCCTAGATAAAATGTTTACATTTTTTTTGCTCATTTCTTATATTTGGCGCTATATATTAAAATAAATATATGACTGCAGTCAAAACTTTATATAAAGGTTCTGATGATTCTTAGAAAAAATTATTTTGATACAGAAATTCCGATAAAAAATAGGAATTTTCTTTTTCCGACATTTTCTTATTAGAAAAAAGTATGTATACTTAATTTTTAAGGAGCAATGCGATGAAACATTTACACTAATGAACACAAAAATGGAAGAAAATAACATAAACTGAATTTTAACTTTTTTTGGATAAATGATTCCTAATATTTAATAAAATAATATTTTCGAGAAACTATTAAAAATAATACCTACTTTTCTCCAAAGAGATAAAAATTACTTCAGGAATGTTAGGTCTTGTTAAAAGTATCAAACTGTTTGATTTTTCATACTATTTTTGTAGGAGAATTTTCAATAAATATATCACCAAGCGTTGTACTTTCAAATATTAGATTCTTCTTGATCAAAGCAATAATTCAATACAGGTTGATTAGTTGGCTAATCAGCTGCAATTGAGTTATAGACTACACGTAAAAATTGTTGATGAATAAATACTCATTAATTTTATTAATGAAATGAATTTTTCAATGTTTCTTCTGAATTCCAAAATGGTTTTTTTAAACTTTCTTTTCATATATCTTCAACTAAATCAGCTTCAACAAAATTTTTTTTCTCTATTCTGCAAAATATCAGTCTCCCATACTGGCTAATATAATTATACATATTCAAAATTTACTAATTTTTTAATACAATTGCCCTTTTTAAATTCAAAGATAAAGAGCTGAAAAAAATATTCAGTAATCAAATTTTTAATTACCTCAAGATCAATTTAACGGCCATAATTACTGCGAAGAAAATGAGCTCAATATTACACAATTTTCGTTCAACTGAACTAGAATAGCCCAGGCAATTTTCCGCAAAAATAACTTTTCTTTGTTGTTTGAGCCTATGTTTAACAATGCTAGTAAACTACTCTTCACCCTTTTCACACACCATCTGTGATTTTGTTATTGTTAAAAACATAGACATCTTCAAGTAATTTCATACCTTTTAAATAAGGTGACAATTTCCTTTTTCTTATCACAAAGAGTTTTAATTTATCTCACCATTCATGTTTGCGTAAACAACGACCATGATTCGGTCTTTATTGTTTTATCAAGACATTAATCGTCTTTGAAAGGGAGAGTTTTATTTCTCAAACAATTAAAAAAAAAACATAAGATTTATCCAATTTAAGCAAACCTGTTTTCGGGACCACGTTCTTATAAAACATTAAATAGATTATTTTTTCTATAATCCGACTAGATAACTTCTATTAATTTGAATATTTTTTTTATGATTTCATACAAATGTAAAACTTTGAATACGTTATATTTATATATTCGGGGTATATGAACATGATATATACCGAAGCTTTTTCAGGGATTAAATTCCTTTAATTTATAACACTTTTGTATACGATATTATCACACTCATAATCATTTTATGATCTGAATTATTTTAAAATTAAAATATCTTTTGGACCAGAGGATTTTTTTAAAAAAAATAATGACCAATTTTCTTCATAAACTATTAATAGTCGTTTCATTATATCTGAAAATTCTTCTTCCAAATGCTTAAATCCAAGGAAGGATTAAAAGAATATCTTGAGACAATTAATCGAATAGTTAATTGAATAGTATTTGAGACAAATAAAAACTTTTCGTAATGATATATCCTAAAATGAAAGAGACATTTAACAATTAGTGGCAGATTAGTTAAAAGGCGTAACTTTGTCCGGGAAAAGGGTACATATAATTTCCTTTTTTTCAAATTAGTCAGCGCTAAGTTATTTTAACGAATTAATAACAAGGAAAATATATTTATTATCTTTTTTTAATTATAGGTAAGTGTAAAAGTGTTTTGGAATGATTTCAAGCAAAGTTACTGTTTAAAGAAAGACAAAAATTTTATTAGTTTCTAATTAATTAAATATTTGATTAATTTTTGAGCTTCATAAAGATGAGATGAAAGATGATCGTTTAAACTAATAAATATGAAAAATTTCATTGAATTCTATTTAGTTGTTTAGAATGACACTGTGAACAAAACATAAGTGTATATAGCAACAATGGCTTTTATTTTTGTTTATATTTTAAAATTCATAAAGGGTTTATTTATTTTTATTAGAACAGAGTAAAACAATTTTTTAGAAACGTATTTTAACATTTTAAGCTTCATACTCTCGATACTTGAATACTTTTATAAAATATTACTTTTCCTCGAGTAACAACTTGTCATTTGAATTTGTCAAAACATTAAGAATTTTTATAGAAATTTAAGAATTGGAACGTTTCTTTATATGTAGCAGATTCAGTCTATTAATTCTTAATGATGGCTAGTCAGCTTATGTTCTTGTTTCGTAACATTTTTGCATATTTTAAAGCTGCTTCATCAATCGTCAAAATAGAACAGCGTCTTCTTTTCCCTAAAACCTACCGTTTTTTATTAATGAAATCAAAATATTCAAAAATTTTGATACTGCTTTTTTTGAAACTTTACACTTTTTTTCTTTTTTTAATAGAGCTTTTCATAGATCTGAAAACATCAACGTTATTAATGGCCTCAAAGCATACTTAGTTTCTCCTTACATTTTTAGAAAATTACAAATCAAATAAAAATTATGCAAATACAGAAGCATACACCAAAAACAAAGAGGCACGTTTACACATAAATAGGTAAGTGGATTTCAGAAGGTAAAACAGTAAATATTACTTTGATTCATAATAAAGAGAAAAAATATCAAAAGGAATGCAAAAACCTAATCGAGAGAAAACGTACTGAGATTTAGAGAAAAAAAAACTACCATAGAAACTATTCACATACATATACATACTTGAAACCGAATATTGAATTCAAAACCGAAATACTCAAGAGCATTTCAAAGAATCGTTAATTAGAAAAATAACTCATAAAATGGCATTTAATTCTAAATCTAAAATTCCATGGATAAAAAAGCACCTATGTGCGTGAAATATTTGTCCGCAATTCCAATTTGAGGGAACTGGTCTACTGAGACTTTGTAATAGCAATATGCAGTTTTTGTCTTGAAGAAAATTAAGAATTAAATATCCTGAATTATTAAGAGCAAAATATTATTTTCAGAAGAATGCCCGGTTTCGAAGAATGAAATTAATTATTTTGCGGAATCTTTCCCCGAACAGGCTATTGGATGCAATCTTCTAAGCCTTTCTTGAATTAAATTAAGTGCGAGTTTTCTTAGATGCCAAGGAATGATGAGAATGCACCCTGTGGCGTATTGAAGTGCTGTTCAAATACCTCCACCTGTGCAGTAGGCGTTGTTTGCAAGCCCAAATCTTTTGAAGTACTCGGGGAATGAGCCTTTCTCTGTAAAGACAATGGCGTCATCCCTTTCCCAATTTACTTGATGAAGACTGATTTTTGGAATAATACTAAATACAATCCAAATTCTTTCCAATTTAATTGCAAAATCCATACATCGGAAAGTGCAATCCATAAAGCATCCAGTTGTTATTTTATACAAGTAATTTTTCATATATAAATTTCATTTTTTAAAAATTGTTTCCTCTCCTTTTTGTAGCTATTTTACTTTACCAACCAAAAGCCCTGGTAAGTGTCATGAATATGCTTTATAATTGTATGCTTAATATATAGATCATTATTATATCATATAGAAAAGAGACAGATTTTATATATATTTTATAATCAAGAAGGCATTCATGTTGGTGATTTTTTGTAATTTTCTATAAAGCTGTTATTTTTTCTTTTACTCTAATACTTACCAATCTGTATCGGCTAATTTCATTCTATTATCTAAAGCTGAAAATGCAAAAATATTATTTATATTATTTGTAGAAAATTATTTTAATGCCATTTCCCTATCTAGACAAACTGTCAGAAATTATTGATTCCATCATTGTATGAAATTATGACAACATTTTTTGTATAAAATATATAATAAATTATTACATGAGTTAAGAGAGTAGAAACTTTTGGAGATGGTTCCTTTAAATTCTTTTTGAATTATAAATATTTTTCCGACAAACATTCTTTGGAGAGACTGATAAAATATATTTATAACGATATCGAATAACTGCTGTCACAACTATTTAAAAATACATTTTTCAAATTTGTGGAATGATACTATATTAAATATGTTAAAATTGAATTAATAACAATTTTTTTATCATTTCTGATAAATATTGTGGGGGTAATTCTAACTATCACTTACATTTTAAAACCATTATGTTTAAGCATATGTAAAAAAATAATGTTAAAATTAAAATATGTTTTGAATTTTTAAAGTTTTGTTTTTACTTAAACATAATCAATTTAATAAAGTTTAATTTCAGAAAGAATAATATGCAAAATCTTAGAAAATGATATTAATATTATAAATGCTATTAAAAACTTTTATTTAAGCGTTTATTCATTAAAACGATACGCCTCATATTAATAAATTCAAAATAAAAACTAATGAAACATTTACAAATGAAGATTTCACTATTACTGCTTATTTTTACTTTCCGGCATTGTAGATTTTCCTCCTCATATTCATTTTATTCGGTGAAATTCAAAATTACGGTTTCTATAAGAATATAAAACTATTTCTTTCCGTATAAGTTAATCGTAAAAATTTATGTCTCCATCAATTAGTAGAATTCGATTATTGCTGATATGTTGGTTTAAAAAAATGATAAACCCTAAAAATAATAGAAAATATTATGAGATGAAATAAGTAAGAATTAGTTATCTCAACAAGGTATAATACTGAACTAACTGCAGTGGGAGTGCATTTATATTCTTTTTATATGTAATTTTTATTATTCCCTGTTTTAATAAATGTTTTCAATCTTGGTAATTTCGTTTGTCAATAAGAATTGAAAATGTTTAAAATCTTCAACTGATTTCGTTAAGTTTCTGCATTAATCATCACGAAAATTGTCTTGATTTTGTGATGTTAAGAAAAAAAAATCCTTTTAATGGAAAATAAAAGAAATAAAACATGCATTTTGACATTAAGTTTTGACAGTCTTTCACCGTATGCCTAGGGGCAATGTAACAGTTTTTTCGTGTTCGAGTTCGACACTCTGATTTAATAGCATTTCCCAAGGCAAATTAGAAGAGCGTTTTTTCAAAGCAGTTTAGTCGTTTTATCAAAAGAGAATTGAAGAAAGCGATTTATTCCAAAAAATAACTTAAAAGATATTTTTCTCTTTATGTTAGAAAGTGTCAGATTTCTGAATATATCTTAAAGTCTCATAGTTTCATAATCTTTTTTAAAGAAGGGCATCTGACGAAGCAAAATTCTTATTAAATTATTTTGATGACAGGATTTCGCTAATTTATATTGTTAAATTTGTCATATTCTTAAAGGTATTTCTATTTCCCTTAATTAGTATTAACTAAGGACACCGGAATAGGATTAATAGGTTTAATAATGGTTTAATATTATGAAAATATAGGGTTGATATGTAGTTTTTATTCTCATAGATTGTATTAATTTAGTTATTCATCCAATTCCTTTGGAAATTATGTGAATTACATTTATTATGGTGTGACTTGTTATTGTTATTCTTAATGACGCTTACCATGGACAAGCGCCAACGATTTCAAGCCGAATGAGGGTCTTTTGTTTTGAAGTAAAGACAACTAGGGCTAAGAGTTTGAATTAGTTACTCTTTCATGACAACCGCTTGCGCATTCTCTTTTCACAGGCCGGCACATTCATACACCTCAAGCCTAGTATCAACAACCTGTCAAATCCTTTGGAGGGCACCGGGGGTGGATGTTCCCTTATTTTACCCCTCTTGGGGTTTTTGAGGATGTTTTTATGCTTGTGAACGTATCCTGTTTCCCGCAAATTATAGGTAAAGTGTCCAAACATCAAAGGACACCAACACACCACAAGAGGAGTAAAACGGGGGAGCACGTGGTCCACCTGAAGATTCGACAAGTCGCTGGAACTAGGCTCGCAGTCAACACACAGATGAACAACCATGTCCTAACCGTCACACGAAGCCGGGACACCCAGAAAACGAGGAAGACGCACTACCTTAGTGCCAGAAGGCCGACATGGTAAGACTTAAATTCAATAACAAGATCAGCTTTTTATGTATTATTCGTTCTTTTACTTCTATTGTAAACAGGTTTACTTTTGAAACGCCCACAATAACCACTTAACTTTGTTTCCTGTTAATTTTCAATTGCTTTATACTTTGTGTTTGCCCAGTTAACCATTTTGTTAAAAAAATGTATATTTTTAAAAGCAGGAAATTATAATTTTTTCATAATCCTTCCGAATTCCTATTTTCAGGCAAGAATGGAAAATAAATTTACTATTTAGTCATCGAAAATAATGTATATTTATGGATTTTCTCACTGAAGAAGGTTTAAAGCTGCGTGGATTAAGAAAGAATATTATTATTAGGTAAAATTTTGAATCTTGAAATTGATGATGAATGATCGCAATCGATTTCCCTTTCATCTGTGTTTTTAAAGTTATAAATGGTTTTTGATAGGCATTTTTCCCGATTATATAAATTAAGCAATATAAGGGTCCGATTTCATGCTAGAGACACAAATAATGATTTCATATTGATAATCATGATAAATTATTAGCTAATTGAAGACTTACACTTTGCATTGCTATTAGAGCTCAAGGTGCATTAATTTGAAAAATTGGCATTTTTATGAAAAATGTTTAAATAAAATCTGAATGAGGGAAAAAATTAGAAATTGAGAAAAAAATAGAAATAAGTATTGGAAGGCTTGTATAGATTGATGAGCAAACTAGTACCCTTTAAAGAACGACCCTTTAGTGGCATAAAAAGGAATCCGTATTTTTTAAAACTGCGTATTCGAAGTTCTGAATAGGCATAAAAAGAGGAATTAAACACTGTATTAAATTTATTTTCCCGAACCATGTATATATATTTTAAAGATAGAAGCAGTTATATGGAATAATTAGTAATATTATTTAGTTTTTAAATTTTATTATTATAATTTTTATAGAAATGTCTCTTTAGAATAAATGTAAACCCCAAACAGGCTACTCCCATCCACCAGAAGGCACACGGAAAACTTGAATGAAAGGAGCCACCGCAAAAGCAACACTGGCGGGATCTCTGGTTTTGTCCTAAGGGCCATCACCGGCTAAGGTACAACCTTTCCCTTAGGAAGTACGTCCTAGCTTCGATAGAAGGAGCGAGAACCCTACTTTTTCGAGTACCCTCAAGGGTGGCTAGAAACAAATACCACACCAGAAGCTTCTCAACCCTTAAATTACGAGATATCCTCCCTTGGGGAAAATATATGCAAATAATATTTTCATCGAACATTATAGTTTATTTCTGTGACATTTTAAACGTGCTTAGATTTTGTACTATATATAAAATAAGAAGGTCGTAACAAAAATTTAACCTTATAAGTAGAAACACTTTGTTTAGATTTATGGTAAATGCTATTAAAGTGTAAATGATGCGAAAATATATAATCATGTTGGAAATAGTAATTGGGTGATCGGTAAAATATACTTTTTGTAATAAATATTCAATTATATTGTCTTTGTAATTATTTAGATGAAATTTTAAAAGATGTAAAATTTCATTTTCTTTGGAATAAGGCGTAAATGGGAAAATAAATGTGTAAGCATGACAAATAAATAAGTCAAGTATAAATAAATGTAAACAATTAAGTTCTACAAACTAAGATAAAAACAAAAGAAACCAGCTCAAAATATCAATTTCTTCCTTATTTTAAAATCATACAATTTTCCAGTGCTTAGATCTTAACTGAAAATTATTTTCAACAAAAAATCTTTAAGATTTCTTTGCTTATGTCAAAGGCTTTTTGATAATTCTGTTGTTCAAAAAGACAAGAACGAAAATGTATCAAACAACGATATTTTGTAGCAACGATTTCTTAATAATTTGATGCTGGCTTATTGAATAACTTTGTTCAAATACAAAATTGCATTAAGCGGTAGACTATGTTTCTTCATAAAAACAGTGAAGCTAAAAATAACCTTTATTTCATTTGCGACGTTTTGTTTTATTCATCATACACAATAAGAATTCTTGTCTGTATTGCCCAAGTTTTGCATAAAATTCCACTTTTCATTCGGGTAACAATATTAAGAATAGATTTATTAATGCCATTGCTTAAGAAATATTTTCAGGAAAGGGAGTTATATTGATTGTTAGTAATTTATTCAAATTTTTATGTTCTTGAGTCAACCGAAATGTTTTCATTCATTTCCGACAACATTTTTTAAAACTCTTTTCTGAAGCATTTTTAATAATTATTTCTAATACTCAATATACAATTTCTATGCTTCTATTTATTTCTTAAATAAATATTTATGTGCTTATCAAGAAATACTACATATATCGTATCTGTTTTGATTATTATTATTAATTGTAATCAAATATTGATGGTTACTTGTATGATGCTTAAAAAGAAATTTGTAACACCGAAGGAGATTTAATTACATTTAAAGAGGTGTAATTTTTCCAAATATTAATATATAATTTTTTATAAGTAAAGAAATATCAGCATTTACATAAGATATTCTTAGATTTGATAGAAAATTCCTATTCAGTGGCTGAAAATAATGAATTAGCCATTCTTCCTTTTTATTCAAAATATTATGTTTAAAACATTTTTTTTTATTTTTCATTAATTGCATATACGGTATTCTAGCCAGAAATTATGTTGTATAGTTCTGAATTTATTCTTTTCATTCACAATAGATAATTTTTGAAAAAAAAATACTCAAATAATTAAAAATGATCATGGAAAAACGTAAATTTATTTGAAATTTCATAAAAACACTAAAAAACGTTTAAATATCCAGAAGCAATTTCTTAATTAAATTAAAAAGTAATATAGAATCTGTATATTTAATAAATTTAATTTTTAATGTTGAGCTGCAGTACTAATAAATTAATCACGGTTAATCTTATTTAAGCGATGCTTTTCTTGCAAATATACATTTCCTCCTCTTTGCATACAATCACAGCTTAATTTATCTTTTTAAATTAAATTAATTTTTTTCAAGAGAGCAATTATTTTATTGATATTTAATAAAGGGAACTTTACGGAAATGTTGTAATTATCTGAAAAGCAATTCTCTAAAATACAAATCAAAACATCCGACGCTAATTTAATAAAAATACATTTAGTTTAAGTAGATACCCTTTTTTCTTTATCTTATTTTAAATACAAACAGGCAATACATATTAATTATGGCCTGAAAAACAAGTAGGTATTGATGATGTGAGTAAAGCACGTGGACTTTGATAAAATGAAACTTCTTAACAGTAAAGTAATTCATCAGCATTTAAAACTCCTGTCCAATAGAGATTTTCAAAGATTATAACTCGCTGTACACATCAGTTTTGTAAAATCTATCACCCACCGTATGTTTCCAGCTTATCTAACAGGACATCCTATTTTGTAATTCCTCTCCATAATCTGCAAAATATTTTATTCGAAAAGCATAAAAAAACTTTTCGTTTCTGTTATAATGGTGGTAACATTGGACGCTTGCCATGAAAGATAAACATTTTCATTCTGCCTACGCAGTATTAAGTATAAATAGAAGACTGCATAAATATCGGAAAGAAAGGGAGAATGTTCCCTTTTATAAAATTAGACAAATTCATTTTTTAAAAAAAAAATGCCCGTGAAGAGTTTTTTTTTTGCCATCACAAGTCGTTTTAATTCAAAATAAGGATTAAATTGTTTAAGCATGATTAGGAAGCTTTTGTTTAATATATAAATACTTAGTAAAATTATTTTTTAGTATTTTATATTATTCCTTTACATAGATAAATAAACAACTATAGCAGAAAAAATATATAAGCATTCTATTCAGGTCACCGTTTCATATTTATTTATTTATATTTTTTAATAGATGGACTATTAATGAAAGATTCTTTACTTTTAGATACAAAATTGTTAGTTTTTTTTTAACAATATAAAGATTAAT
>JAOUZG010050968.1:4670143-4691266 GCA_026289955.1 Argiope argentata | reverse complement strand
ATCAATTACTTAAAAAGGCTTGATGATAACGAAAGGAAAAAAAATGTTTAACATTATATTTCTTCTCTAGAATTAAAATCCTCCACATTTTTTTTCCTTTCGTTATCATCAAGCCTTTTTAAGTAATTGATATAAGCTGTATATAATGAGTTGCATAACATCTTCTATCAAACTGACAATCAATAACTTATTGGTCTAATACTTCGGATTAATTTACTATCAAACATAAGAGCATCGTATATAATGTTAATGTACTATTATTATTAGACTTAGAAACAGAGGGAATATGAAAAGGACGAAAAAATGAATGTGAAAGTAGCGATCAGTAATATTAATGATAGAATTTTCAGGTATTCCACTATGAGAGAAATAGATGTAGCAAAATACGACTATTGTTTTAAAAGTAATTGAAGAAATTAAGTAATTTAGTAAGAATGATATTTAAATCTAGTTTAGAATTGTTCAACTTTTTAACTTCAACTGCAAAAAATGTGTCAAGCATCGTTAAAAAATATATGGATCATAAATTTAAAGAATAAAACAGTCTGATGCAATGCACTGACACACCAAAAGAACACCTTTCTCATAATTCATATGCTTTATCCTCTGTTATAAACGATTTTCTTAGAAGACAGATGTAAAGCACTTAAAGAGAAACTATTTACTAATCCAAACAAAAATCTGAAAAAATATCTTGGTGGGTAATTTCAACAAAGAATTTATTCAATCCATTTTAAATATACATAGAAATGTAAGAAAACATTTGATTATAAATGGAGAACTTTCATAGATTTAAAGGTCTTTATGATTCCATTTGTAGCAATAGTGACGTTAGTTCATATATTCATGTTATCTCATATCTACGAGAATAAGACAATAAAGATAAATCAAATAACTGATAATTTAAAGAATATCAGGTTTTAAAAATACTTCGAGGAGCAGCTTAGCAGATGCTAGTGCATACTGGTTGCAATAAGTTGAATAATATATTGCACAAAATCATTGAAGGCAAAATTATTCCTTTCAACAAATGTGTCTGTCCAATAAGTTTGGTGGCGTCTTTCAGGCAGGCGCCAGAATAATTTTATCAAATAATATATTTTTAGAAGTTCATAGATTAGGCACCTAATGAAAAATAAAAATAATGAAGATCATTTTATTATTCATAAAAGAGAAACTTGGATTAATTTTAATGAATGTTTCATAATTTTGGTGGAATTAAGAAATACCGTAACTATCTGAAGCAAGTACACAGCATAATTTCCAAGTATGATGCATTAAAATCCGTGTGAATACGCACATTATTCAGCACATTTTGAGTGCTCTTTAATAAGCTTGGAACATTCATTAATTGGAGAAGAGAATAATATATTTTATCAGGATAAAAGGTGATGCAAGGAGTTATGAAGAATAATCATAGTGGAAAACTCTTTGCTGTAGCTCTCTTAAATATGATAGCTATGTTCTAGTGGAAAAGATAATGGGTAAAATGCAAATATTTCATCCTGGTCTTAGAGGTAATGTTAACTGACCATAAATAGCCAAAATACGCACATTCCTTGTTTTCGAATTCCAACACTTAAACTATGCGAAAATAAGGAAAATCAGCATCCTTTATATTCATTTCTGTTTCTTTTTTAAGGTTATTTAACTGTCATTCAGTAAAAGTTCTCAAACTAGGGCGTAGAAAGTTATTTTTTAGGATAAATTTATAATTTTTACTCATCCGAATTTATACATGTACATCCCCTATCATTAATTTTAAAAGTCAGTTATGGATTCTAAATATATCCGCCCGGCGTCTTGGCACTGAGGGAACGCATCTTTCTCTGCATCTGGGCGTCCCGGGTTCGAGTCCCGGTCAGGGCATGGTTGTTATTCTGTGTGCTATCTGTGAGTTGCATGAATGCCCCCCCCTGTAAAAAGGTACTGCAAAAGTGAATTTGATGAGTATGTAGCTAAGTCGTACTCTTGGCCCAAGTTGGAGCTACTTCAAAAACAAGAGACACTCATTCGGCTTAAAATTGGCGGAGGCATTCAACGCGCTTGTCCATGTCAAGTACCTTTAGTAACAGCAACAGCAAATATGTTCTGAAATTTTTTGTAGAATTTTGTTACCGAATGCAAGTAAAGCATAATAAAATATTCTTTACAGACAATCTTTTACACCTGTCATGAAAATTTCGCATACGCAGTAATAAATCTTCATGTAATGTTGCCTTCCAGGATAATTAGTTCAGTAATAAGAGCCATCCAATATTTAGCATCCATCAATGCCATTGTGTTACAAATGGCATTAATGGATGCTAAAGAGAAGTTTCAATGATCCCCGATTTTAGCAACAGACTTGGCGACCTTTTGACGAATTGGCTACGAATTTTTTGCCAAAATGGAAGATTCCAGAATCTACAGGAATTGTAATATGCCCATTGGGTCGCAAGTTATGACAGAAATTCCTTTTGCCTTTTTTATAAAAAAGGAGGGAAAGTCATAAAAGTCACAAGAGAATCAGTCAGGTATTGATACTACTTTTGTGTACTGAGTAGCTAGTCAGTGTTCGTTGAGCGTTGCTTTAATAGTAAGAGTAGAAAGTCAAATTCAGTCAAGCCAGTCATTGGAGAAAAGTAGACGTTTGAAGGACGTGAACAATCATATGAAGCCTTTCTGTTTTGGAGTACTCTATGCGTTTTATGTTCATATGATTGTTTACTACCGATTTGATGTTTACTGCAAAAGCTGTCCTTGTATACGTTTCCATTGACTTTCATTGTTGGAATGTTCATGTTTTTCTTTTGAATAAACAGCCATTAATTTTCAAGGAATATATTTGACTCATTCTCAGTGCGCCCACTACATTGGATGCGTTGATTTTGCAGACTTTAAAAAACACTCATGTTTATTTATTATAACAAATCTGATCAAAAGAATACATATAATCTAATAAATTAGTTATAAAAATTTGTAAAAAGAAAACAATAGAATTAAAACTACTAAATCTATATTCTATCACTTTTTAAATTGTTTTTCGAAAAAAAATGTTATTTATTTTATTAACATTTTCGTCTAAACTAATAACAAATGCTATGATCTATAATTTTAAATACGTATTCGTTAAAGAGATAGAAATTGTTATAATATAAATTATGTTACGCTCGGTTGGATATCAAAATATTCCATATATATTGAAAATATTATTTAACTTATTTATTTATAGAAAAATACAAAATTCACTCTTTACAAGCCCAATTTAATTTTAGAAGAAATTTGCTGAGAATTTACATAGGAGTTATCTGAAAGCCCTCTGTCAAGATAAGACGTTTTATTTATTCTATAAATAATCCACGTAGTATGGAAAAGGAAAACAATGAAGATAAAAGGAGCTTATATTCATAGCTAAGCTGAAGTTTATCGTTACCGTAGGAACCAGTCATTCCAATATCAGGTCACGCAGCACTCTTATACCAACGAACTAATCTACACGTATATGTCATCCTTATCCATATAAGACTTAATCTTCTACTTCACAATGGAATGGGGAATATTGTTTAGAAAGCATGTATTATTTTACTCATATAAAATGCATTATTTACTTATTTTATTAAATAATATATTTACTATCACAAAGTGTTGTAATACGATTTGCATTCTTTTTTGAAATTGCATAGATCATAGATTAGAAATATATGCTGTATATTAATTATTATTTCCTAGTCACAGTATTTTATTTAGGATTTATTCTTTTTAACTTTTTATTCAGGTTATTGAATCTAATTAAGCTTGCAAGTATTTCTTTTTTTAGAGAAATAAATTTATTTTTAGTTGAAATTCCTCATTCAAATGAAGGTGGTGAAATAGCTAAGATTTTGTTTTATTATTTTCTGTTGAAGCAAATTTCTGAGAATAACTTTATATTATTATTATTAATAATATAATAAATAAGGAAATTGTATTAAATAATTTGAATTAAATTTCCTCCGTTGATGCAAAAAGTTTGATATCAAAATTTCAATCTGTATGGAATTTACACTTGGGATTTTCCATTAAAAAAGTTTATCTTGCTCTAATATAAAGATTTAAGACAAATTCTTTTACTAAAAAATTTGTAAAAAAATCAAAATTAATTGAAAATGTTGAAAAAATATCGAAATTAATTGAAAATGTTAAAAAAATATCGAAATTATTTGAAACTGTTAAAAAAATAAATTGATTAAGTATTTTTTTTTTTTTAATTTCTCATTTATTTCTTTACTTGTTCCCTTAAGATCTAAATTTCATTGAAACTATTTTAAAATATCCTTCCCGATACATGAGTGTTGTTATTAGATAAGTCTCAATTAAGTTAAAGTGTGCGATTTGAGAGCATTTATTAAGGCTTATTAGATAAATTTGGACCATATACTAAATTCTAAAACACATTCGACTCTGCTTGTAAGATAATGCCGTCTTCTCAAATTAAGTGAACTAAACGACAAATCTGGTCCCACACAAATTAAATGAAATGTGATGAGGAAAATGGGTTAATCAAGAAGTCTGAAAACAGAATTATTTAAAATTAAATACTACCTTTCTGAAAAGATAGTTTCCAAGTATCAAATTAACGAAACAAGTTTTTTTTTCACTTTTATCATTTAATCTGAAATTTTGGTTTCAATAAACATTTAAAGAAAATATAAAATATTTTAATTGTATAAAATAAGATAATCTGGTGTATGTCAGTTAATTTATCTATTTTTTTTTTCAGTTTCTTACTAAAGACATGAATTAACAAATGTAATTTTTTTAAAAAAACTTTTTTCTCATTAATTAATTTTTAATAAAACTCAGCGTTATACTCACGTAAAATATTATTAATTCTTAAAAAAATAATATTGTTTTGAAAAAAGAAATACGAATAAAATTTTTATCTACCTTGAAATAATGAAATAAGCGCTTTAAAGAAATTTTCCTTGTTTACTTTTCATCTGAATTATTAAAAGAAAAAATGAAATTTATAGAAAGACAAAACAATCTTTAATCAAATAAAATAATCTTTTTGCGTGTAATCTGATATTGAAGCACATTTGTGTTATTATTTTATTGCTGATAAAAAAAAGATTTTATTCATGTATTTTCTTCATAATTAATTATTAATTTCCAAATGCGAACTTCGTTCAAGGTATTCTTCATTGTTTTAAATAATGTAATTCTGTGAAAAAAAAACCTCTTGCTTATATTTATCTTGCTTATCAATTCTATCTTATTGTTTTAAATAATTAAATATATTTCTATTTTTATGATTTTAATATGAAACCAGTTATTCAGTAAAGGAATGGTGTTATCTTTTTTAACAGAATAGTTCGAAAACTATGAAAATCATTTAAATTATTCGTGAATGAGATTAATGAATTAAGTCAAGAATTTCTCTTAACGTATTTATTTTTATATGTATCAAATTTCACAGAAATGACTCTCTGTCTTCTGATATGGCAATCATTGGAAAGTTACTGGAAATCCAATAACTATGCCCCAAAACTGTTGTAAGGCTAATTTTAACCAATCATTGAACTCCTTATTATAAAATATATAATGAAATCAACTCAAATTGTTCAAAATTTTGGCCATCCTTAGTATCTTTTTATATTTATTTGGAATGGAAAGGCTTATGTGACTCGATGCAAAGTCTCTTTTTCCTGGAGAAGTGTTTTCTTTAAATCGTACCATCTTCCTAAAAGTGACAGTATTTTGGATTACATATGCGCAACAATGACTATATACCCGAAAATTGTAGTAAGATTATTGTATTCAATTATAGGATCCCTTATTATAAACTTTCTAATGAAATCAGCTCAAAAATCCCAAATATAGCACAAACTTTTGGCCATCCTTAATATATTTTTATATTTATTCGGAAAGTATCCTTTTCACGGAGAAGTGTTTTCTTTAAATTGTACAATATTCTTAAAAGTAGAATGATTGCGGATGACCACAATATTCTCTGGATCTTAGTAAGTGTGATTTATTTTTATGTAAAATATTGAAATATATGATATATCTTCAAAATTGAGAACTCGAGAGACATTGGAACAAATTGCCAATAATGAATATTCAACCATTCTAACAAGAGGATACATGACTTTGCTCCTAATTTTGAACTTGCATCTTCCAAGCGTTTCTGGACATAGTGAATATCCTTAAAGTATTATCTAATGACTTTCAACAATTTCTTAGTATTACTAATTTTGCAAAGGACATAAATACCCAACAATTACTCTCTTGACATAACAAGCGAGACGCGTTACAGTAATTGTTCACAAATTAGCTCAACAGAAAGGTTTTTCAACTTCAGCCCTGAATTTTCCTTAAAAAAATTACCAGTCATAGATTGCTGACTTTTCAGATTTCAAAACCATCAATCCCTTATGGGACACGAAGCATATTTCACGAATATAAACTGAATAAATAAACGAAACTTAAATTAACTGCCATCTTTAAAAAACAGCAACAAAAGTTTGAATCTTAATGAGTAATAAATGTACATAATTAGATGACAAAAATGGTTTCCCACTGAATCTTAGATTCAACGTTCAAAATCGTTCTCAAACAATAATGTATTTTTTTGCAAAAAATATTTTTAAAAAATGAGAAAGGAATGCGTAAAACAAGTGCTAACAGAAAACGAATTTTTAACATGAATTATCCTTAATAAGGTTTAAAAAAACTCGATTCGAAGTAATCGTCTATCAACTTTTGCATTCATCTTTCTCATCCATTTGAATTAAACATAATGCTCTTTGTTCTGTAAATATTGAATGTAATCATTATCATTATCATTTATGCTCATTAGGAGAAGTTGAAAAGCACTTTCTTAACTTTTTTTGCGTCATTACTTTCCTTTACGCAGCTTAGAACTCGATTACCTTCATTTGAATTATTGTATTTCTCCTTTTATCGAGTCAAGACAATCTTCATCATCCAACTTGCATTGTTTAATCCACTGAAGTCCTTTAACCTTCTCTATTTTTCATTTCTCCTTTCATGTAAGGATATTGTTTTTTTTTAAAACAGCTCCTTACGAAAACATTTTATTAATTAAAAACTGTTTGTTGTGATAAAACAATATGTTTTTATTTTAAATAGTTTGCATCTTGTCAAATGCACATTTCAAAACAATTTCGTAGTTTCGCGTAGTTGTTAATTGCGTTAAGTTTTTTCTTTTATTTCTTCTGCTTGGTATTTGCTCATTTAAAAATAGTTACATAAATATTTATGTTATCATATTTTGTGAAAGTCAAAAACTTTATCTCTAATTGAATCAAAGATTATATATCAAATATATTTAATTCCGTTCAGAATTTATAAAATTGTTTAAGAAGTTTAGTTTAGTTACATCTGTACCGTGTTCAAAGTGACACTAGGGCTATTTCAGAACGGACCTCGTAATTTTGAACCACGGCCAGATGAAAATGACGATACATGAGCTGGTACCCCTCTCTCCACACTAGTGGGAAGACGCTTGGCCATGACAGATTTAACTTGCAACTGAGCCTTTTACCCGAAGATTCTTCAGTAGAATCGTATCTCGAACTCGAAACACTATTGCTCACGAGCCGAGACCTTACCACCAGGCTATCATGATCAAATTGTATAAACAGAGAAGATAAGAGATTTGTATTATTATTTTTTATTTTTTCAGGCATTGTTTTTCAAACAGTCCAAAAAATGCTATTAATTCTATTATTTTGAACATCCTCAACGAGTTTTACCATATAAATAACACAGAGATTTTAATAGAAAGAGCAATTTATCAAAAATAATGCTATTTTGTGTTTTGAGCATTCTTTAAATGCATTTAATTATCTAACAATTTGAAAACGTGAACATATATATATATATATATATATATATATATATATATATATATATATGACACTTGAAGTGTTTCTAAAAAATATTTTTAAAGTTATAATCTGCATGTTATGATTTATTACCATTTTATACAAATTAAATCATAACATTGTTCAAATTATCTCGGAAAAACTTAATTATTTCCTGCAAAATTGCATATAACAATAATAAATGTTTGTTGTCAAAATTTTAGAATTCTATTACAATTATTCACCTCAGGCTGCATATATCGATGAAAATAAGAAAATATTCCTAAAAAATTTTGTCTTTCTAAAAAATTTGACTCCTACTTTAATTTTTGATTAGGACTCATAAATATATAAAATGCAGTTCATAAGGTTCAAAGCAAGATCATTTAATTTATGGGTAAATGGCAAATCTTCCTGAAGCAATAAACTTTCAAATTAAGCGATATGCAGATGAAATATTAGCATCTCATTCAACAAATGTAAAGAATATAAATTAATATCCTAAATTTTTTAATAAGATATAATATGCTGAAATAGTCTATAAAAAAGATGCTCAGTTAAAAAAAGTGACAGAAAGGCAATAACATAATAATTATTGAAAATCAATATAAAAAATAAATACATACACATATCCCTGCCAAATCATATTACTCGCAATCAATAATTCAATGGTAACAAAAAATAGCCTCTTATTCAATCAAAAAACAATTAACTACTCATTTGTTTATTCGAACTTTTAAACATTAATCTCCTCTCTGCTTTTAAATGTTCCTTAAATTCAATAAATTTCGGTACGCATGCATTTATATTAGATAAGGAGTCCGTTCCTACATTAAATTAATATGAATGCCTCTTACCTCTTGATTTCACTCAACTTTAATTTGATCATATAACTATGATACAATATGCACTATCAATTATTCAACTCTGTATGTACTCTTCGGTTTAGTTGCTATAATAATTTAGAAACCATGTTGCGTGTCTTAGAGGTTCCTTGGTAAAGATAAGGCTTCGAGATATTTTAATAGTCCGTGGTGAAAATTTATGGTCACATGGGTTGGATTGATGCCTTCCTGTCCTCCGTGAGATTGCTCGGCATAGTTTGCGATCTCGAATAAATAGCACCGCTGTACCCTTTGAAATTCGGATCGTCTTTAAAACCCATTCAGGTGATTCTTGTGGAATTTAAAACGGTTGTTCTCGTACAGTAGAAATCAAAGATTAAATTTCTAGGTAGTTTAGGACTGCGTCAAAGAACAATTGAGCGTCAAGATAAGCTCTTACCATGGTATATCAATACACTATTCCAGCAAATAATATGCTAATAGCAAAGATGCATCTATAAAGTAAATATAAATGTAGAAATTAGTTATATTGTTTAAAATTTAAAATAAGACTATTATATTTTCAACCAATAGTATAATTATTGTTTCATTCCATTATTAACAAATAATGTAATTTCTTTATAAGTCAATTCCTATTTAAATCAACAAAGAAAATTTTTATTTTAGTTAATTTTATTAAATAGTTACAATTAATATAAATAATTTATCAAAAACTATTGATTTTGGCAGGAATTTAACTCGTATTCTTAGCCTTTACTCGAAAAATGCAGAAATTCTATCATTTTATCGATTGAAGCTACTGCATATTGATTTCAATTTTCATTACCAATTGCTAAAACTCTATAAAACATTAAAAATTAATTTCATTTAATTAATGAATTAATAATTAAAAAATTATATTCACATCAAGCGTCATGCACTACAAATTTTAAAAATTGTATTAGAACTTGAAAAGATGAATAAAATGTATTTTATTAATGATTGAAAATTTGAACTGGATATATTTAGGGAGTGCGAACTAATAGTAGGAATTGAAAAAGCATCTTAAAGATTTAAAAAATATTATTTTTTCTTTAGGTGGGGGTGGGGGTGGTTAAATATAAATAAAAAAAGCAATATATTATCAAAACAAGCTACTCATTAATTTCCACTTTGGTTTGCGAATAAAGTATTACATAGACATGTTTGAAGACAGCCATGAATTAGAAAATAATGTCTGTAATTTTCACAAAACTGAAATTCAATTTCTTTACTTCTGGTAAATTCCATTTCTCAATAAATATCTTTCAATTATCTTGTCCTCTAAATCAATACCTTCCATAAATACCAGAAAAAGATTTTTCGCTAAAAGCCATTGAATCTGTGAAGGAAGTAAATCGTTTCTAGTAAATTAATGAAATGATACTCGTCTAAATAAACTAATTACTAAATATTTTATTGAAACGCATTTAAACTGAAGCAGATAAAGGACGGTCATTTACCCACTAGAAGAATATTTAGTTACTTTGGAATAAATATTTATGATAAATACAAGCACATTAAAGCATACTTCCCGAAATTGCCTTCTGCAAAAATACTTTCTCAAAACTTTGCGTTAAATTTTATTTACTTCCAAACTGAACTTTCGACGTAATGAGCTTAATCTGCATATTAATTGGATGATAAATATTTAGTAATCTGATTAGCATAGATAGCATAAATAACAAAATTTCCTACAGCTTTGAAATTATATTTATGATGAAAAGGGGGTTGAAGGACTGTAACTGAAATGTTTTGGAAATTAATAATCTCTATAATTGATATTTCTATATATAAAATTTTGAACTTGGATTCGTAAAGATAATTGCACCTCCCTTATATATCTTTTTAAGAAATATTTAAAAAGGAAGAGCAAAGTAGAAACTGAAGGTATCAATTTCGAATTATTAAAAACTTGATACTTTACAGATTGGCTAAGTTAAAACAATTTTTGATTATAATATCTTATTTTCAGTAGACGTCAATTCCTAAACAATATAAATAGTTTGATAAAAATTTAAGAACCGATTATAATTTGAATGAAGTAATTATAATATGTGTATTTTGTTTGTTCGATTTGTATATTCATGTTTTGGAAATGATTCATAAATTCTTCAGTAAGATAAAAACCATTTTATTATGCTCAGACACCAATTTATGATTTTTTCTATTGTTATTCTTAAGTTAAGAGAGAAAGAAAGTGCTTTGCAGCACAACTTATATATATGTTAATATTTCAATTTTAATGGAAAATTTCTGTATTTTTTGTTTTATTATAAACAGGGAATATTTATCGAAGTAGATTTTCAAAAGCTATAATTATTAAAAGCTATATCTATTATAAATTACTTTTTGCATCACATAAATATCACTCATCCCAACAAAAAATATATAGAAAATGTTATTCATTATTTCTGAAAATAAAAATAACCTAACAATTCTCAATGGAGATTCACAGAAAATTATTAATTAAATTTTATTTCCCTCGAAGATAGTTGAAACAAATTAAAATATAATGAAATTATTATTATTATATGAGAAAAGTTTTTGTGTTTTAATTGCGTCTAACGACTATCTCTATGAATTTTTTTGGAATGAAGTTTTCACCACTGAATGAAATAAAAAGTTTAAAATTGGTTTTCCATTAACTATGCGTTTGATCAACCTAATAACAAAAATATATAATTTTCAGTGCTATCCAAAATGAGAAATGATTCTGTTATTGGAGTTTAAAAATAAAATTTTATTCATTCATCGATTATTTTTAAACAAATTCAAGTATGGAAGTAGAATGTCATTTCAAACCATTTGAATTAAAACCTTTCCAATCATTTGCATCTCTATCTGTGTTTTAAACTGCTTTAGAAAGTGATGTTCAAATAAAACTGCTCCATATGAAACACGACTCTGCAGTTAATATGTCAAAACAAGATGCCTCTTATTATGCTAATTACTCGAATATTCGAGCAATGGTAAGAAATATTCCGTAATCAATCTTGTCAATCGCTAAAAATCGTGTAAACTTTCATGAATAATTCATTCTTAAAAATAAAAAAAGAATCAGATCAGAAGTAAGTTAACAGTTAATTTTTTTATCTCTAGGTTTTGTCATGCTTTAACGATCAGGTTTAATGATGGTAGGTGCTTTAAAAACTGGTAATTCAATTTAAAAAGTACACATTTTACTGAACGTGATTTCAATCTTTATAGGCCTAAGAAAACCCTTTTATATAAAAACAACAAAAAAATCTTTGTCGGTGGGTTTTAGTAGCTTAGATTAAAAGCACGTCATAAAAGAGAGGTTACTTTTTACTACGCTTTAATAAACAGGTTCTTGACTTTGGTTTCAATCAATCTTTTAATTTTTACATAATACTCTGATTAAAAATATCCAGTAAAAATAATGATGGTTTATAAAGAGTTTATGGTCGTATTTTTTATTTTCGTACAATATGAGCACTGCAATACCTCTCTCATTTAACATTTATCAGTGCCTTAGGAACATATTTCTCTATAGAATACTTTTATTTTGTTTCGTTTATAATTTTAATAATAACTTTTTTTTATTTTTATACTTGTAAGTAATAGATTCTAATAGTTTCTTGAAAGGAAAAAAGAAGCAAAATTAGCTTTAAATAGTATATATAATACTTTATAAAATATTAAAATGTTTCTTTCTTAGCTTTTGAATGTTCTATATTGATATATTGACTTGCCAGCATTTAAAATTTACCTCCGTGTCAGATTAATATGAAATGCTTTAAGCCTCATTTTAAAAGTACATGGAAGAATTCACATTCTTTTTAGATTTGTTTTAAAATATTGAAATTTACACAAAACCAATTTATATTTTAGATAGATACTTTTTTTAAATAAAAAGGTATTTGGCGTCTTTAGCAGTAACATTTAGTTTAAAAGAATTTTATACCTTTTAATATTTAGTCTTTTTTTATTTCATCATAAACGAACCGTTAATTATAGTTGAAAAAAGTCCAAACTTTTCGAAATTTATTTATTTATATACTTTAGAAAACTATTCAAAACAGCAAACAAATGTTTATTGCAAAAACTAAATATGTTTGGCAAACTGATGTACTGTGATTGTGTAGTAAAATTCATACTTGCTGTAGAATTGCAGTATGTTCTGGGCTCTTTCATAGTTTATAGTAAACAACTTTTAAAAAATTTATGATCTTGGTAAAAATAACTAAATAACTCTTTATTGATTTCATAGAATTTTTTTCACACTTATACTGTTAACTTTTTTTGTATTAATGTTCTAGGGAATAGTAACAAATTTTGTTTACCAAAAAATTAAAGGCAAAAATGGTAGAGGTTTTAAATTTTCTTTTTCTATATTGATGGTTGGAAGTCTGTTTAGAGATGCATTTAAAATAGAATTGTCAAAACTTAATTATATTTAGAAATAAAAGTCTCGGCTAAAACATTAAACAAGGATTTAGTCTGATACATGTCTGCATTTATCTAGAAGGAAAATTGTAATGTCTTTGAAGTTAAAAAGCAAAACCATGGAATTATTAAAATAAAATTCAGAAGAAAAAAATAAAGGTGATACATTATTTTGGTAGTTGTCAGCAAATCCTTTCCAGATCTTTACTTTTAAATGATCTAAATATTTCATTAAAACTTGTTTAAGTATTACACTTTATGGAAAAAATGTATGTAAAAAGCAAAAAAAAAAAAAACCACCTTTTTTCACACCTTCAACAACCGTTCACACCTTTCAACATTATGAGCAGACTATAAAAGTATAAAACCTTTGCAAATTAAAATTTACTGTAAATATTAATGAACTTAAGTCGTATCCATTCCATTAAAGGAATTAACGCATAACTATGAACTTTCAGCAACGGAGACATATTAGTCAAAAGTTTTTTATCAATTTGTAGAAAATATATAAGATTACGAAAACTTTTATTTACTTCCCTTATAAGGGAGGTAGCAATACTATTAATTGTTTACTAAGTTTTTTAAAAATTAAATAACGAATAATTTTACTTCTTAATATAACACATGCGAAGTCTATTAGTAGTACTACGGAAGTAGCAATATTATCATGATTTTATAATTTTAGTTTTATAACATAATTTTTTTAAGTTTTTTAATGTAATAGATTTAGTTTTATAATATAATAGTTTTAGTTTTATAATGTAACAGATTTAGCTTTATAATTTAATAGTTTTTTTTATGATGTAAAGAAATCACAGTTTTATAATGTAAGATAAAATTTTTACTTTTAACTTAATTTTGTCCGTCACATAAGTATTTTTATATTTTAATAAAATGTTATATTTATTTCAAAAAGGAAATATGTGCCTGGTATAAAAATGTAAAAATAACCTCAAATGTATGACTCTATTAGACAATCCCAATTGGTTTTTTTTAATTAACATAGTTTTATCTAGGAGAATAAGACATTGTTTTTTGCACTTCCAGAAAAAATTGTATTTTCTAATTTATTTCGCTTCTAAAGTTTTCTGTTTAATTATTAAAGCAAATTTTAATGAAAAAACATACTTTATGTGAACACACTCTATAAATTCTAAGAAATATAAGGGCTACGTTTAATCTGTTAAAAGGAATTTGTCTATAATATTTTATATTTATTCAAAATTACGATTAAAATACTCTGCTATTATTCACTGAATGTAAACAGTATAAGATGGCTTGAAATTTTATGTCTTGATTTCAATTTTCTAATTTATCACATCTATACTTTTTAAAAATTGTTTTCTGTAACTCGCAGTATTATTAGCAAGGATACAAAATGGAATCAAAATATGTTTTGATTAAATATTTTTATTCTTAGAAATTCTATTGCTTTCCGATAAATTTGCAAGTAAAATGTTTTAGTTTGTTTAAAATTAAGTGAGAGTGCACTTGTCAGCAAAAATGCGAAGTCTCTACCCTTTTCAGTTTGAAGTAAATTATCGCCAGTTTGTGTATTCATCAAACTTAATTTCAAAATATTATTATCTAACTAGTAAAATCTTAATGTTTTCTTATTTAACAAGGTGAATTTATCGTCATTAAATCAAAAACGGTAGAAATATATATTAATATCCATGATAATAAATTTCATGATAATTTTTTTTGAAATTATATGAAACAAATAAAAAATTTACTGATACTTATATTCCACACTTTTTTAAATACTTTTTCCTAATGTTAGCGAGTAAAGTTCTCATTATACGGAAATATCCTTTTAAAATGTTGAAGAAACTTATATTTATGAGTAAAAATTTAGTTAAAAGTAACTGATATATTAAAAAAGTATTTGGATGGAGAAAAATTCAATGCATTTACTGTACTACTTTTAGTAATTTTAAGTACAGAATACTGTGTTTCAAATCCTTACATTTTAATTCATCTGACATCTCAAACATGAAGTACTTTTTTGTTTACATCATTACTTCTTGCATGGTAATTAGGTTACCTCAGCAAAATGCAATTAAGTGACGTCTCCATATTCTTGCTAACTTGACGACCCTTGTCAGGAACTAATGAATTGACATGGAGCGAATTCCGCATTGACAGACATGGAAACCATCGCTGCTGAAAGGATCATATGAGATAAAATAAAAATTCCCAAAGCCATAATAGTTAAAAAGTAATGAATATGCAATTTTGATGATGGCTTATTGCTCGTGGATGGTTTGGTGGCGATCCAAGTCATCTGCACACTAAGACCTTACCGCTGTATCCCATTTAAACGAATATCGATCAAAGATTTTCTCATTAAGTCCCCATCCCCACCAATTCGCTTGAATAGACAAGAAAAGAGAAAAAAAGAGAAAAAGGAGAAAAAAAAGAGAGAAAGAAGGTTAAAAAAAACCTACACTGTCGAAAGTGCCGCTTGCCCTTTTAAATAGCGATAGTAGGGCTAGAATATACAGGGAGTTAGAAATACTGCTCTTCGTAGAAAAAGAGTTTACTCAGTCTCCTAATGAGTGCTATCGTTACAATCTCTGCTCTACTGTTGCATCAAGGTACAAGACTTTTACTCAGACTTGCATTATTTATCAAGGAATAAATGGCTTTCAAAAGACTTCGAAACGTTTTCTCCTGTTTTCTTACACTGGAGTTCTGAGGCTCCTCTCATTTTATTTTTTAAATTCCTGATGATTTTTAGAATCTCATTTTCTACTTTTGATTTATTTATCTCTTCAATAAATGAAAAATCCAGAGCTAAATAAGTCCTTGAAATCAAGAGATTTATTTATTTTTATGGTACCAGTATTTAAACTTTCTTAAATTTCCATTAAAAAATTCTTATGTTAAATAATGACATATTTTTCAACTAAAGTGTCTTTAGCCTACTCCCTTCGTCAATTAATTTAAAGATCAGTAATTTTTTTTATTAATAATAACTAAGAATTTTAATAAATGTTAGCATATATGAAATATTTTTAAAGAATTCCGTAAATTGTAATAAAGTTAAATGTTTTAACTATGTTTTTATCTTCCAATTGAGTTTTCTATTTTATGAGAGGAATTCCAGAGGTAAAATTGCTCTTTTTTTAGAATTGCCTACTTATTTTGTTAAAACCATTTCGGTTATAATAACAGAAAATGTTAGGATAATTTTTCATAGGAATTTGCTTTAGTTGAAACAGAAGCAATTTTTTTTCTTCTTCAATGAATAACCTGCTTGTCATTTTAAGGCATAGTTAGGAAATATTCTCAACGCCATTTTTCATCAAAAAACTATAAACAGCTACCATTTTTTTTGAAAAAAATTTGCATTTTGGAAATTATAATAAAGGTATTATTTTAAATTTTTAAGAGAAAAAAATTAATACAGTTGTGGCATACGATGCAGACCCAAAATAGTATAACAAAAAATTATTTGCTTTTGTGGAATAACTAAGATTTCAGACCCTATTAAAAATTATACAAGAAAATTCAGTATGTTTTTCTTAATTTAGGTTTTAAAACTGCTTGTCAGTTATTTTAAATGAATCCTGTAACGTATAAGACCATTTAAAAAAAATCACAGAAGATCGTTTTTACTGTACAGTGAAAAATATTTTTAACATTTTATTTTGAAACTTCAATTATAATTTTTTGATAAAGAAGAAGAAAATGCATTTCTGTTATTAGCATGTTTAAGCAAAATCACGAATTCAAATTTCCATGTTTGATAATGATGGTTGTTAAAAAATGTGAAAAATCAAAATCACTAAGGAAGAAAGGGAACGCTGTTTTCTTTGAATGCCATGTAATGCATAATAATTACCCTTCTTCATATTCAGAGCACAATGTTATCAAAGTCATAGATACAATCTTGTCTTTTGGAGCTTTACTCTAAGCTGAAAGTATAGTACCGAAAATGCCAAGAATAAGCGTGGTTAACTCGCCATTCTTACGACCGTAATAAATTCTTCAATTTTAAAAGATGAGGACAAATTGCTATTGCTGGCAATACTGTTTGCAATTCTGAAACGAATTCTATGCGTTTAATGTGGAATTTTTTATGCAAGATTTTCTTGAATTAAAAAAGCTTTTCTTAAAAGAAGTTTTAAAATATTTTGAAAGGAACTTCTTTTTTTTATTGAACTATCTTTGCAAGACACTTGATGATCATTAATAAACATCCAAAGTAAATAATTTCGTCTGCTCTGACTTTTTTTTAATAGATAGCTAGAGTGTTTATACCTAAAAAGATGAGGAAATTTCATTCCAAGTGGAACATTTTTATTTAGACAGTTTGAGCTAGAAAAAAATTAGAGCAATAAAAGACACTTTTCTCAAATTATAACTGAAAAAAATGAAGTAAATGTGACATTTTTTTTCTTTCAGTCTATGTAAATGAATTATTTTTTAATATAATTTTTAACTTATTTCGTTCGTTTTTATTTCATTTCATTTTTCATAATATACATTCTAATAATACCAATACTAATGATACTCGATATTAATTTTGTTTATACTAATTTTAGTGATTATTTTGTTCATTTTTGTATTTTTATCAATTTTAGCTCATTTTTATTCCATTTCATTTTTAAATAATAGACATTCTAATAATATCCATACTAATAATAATCTATACTGATTTTATTTATACTAATTTCAGTAATATTTTTATTTTGTTTATTATTTTATTTTAATTTCAAATAATAAAAATACTAATATTACGCATCCCTATAATCTCTATACTAATATAATGGTAACAAATAATAATATGAATTATAATAAAATTCATTTAAATATTTTGAGTTCGAAATAAAATGAGAGTGATAAAAACATTTTTCTAACTAAATAAAACGAAGTAAATGTGGTATTTTTTCTATCACTCTATGTCAATGAATTAGGTTTTAATGTGGTTTTTTAATTTATTTATTCACTTTTATTTCATTTGACTTTCCAATAATTCTCTACTAATAATACTCTATAATGATTTTAATTATACTAATTTCAGTAATTTTTAATTTATTTTGGTCATTTTTACTTTATTTGACTTGCAAATATTACAAATATTAATAATACTCATTTCTATCTCTATATTAATAATACTCTATACTAATTTAATTAGTTTTTAATTTATTTAGTTCGTTTTTTATTTTATTTGACTTTCAAGTAATATACGTATTAATAATACTGATCTCTATAATCTTTATACTAATAATATTTTATTAAATAATTATATTCATAGTAATAATACTCATTTAGACATTTTGAGTTTGAAAAACATTAGAGTGATAAGACATTTTTCTCAATTATAACTGAAAAAGACGAAATAAATATGGCATTTTTTTCTTACCCTCTATGTAAATGAATTTTTTAAATGTAATTTTTAATTTATTTTGCTCATTTTTATTTCATTTGGCTTTAAAATAATATAAGAAATCTACTTATTAACTCATATTAATGACACAATATTTTTAAGTCACACTTATGCATATTTGTTCCCCGATATATACTATTCATTTACATAATATATAGAATCCTAATTCCATTTTCTGGATTAATTACTTTTAGACTAGACTAGACAAAAGGATGGACCCAAAAATAAATTGTAGAGGTTAAAAGGGACGAAATTCAATTGTTTTTCAATAATTTTCAAATGTCTCTTTACCAGTTTAAGAGCAATACTATATATATATATATATATATATTTGCGATTCAATATGCAATTTTTAGTTCCTAAGCGCTATCTTAATTTTCAAGCCTCATTTAGTTTAAGAATTAGTATAGATATTGATGCGTAGCAAAAAATTATCTATGCCTGAAAAAAATAACTTCCATTAATTTTTCGACGGCAAAAACATAGCAAAATTAAACTTCTAAACTAGAATATCATTTGATACTCAAGAACTTATAGCAAAAATACATAAGAAAATCCCTAAAATATTATCCTAAAAAGCGTGAAGAACCCCCCCCCCTGATGATTAAGAAAATTCTTTTGCTGTTAAAGTATCTATATATTTCCTCTTGCATTGGAGTTTATTATTTTTTCTTGCCAGATTATAGTTATAAGCAAGTTTTATTTATATGTTCTCAAGAGAGAACTTCAGTATTACCGACATAATCCCCTGTGTTGACCAAAAACACTTAGTAAGGATCAGACAAATCTTCTTAATATTTCAGTTGCCATAAAATCGGTAAAATACATTAAAGAAATAATAATCCACTATCTTGGCAGATTATCTCATTTTAGCTACTTAACTTCAGCAAGATATATATATAAAATAGTGATATTAATAGAAATAATACCTTATTTCGAAAAAGTGAAAGTAAACGCAGTTAAATTTTAAAACCAAGAAATACTTCAAAGATTTCAATAACATTAATAAAAATATTTACCATTCTGAAAAATCTAAAACTATTGGCTTTGCGAATGAATATATTTTTACCTTTGCTGGAAATATGATGTTTATCCTAATCTCGAATAGTATAAAACACACCAAAAACTTTTGATTCAAGATTGATCCATATAGAAATACATTGATTTTTCTTATATAAGAAATAACACTCTACTTACCATAATGTTTGTTTTATTTAGGTAGATCTTCAATCCAAATTTTGCCCATAAAATTTAAAAGTTATCGCTGATCATAAGCATCGTGGTGAGATTTTACCATTGATTCAGAAACGATCCTATTGCTCTTAATGTCCGATTTACGCCATAAAACTGGCTTTGAATTTATGAAACTTATAGATGTTTTAATAGTTGAAATATTCTATTAAATATATATATATATATATATTTACTTGCTATATTCTTGTCATTTGCTGTTTGCTAAGAAATACTACTCTATCGTTGTTTTGGAGTTTAGTTTTATAGTGTGTTACTATAAAATAGAGATTAATGAGACTAATATTTCTTAAGTTTAAATAATATTTTATAATATACATACAATAACTATTGTAATTCATCATCAAAATGATGCTTAAAAATAAGATGATACATAATACAATGCTGTTACAAAGCTGTAATTTTTCTTACTAGCATGAAAAGTGCCATCATAAGAAAGTCTTTTAAGGTCAGCCATTTAATGTGCTGAGTGGGTGCAGCGTTAATAATGTCAAGACTTGGCGATAAACTCCCAGACAATTTGGTGACGTTGGCAACAAAATCAAAAATGCTTGAAAATTCAAGAATTTTCGCAATCTGTCTAATAGAAACCGAGATGCGCCATGATGGGTCTAGAAGGTTCTTAGTCCTCCTCCCGGGAGCTGTAAAAGACCAGTAGTTTCAAGCTGCGTGTGTGATGAATTAAATTGGGCCGGAAGCGGAATTGGGGTAAAACACTAGTAACGAGTCTTCGACAGAATAGCGAAACAGTGGTGGAGTGCCAGCGTTGTGTGTAGCTCAAGCGATTACTGAATTTCTGTGTTCCGAGTCCTGTTGTCTACTGTGGAAGCAGTGACGTATAGCGTGTGGAGTAGCCGTACGTGCGGTAGTGAGTCGGCAAAAACGAGGAGACAATGATAACTTCAGATATCTGGAGAGACCGTAGAGCGAAGCTCGTACGACCCTCACTCCTGCATTCTGTCTCTGAGTGCTGTGATCGATTACTATTTGTAGCCTACTATCTACTGTGTGCTGTCCAGTGTTTGTCCCGTCTGTGCATATTTGTCATATGTGTTATTATTTATGTGAAAATCGTTGTAAATGTATTAAAAATTACTTCAAATAGTTTAATCCAGCCTTTCTATATAAAACGAATTCATAAATAAAAATAATAAAATCGAAAAATAATTCTTCCCTTAAATTTGTGTTTCTTTCTTTTTAAAAAATGCTAATATACATTTATATATAGTTGAAATTTTGTATATATGAAGTATATATATAAAAATTGATAATATAGTATTCCCATAAACATATTTCTTGTTTTAACCCTCTAAGCGTTTTCATTCTACGCGTGAAACTTCTGTAAAGC